>OX438911.1:5727274-6230983 GCA_949316265.1 Diarsia mendica | reverse complement strand
TTTCACTGTATATTATTTTCTTCTTATTTTTGACTCTTTGTCTAGTGTTTGCAAGCGTGACTGCTGATCTTATGGTACCGAGTTCCCGCAGTGATTTTGGGTTGTTGTATAGGAATTTCTTAGTAGTACTCGTAGCTAAGGATTCTGGATGTGTGCCCGGTGGACGGCAATAGGCTCGCCCCTTATTACGTGTGACTTAGAAATAGCTGGCAAAATGTGAAACCCTTCGAGATTATGAAGAAAGAAGATTCAGATAGTTAAAATAAGGTGTAGAAACGTTGAGAGTACGTTGCAATACGGAAAGGATATATGGAGGAGCAGCGGTGGCCCAGTGGTGGCGGCCCCGACTTACGAACAGTAGGTCGTCGGTTCGAACCCAGGCAGGCACATTACTTCGTGTAATTTATTTCATCACTGCTGCTCTCAAAACGGTGAAGGAAAACATCGTGAGGAAACCGGCATGTCTTAAAACAAAAAAATTGGACATCCACCAATCCGCACTGGGCCCGCGTGGTAGATAATAATTATTATAGCCCATTCCCTCTCAAAGAGAGGAGGCCTGTGTCCCAGCAGTGGGAACATTAATAGGCTGTTGTTGATGATGATGATGATAATAATATGGAGTTACGTGTTGAGGCTTGCATTTTCGTGAAATATTTTGATAATCAAAAGCATATTATACCTATACATTGTACATGTAGGTACAGTTAGTTACATCTTGGTAGAACTACGCTCAAATGTGTTTTGAACATGAAATTGTTTCGTTAAGACGTAATTGCCGCTTTGCAGCGAACTTAATGAAATTTTCCGGAAACCACAGGATGCTAGGAAGTACCAACTAAAGGAAATTAAATGTTCGTGTTATATTATCTCTAATTAACATTGAAAACGGGATATTTACCAATTTTCCTGTTTGTATTGAGATCCTGATATTTCTTAGCTAGCTGTTACAAGGACTAAGATCACGGATAAACTGATCTTACTCCTTATAACATCAGCTATCTATAAGTTCCGTCAAAATCTATCCAGCCATTTCGGAGATTAGCTGGAACAAACAGACAGACAAAAAAAAAATTGTATATAAGTCATACCTACATACTACATTATTATTATATCGTACAGTCGAACAAGCTAATAAGTATACAGGGTAGAGATCTTTATAATTCTATAACACTGAAAATATTGATTGTAATTTTGTTTTATCAAGTGTTTCGCATTAAGCGACTGATGTCAAACACTGAATCCTAAACCGCTGTATGCTAAATGTATCCGTATAATCTTAAAATTAAATTTTGACTGGCCTGTTGGTCTAGTGGTTAGTGGCCCTAACTGCTATGCCGGAGGTCGTGGGTTCGATTCCCACCCAGGACAAATGTTTGTGTGATGAGCACGATCATTTGTTCTGTGTCTGGGTGTAATTTATCTATAATATGTATGTATTTAGAAATATATAAGTATGTTTATCAGTTGTCTAGTACCCATAACACAAGCTCTGCTTAGCTTGGGACTAGATGGCGTTGTGTGATAGTTGTGGAATATTATAAAAATATAAATAAATACAAGTTAGCTGGCTGTATACTTATTAGCTTGTTAGCTTATTAGCTTGTGTAGCATGACATACTTTCATATGCAATCAGTAAAATGCTGTTATTTTGAAATTACTAACAGACACTTCACTTTTTTAATAGATTTTGTAAGGAATGCATGTTACCCTTAATGAGGTTTTTATGTACTTATCAGGTTTGAATAATCTTGTAACCATTACTTCCCTGCTGAGACCCTTCTTCATATACGTCGTAAACATAACAATAGAGTCACGTTTTTTTGTAATTAATCAAAGATTTTATTATGTTATGGTATAAGTGTAAAGTTTGATTCAATAATGTGTTTAGGTGATAAACTATAATAACTTATTTAAGTTTGTATTATTTTACTACGTTTTGTGATTACTTTTATGAAGAAAGTTTTTAATATTCTCGCTTAATGATTACAAAAATTACTTTATTCTGTAGGCGTTGCAAATGAGATTTCTGATTACCTTAATATCAAAATCGGAATTATTTATTTTTTGTTTGTTTTTATTATTCTGGTCGCGTTTAATTGAAAAAAAAAATAACTCCATGCGTAACCGAGATAAAAGGTCTTGACAGTCGGACGGACAGACAACCGGGCAACAAAGCGATTCTATAAGGATTACGTATTTTCCTGTTGAGGTTCTGAACCCTTACAAAATATGTGGCATTGCTAAAGAATCTAGACAAGTGAAATTCTATTAATATTATAGGACAACGTCGCATTTTCTTAGCTTGTAATGAATGATTGGTTTAAATATGATTAAAAATGAATTACTCGTACCAGTATGCATCTTTGGACCACATATTCTTGGATGTTTTGTATAATGTCTACTAATAGAATATAACCCTAAACTCATGGGATACAAAAAACACGTAGTATTAAAGCTTTTTCTTACGAGCGCATTATAATATTATTAAAAGAAAAACTATCAGGTTATATGATTACCCTGTGGGTGGCCTAAGTAGCCAGACCTGTTGTTAATATGTTTGTTTACGAGATAATCTCAGAAACTTAATGCAGAATCTTTATAGAGCCAATTTGCACACTAAGTTTAGCGTTTAATAATTAGCATATTGATGAGAGAAATTACTTAATAAATAAACTAACTTGTTGCTAGTTATAAAAATAATCTTGTCTGTCTAGTGGTTTTAAGAGCTACTGTTATGAATGAGGTTTTGAGTTCCATTCCGAGGTCAAGCTAAGTGTCATTAGGATTTTTTGTCCTGGATTTCTTAGTAAAATTTTATAGAATGTTTTTTATTATGTACACCACTACAAAAAAAAACACAAAATAGAAGATAATATTTCACGATGGGCGATCATAGCTAAAAGTAGAAATTGCAGCTTGAAATCTGGTTCACGGTTGATGGCAATAGGCTCTGCCACTATTATATAGAGCTTTGAAACTTACTGGCGAAATGTGGGTCGTGGGTCAAATAAACTATTATGAAATTACCTAGCTATGCGTTGCTAGAGTTGGTACGGTCAGCGTCAGAAGTAGCTGAACATTTCGAAATTTTAATTCTTTTATGTACAGGACTCTAGCTATTATTTTTAATGTTTTAGAAGATTATTCGTTAAAATAGTCCTTACACTCCAATAACATGTAGTAACGAGTAATATCTAACAAGTTTTTATTAAAAAAACAGCTTCGAAACTTTGAGTAATGTCAGTAATACTTCTGATGCTGACCGTACCAGCATCGGGTTCAATATTTCTATTCCTAAACAAAGAAATCAAATAAAGCCTACAGATACTGAATAGACCCGAATTACATGGGTTAAATTAGCACTAGATCCCATGATTACCACAAGTAATAACTGATAATCCAGGCTACCCAAAGGCCAATCAAAAACCAGTCCATTTTCTTTCTCATTAAAACCATCAAAGGCCTCCTTTTTAATTACGCGAGGGTCTTGAATTCTTTTTAATTTGATCACGGTTTGTATAATTATCTTATTTTTGGGCAAAAAATGGTATTTACCTTTACTTTAATTGGAGGACCGAGGGGTATATTTTTATTTTGTGCTAGACGATTTTTTTGGGTAGGTAATAAAATTACGCGTTGCGTAGAAAAAATGTTTTTTTGGGACGAAAATGTACGTAATGTAATAGAATATTGGAGCTCGAACTGAAAAAAAAATATTGCTCGGCTAGCCGTTGTTCCCCGCGATTTTATTATGAAAATTAGTTCCGTATTTCAATCAAATTTTGTTAAAAACTTGCTTCAAGGGTTTTAATTTTATATTCTATCTGCCACTGAAGATCTCGTCATAATCGGTAACACCGTTTCGGAGATTACGCAGAAAAAACTGACAGACATAGAAAAAAAATGTTATAAATTCCATATAAGTATATGCGTTCAGTTAAAAGCTGTTATTTTCATATTACAAACAGGCACTTCGATTTAATTTATGTGTAGGAGATGGCCAAATACATTATTTAGTGTTATTTATTTTTCTGTACAAAGCCATGTATTTCCTACCCGCTTAAATATCAGGAAAACTCGTTAAATCTTCCAAGGAAACAGAGCGTAACAAGCAGAAACTCGATGTGTTTACAATTTGTCTCAGTTTGGCAGAGTGCCACAGAGGGTTAACTCTCTATAATTATGTCAAACGGCCTGTAAACAAGTGTTAAGTTTTACTTCAGGTCGTTACTTAGGTTAAGTCTATAGGGAATGCTGTAGAGGGCATGTTTATGGTTAGAAAGAGCACTGAGCTAACCTAATTGGTAGTACCTACTTTTCGAATATCTTGACTACAAATATGGATATACTTAGGTAACATCATTTCCGCCAAAAGACATCCACTGCTGGACATAGGCCTCCCCCAGGTGTCGCCACATTGACCGGGCAACCTTGACCAGGTCATCGGTCTACCTAGTGGGCGGCCTTACAACGCAACGTCTTCCGGTTCACGATCGCCACTCCAGAACTTTTCGGCCCCATCGGCCATCCGTTCTGCGAGCAATGTGCCCTGCCCATTGCCACTCAAGTCTGGCGATTCTTCGGGTTACGTCAGTAACCTTGGTTCTCATGCGGATGTCCATTACTTTGTGTAATTTATTTCATCACAGCTGCTCCGAAAACGGTGAAGGAAATCATCGTGAGGAAACCGGCATGACTAGGAACTAAGCATTCGAAGTCATGTGACATCTACCAATCCGCACTGGGTCCGCGTGGTGGATTATAGCCCATCCCTCTCCTAGAGAGGAGGCCTGAGTTCCTGCAGTGGGAACATTATATGCTGATGATGGTATCACGATCCATATGAACACCAAACGTGCCATTTAATATAAGAATGGCTCTCAAAGAAATAAATGGATAAAATAAGGAATGTACTGTTTATAAGAAAAAGTGCGAAAGTGGTGCCGGGTAACTGAAAAGTTGCGTGGTAGACGGTTATCGTAGAATGGATATGTAATGCGGAGTAATAAGGAAAATCTTGTGAGGAAAATGTTGAGTATGAATGTAGATGGTTATAACAGTATAGAAAGAAAAGTAACGATGGATGAATCAATGTGTGAAGGATGATATCGTTTGCCGGGTCAGCTAGTAGAATATAGATAATAATAATAATAATATTCCACAACTAAGACAAGGCTAGATAGGAGGTGACAGCTGAGATGACGAGTATTTATTAAAGTAATAGAGAAGTATTGAAGAAACAGATATGAAGAAGAAGAAGAAAAAGTATTTATTGGTTTCACAACAGGACAAACACATTGACAAAAAATAAAAGTTAACAAAGTAAACATGAGAAACACTTAACCCCCCATAACCCCGACCCCATATAAATTAGTTCAGTTTTGGAACATACCGGATTCCTCACGATGTTTTTCTTCAGTATTTGAAAGCTGTTGTGATAAAATAAACCATACAGACGCCAAGTAAGCTACCTGAAACTATCAATTATTACCAAACAACTTTAAACCTTATTAGCAAAAAAGTCGAACATCTATTAAATATATTTGACAGATTTTAACGCTTGGCGTCTGTAAAAAGTAAAGTGCCTGCTTGATTCGGCTAATTATATTCTACAAAATATTAATTTTACCTTTTCGTCTACACTGTCTCCATACCTAATCCCTATTTGCATGTAAAGAAAATGTTTCACATATTATAAATGTTATAATATTCTAAGTATGTACTTAAAGATATACATATTATAAATGTTATAATATTCTAAGTACCTACATACTTAAAGATATCGTTTATAACGAGGAGTTCGTTTTAATGAGTAGAAAATGTGTTCTCGGTTCGGAGTTAATTATATTTTTTAATTTATACTGCTTTGCACGCGTGTTACAGAGGTTAGGGTATAAGCAGTAGCGATTAAATCGTAAGTGTTTTTTTTTAAACCTGGCCCCACTCTAGGAATTTCTCTTGTATCGTGGGTGCGTTCACAAACATTTAAACTCACATACACAAAGACCCAGACCCGAAACAACTATCTGTACGCCATACAAATATTAATTCTGTGCGGGGATCGAACCCTAGTCCAGTGCCGTCGACATGTTAGTTTTTTTCTTGACCTTTTTTCTTCTCTCGTAAGTTTGTGTTTTTTTTCAGGATCTAATACGTTTTGATCAGTTCTTTTTAAGGATAAAACGTGGCTGGGTAAAACTTTCTGGTTGATCTAGTGGTCGCAAACGCGACTGCTGTGCATGAGATCCTGAGTTCGACTCCTAGGTCGAGCAAAGTGTTATTGGGTTATCCATCAGGAATTTCTCAGTAGAAGCCACGGAGCCTGGATTTGTGCCCGGTTGATGGCAATAGATTTGCCCCCAATTACATGTGATTTAAAAATAACTGCAGCAATATTGGTGTATTTTTAAGGCATACCGCGGCAAACCCTTTAGGGATTATAGGCGTGATGTTATGTAACCCCATTTTAACTTTAGCGTTACCCGCTACCTCTCATCCTTTACCCCATTCCAAACATTATTGAATTTACGTACATTTACGGAGGCTCTTAACATTTACGTAGAGAATAACGCAGCGCAATTTAGTTCCACCAATTACTGTAGAGTTAATTTTGTAAAGAAAGTGCCTAAGGCTTTTAAAGGGTGGAAAGGCCTAGCTGGAAAGTATCGTTGAAAGTATCGATAAGTCTTGGCGTTCGTCACGCAGACTTTGTTGGACTTGAACTGCGTTGAGGTGGCGATTTCGCAGAACAGTAAGGTGGATATAACGATCATCTGCTGCTGATGTAGCCCTAGGTCTGCCCGTACCTGGACGGCGATCGAATCGGGATATAATTATGATAATAAGTAATAATTTGTGGGAATGAAACATAAGTGGCAAAAAGTGGGTGTACTAATGTGTACACTTCTGCCAAACCCTTCGGGAATTACAGGCGTGATGTTATCTTAAGTATTCATTTGAAGCAGTTGGTTGGGAAAAGGTGTGTTGTATTTGTTGTTTAAACGTATGTATTAAGTAGTTCTTAACATAATGGTTGGTTTTGTGTTTACAAATATAACCTGACAACCTGTATAATAAGGAATTAATGGGTTGTGTTTCATCACCGCTGCTCTCAAAACGGTGAAGGAAAACATTGTGAGGAAACCGGCATGTCTTAGAACCAAAAAAAATCGAAGTCATGTGACATCTGCCAATCCGCACTGGGCCCGCGTGGTGGATTATAGCCCATCCCTCTCCTAGAGAGGAGGCCTGAGTCCCTGCAGTGGGAACATTATAGGCTGATGATGATGAATGGGTAGTGTGGCTGTGCGAATCGATTGGAGGTTTTAATGCCCAAAATGACGAGGTTCGATTCAAACTGTCATCCTTTGCTCAATACCTATAGTAGAAGTTTTTTTAAACCCTTCCCCTAATTTAACCCCTCTGCCTAAACTTTCAGGAATTACAGGCGTCATGCTATGTTTATGTAATTATTAATTTAATGTTTATTCGATTGAGAAGCAAGAATAGAGCAGCCAAATTCGATTCGATTCGATTTGGCAATGTTTTTATTACTATCGATAGTCGATACCGTTAAGATACCGATACTATTATTCGGATCCTGCTCTTAAGGGCTTACCCTTAATTGGATATGTACTTGTAAATAGATAAACAAGTTCTGTGTCTAGTTTTTAAATTAGGGTGAGGTACCCAATTTTCGAAACAGTATGTTTATTGTTATTAGGTAGCTCCTTTTTATCCTATTTTATTGTTCGGTAATTGCTTTTGTACCTAAGGCTTTTTAGTTTATTTTCTGTTTTTGCTTTTGTAAGCGTTTTTTGTTAGTACTTAATTGAAAATTGGTTTTTGTTTTTTTTTTTTTAAGAAAAGGGCCTTTCATTGTAATACTGTTTATTTGAAATTAAACGAACGCTAAATAGCTTTTTTCGTAGGGGATCTTTTATACTACATAGTACGTATTATATTTTCAAAAATAGGTATTGCCTTCGTAATAGTCTTACCTACTAGCTTCTACCCGCGGTTTGGCCCGTATTATCGAGAATGAAAGTAGCCGGTGTCCTAACGTAGTTTATGGTCCACCAAATGATTTCAAAGTTTAACAAACTTCGTTAGGAAAACTGGAAAACATTGTGAGGAAACCAGCTTGCCTGTGAGATATTTCGACGGCTTGTAAAGCCAAGTCAGACGACAACTCTGACACCAGGTGAGGCACTAACCACACGCTGCGGATTGTTTTAAAGAGATACCGCGGCCTCGACACAAAGGGCTAAGAAGGAACATGGGTGGTTTTTAGTCAGTAGAAGACTGGCACTCCCTTCCGCTCTGCCCAGAGCGGGAGGGGTTATTTGATGAGTTCCCACACGCCAAAAAAAAAGGGACTAAACACACGGTAAAGAAGAAGAAGATGTAGTATGGATACCAAATAATTTCGATTTATTCATTCTTCACTGTGACATCTATTACCCATCAGAATAGTTTACCAAACAGCTTTTAAATTAAAACACGGCACCCCAGTGACATTTTCAACCCCAATTAATACAGCAATCATAAAAACTAATTGACTTCTACCACTATTTTAATGAAAGAAATTCTCAAACTCACCCTCCCCTAGCCAATCTAATAAGAAAAAGAATAAAAATCACGTTTTAATTGCAACTTGGCTTTTAACTGGTTTTTTTCTCGAAGGTTTTCTGAATAGAAGAAACCAAATAATGTAATAATTAAATCTATTTGATGTCGTTAAGTTGTGATTTTTCATTTATCTATGGTTTCTGTTATTATTAAATGAATCCTACTAATATTATAAAGGCGAAAGTTTGTGAGTGTGTGAGTGTGTATGTTTGTTACTTCTTCACGCAAAAACTACTGAACGGATTTGGATAAAAAAAATTACACAGATAGTTTATAACCTGGATTAACACATAGGATAGTTTTTATCCCGATTTTATCTTCCCGTGGGATAATTTTCGAGTTGCAGCGGGTGAAACCGCTGGCAACAGCTAGTCTAATATAAACAAGGTTCAAAACAAGGACATAATACCCTTAAAATGTACGCAATACCTAGGGACTCATGTTAAGGTCACAGATCGCAGAATTACTGCAATAAGTAAAACTAAAAATAACCACAATTCACGTGTGGGCTTTTATTCGGTCGCAAATGTACAACAAAGCATTTTATTATTAAACTTAAGGTCTAAACGGGTTTGAAGCGCATATAAATGTCACAGACTACAATCCTATCAGCTGGATGGGTCAGACAGATGTGAATAAAATGGGCATGTTATTACCTATACATTTATATTAAATGCACATGCACTAGAAATCTTTCATATCTGATTTGTGACGCGAAACTCATTTAAAACGTAATTCTAACTGTCTCTGTCATCGTCGAACTAACAATTGATTTATTAGTAGATAGGTTTTTTAAAGACATTCTATAAATCTGTCTATCTATCTATCTATATAAATAAAAAGAGAAGTCCTGACTGACTGACTGACTCATCAACGCCCAGCCCATACCCTTAGACCTAGAAAGCTGAAATTTTGCACATAGGTTTCCATTATAATGTAGACAAGGAATAAGGAAGGATTTTTCGAAATTCAACCCCTAAGGGAGTTAAATAGGGGATGAAAGTTTGTATGGAAAATCATCATTTTCACGCGGGCGAAGCCGCTGGCAAAAGCTAGTACATAATAATCATAACGTCTGTTTCGCCAAAATGAAACTCAAATCAGTTAAAGCCACATTTTACCAGATAAGTTTAATCCCATGTTATTGGGGTGAGCCTAGTGCTACCAACAGGGTACACAATATTCTGGCTCCGCAAACCTAAAACGCAAGCCCAATTCTACGTTAACCTAGCAGCCTTCTTGCCAACGTCCGCCTTGGAGCGGTTTGTTAGATCATCGAAACATGTTCGAAACCAATTAAGAACCGGATGCAAGTACCAATTAATTATCACACATCATTACAATATTATTTTTTAAACACAAACTTTTATTTACACCTGTCGGTTCCCTCTAAAATTCCTTTCCTTTTCTAACCCTTATTACTCCTTTTTTCTTTCAAACCGACCAGTACTAACTTTTATTTGTTTTAATAACAATCTTATTCACTTTAAGGTTTTATATTTTTGTTTATGGCGGCAACAAGCCGTAAAGTTTGGTTGAAAGGCCTCCTACGGTATGAGGCTTGTTACTAGTGATGTGCCGACTAGTCGCCGAGTTAGCCGAAAGCCGAAATTTATATTTTTTTTTTGTCGGAAAAAAGCCTAATTGATTTGTGTGATTAAAAGGATATTGATTACTACTTTTGTAGATCTTTGGCAGTTGTTACAAGTAGTCAGTGTTCGGAAAGTGAACCAGTCATACTTAGGGTATCGTAATACATAGTACGTACAAACTGGGTAGTGGAGGTCAGATAATAATCGGTTTGACCAAATTCAGCTGATTAATGGGTAGGGCAAATTGTAATTGGATAAATCCATCGAGAATTTCTAAGGAGCAGGTCGTCCCCTATTACATGGAACTTAAACACATAGCTGGTGAAATACGGGTGTATTGTTAGATATACCTCTGGCTAAACCTTCTGGGATTATATTTAATGTTGCGTGTAGTCGGGCAGTCGGCCAGTCGGCGAGTCGGCTAGTCGGCCTAAGTCATAGTGAGCCCATCTCTACTTGCTACAGACTTACGACTTACGATTATGCGTGGGGGATTGTCTTACGTAATTTAAGTTTAGTAGGTCATCTTGAGAAGCGGGCTTATATTTCAGTAACATTCATTATAAGTTGTTACCTACTGAGTATATTGTTCTTTATTATTTTGTCTGGTTATATTGTTTTACATGGAATATTGTATGGGTATGAACTGTAATGTCTGAGCTATGTCCATTGCTCCGGCTATTCATAAATTTGCGACTTCTCCCTATGGTAGTAAGCAGAGACTACCGATCGCCAACTAATATGATTCCTACAATACGTCTGACATATTCGTCACAGGTCGTTCAAACTTTGTAATATCGATTTCTTCTGAAAGAAATTCACGGCCAATATCACAATTAAATAAGCTACTACTATAACTAGTGTTGCTGCTGCCATATTTGCTAATTTAAGCATGGAACCAGACCAGATCTCTTTCCTAGAGAGGACGTCTGAGTCCCTGCAGTGGGAACATTATAGGCTGATGATGTTGAACCAGACCAAGAATACCAACAACGCTGAAAAAACTAGACGAAGTTTTTAATCCATATAATTATAATGTATACCACACCGGTTTCAAAACTGTAACAGAACACAACAAAACAATTAATAAAACCCAACAATTAAAACAATATAAATAACTATGTTAATTCTAAAACGGAGTAGTCACGTTTACAATAAAACACCGAACACATTTAAAATTAAAATGTCTCCCCTCCAACTAAATTTACTGCCACTAAAATTTTAAACGACACACGACAATCGTACGTTTGTGAGCGGCCTAAAGTGGCTTATGCAAATAGCATGTTTTAGGGATCCGTAGCTTAAGGGACCTCGAAGACCTCGCTGTTCTAGTGGTCCTGGGTTGTATTCCCAGGGCCGAGTGTTATTGGGTTGTTCAATCAAGAATAACTCAGTAGCAGCCACGGAGTCTAGTTTCGTGCCCGGTTGATGGCAATAGGCGCGCCCCCTATTACATGGGACTTGAAACATAACTGGCGAACGTGGGTTTGGGTTAAGCACAGGTGTACCTATTAGGTACACCTGTGCTTAACCCTTCGAAGATTACAGGCGTGATTTATGTTATTTTCAGAGAGTATGCCGTGGCCAGTATAACAGCCAATAATGGAAATCTATAGGTATATATTATAAAAGGAGAACTGACTGACTGACATATCAACGTACAGCCGAAACTATACTGGGGCTAGGAATGTGAAATTTTGCACACGGCTTCCTATTATAATGTAGGGGAGCACTAAGAAGGGGTTTTTGGAAATTTAACCTTTAAGGGGGTGAAAAGGGGGATGAAAGTTTGTATGGAAAATCGTCACTTTTGTAGTTGAACCGACATCTACGCGGGCGAAGCCGTGGGCAAAAGCTAGTAAGTTAATAATTAAGGCGGTCATTAACGAGGAACCCTGGCCCTTTCTCTAAAATGGTTATACCTACTATTACCTACATACATAATGCCTTTTTACCATGAGAGTAGCAGATCCTACAAAAGCTACATGATAATGTTCTTTACTTTTTACCCGACTGCGGCAGAAGGAGGGTTATGTTTTTTTTAAAATAGGTAATGGTGCGTTAAAAATTGTAAGTTGTTACGGAACCCTTCGTCGACGACTCCCACTCGAACTTACCCGGTTCTTTATTGAAAATTAAGAGGATAAAGTAGGCCTTATTGACTCATTAGAGCAGAATCGAAATTTTATCGAATGCCCTACTGAGTTTAGGGAAATGAGATGTCAAAGCCTCCCGGGTCAAATCGAGATGCCTTTGTTTTTTTGTTCTTATGCCCCAATGAATAAAACATTGATTTTAAATGTTGGGTATATAGAAAATGAAATGTTTGAAGCTTGTGTTTTAGGCTTTTGTCGCGTATTTGTGGCATTTTTGGCGATGTGTTAGTATTTAATGAAATGTGAATTTAAAAGGACATGGGCATATATTTTGAGGTCTTGCTTAGCGTGAAATTTTAAGTTATAAATATGTCAGAGATTATCACTTGCAGAGCCTACTGATTTTCATATATTTTATTTTTAACTTTCCTTGGAGGACTATTAGTTTTATTTAAGTATTTATGTTTCAAGAATTGCTTCTAATGAAATATTTAAACCTTTAATTAATTTTAAGACTACCTACCTGACCTCCACAACCCCATTAGTATTTTTCCCATCTATGTTATGGTTGACTTCCAATCTAACCGGATGCAACTGAATACCATTTTTTTTTTTGTTGAGTGGAAAATCATCGAATACCCCCCCCCCCCCCCCGCTCTTGGGCAGAGCGAAGGGGGTGTCAGACTTCTACTGACTAAAAACCAAACCCATGTTCCTTCTTCGCCTTTGTGCCGAGGCCGCGTTATGCCTTTCGATAATCCGCAGCCCCGACGGGCATGCAACTGAATACCTGTATTTTACATGGAGCGACTACCTATCTCCTCAACCCACCACAACACCATTAGCACCTATTGGGTAACAGACTTGACAGACTTGGTTGACAGACTTTTGGGCCACTGACCACCCGTAACGACTGCTAGCCGGGACCAACAGCTAACCGTGCTTTCAGAGGCACAGATTAAAATCTGTATGTAATGGGTGGTCACCCATCTATAAACCAACCTTGGCAAGCGCAGCTTAACCTGAAGTTCGATCCGAGTGGCTGTTATTATTTAGCTACAAACTCTTAAACACACAAAGTCATCATCATCATCATCAACCGCCTATGAATGTTCCCACTGCTTGGACACAGGCCTCCTCTCTTTGAGAGGGTATGGGCTGTAAACTACCACGCGGGCCCAGTGCGGATTGGTGGATGTCACAAATGTCTTCACATTTTAGGTTCTAAGACATGCCGGTTTCCTCACGATGTTTTCCTTCACCATTTTGACACACAAAGTACTCACGATTAATGACACAGAAAACCTATTAAAACAAAGTTGTATATCTCGCTTTTACGGGCGGTTGTACAAATTTCAATTTACCACCGCGTGGAGTACTCAGGCACACTCGTATCGAACTAGGATGTTACATATCATATCGGAGTATGTATCTATGTATCATGTCGTAACATTTTAATTCTCGCCCCGTGTTTGTGGTAGCGGCAGGTTAGATACAATGAGGAGTTCGGTACAGAAGTTTCAGTTACCATGATCTTCATTATGCTACTCCTAAAATAATTGCGTATGGCTTGGCTTGCTCAGAATGTCTCTTTTTCCTATACGTCTTTCAATAGATACGTATTGGAAAGTGGCGAAAATTAAACACACCCATATTCTAGAAGTCAACTCATATTTATTTTGGACTCCAGACGCTTTAATAATAATAATAATACGTATGTACGTTACCTCCTACAGCAGCCATCCTTATTAAACCCATAGTAGCATTCTGCTTTAATCAATGCTGAAGATGTAATAGCAACGTCCATAACTGACGAAAATAATAACATAGAACCTCTTCCTCTCTCTCGAACTTGAAGTCTGACAAAAATGAGCCTTCTACAATTTACCACTCCACGATCAAACGCATTTACATTTTGCATACATAGCGCCGATGTAATCTCATCGAGCGTTCTATGATATCGAATGAAAAATAGCCCAGTTATGGGTTTAATATTAGATGCCTGTGGCTAAGTTTAGACCTGTTTTATTGCCTAGGTTACCGGGAAATATGTTATGAGTTTATGAGTCCATAACTTGTTGCGTTGGACGATGATATTAGCGCAGTATTTATACTGTGATAGTGGAGATATAGAATAATAGTACAAGACTTTTTAATTTGACAAACAATTGAAATGGCAAATGGTACCTTCTCTTTTGAATATTTTTACTAATACTTATTTAACTTGCCTTGTTAGTTCTTCTTTTCGAATCGATGACACAGATTTTGTCCGACCAGTTCGTAGCAACCTCGACGTTTGCTTCGTTCAAGTCTTGGAGCCTGCAGTTAATGGTGCAGGCAGCAGAGGAGATGTGGCATATCCTTTGTTGGGGCTCCACACTTGCATAGTTAGTTACTATGTATTGGTCGAATCCTGGAAATGGATGTGATGAAATGGAATTCAAATTCTGTTCACTTTGATAGATTCAATCGATTGTGCTGACATTTGAAAACACCTTTTTTTTTTTTTATTTTATATGGGCTCGCTCTTGACCTCAATCTTGCCCTAAGGGCAGAGATGAGGTCGACGATGGAACGAGCTTACCCAGAAGAAGCCTATTTACTCGCGACTTAAATAGATTGGGGTTTTATGAACTCGGGAAAACCGACGCAGGCAGGGTGTTCCACTCCTTGGCTGTACGAATAATGAAAGTCTTAGCAAAACGCTTCGTACGAATGTGTGGAACATCGACAAGGTATGGGTGATAACCTGCAGTACGCCTAGTCTCTCGATGGAAGAAGGGAGATGGTGGAATAAGCTCGTGGAGCTCTTGCGCACACTCAATTTTTTACACACCTTTGAATGTGTGTCAAAGTTACAGTAAGTACCAAGTATTCTTAATATATTTCGGCCTGTGAAACGGAAGCCAACCACAAACCTTGACTCATTTTACAGCAGTAGCTATTCAAATCAAACCTACAGTCAAATAGGAAACACAATAATCTTGAAGCTCAAAATCGAATTGCTGACAAAGCTTAAACCCCAAGAGTCAACCCTCAGCGGTGCCTTCTTGCGGTACCTTTAATAATCCAATAAGGATTTAAACCGTCAGATGTGACCGCACTCACCGGCTCAAAAAGTGTGACAAAAATGTTGATAGTTGGAGAGGGAGTGAAATACGATACCATACAGGCTGACAAGGGAGATTCCTTTACTTAGCGTGTTGATGACAAATCATATTGAGTCAGCCCAAAATTAGGCGACGAGTTTAGCATTTTCAGTAGCGTCCATGAGCTCCTGTGATGTGCAAATAACAGGTCAGGCAAGACAGGATATCAAGTGTTTAAATGGAAGATAAAAACGTATTGTTCGACCCCTGGTAATAACGGGACAAGGACAAGGATATGTTGATGACAAGATTTGTCCTCATCGTTCTTTATAACAAAAATAAACATGAACACCGAGAAAAGTGAGCTCACACATCACGTAAGGAGCAATAGATAAGACGTTATGCCCGGGACACACGAGGCCAGTTTTTCAAGCCAGGACAGCAAACTAGTTCTCTACTAAACTGTCCTGTCTTACTGCCCTGGCTTGGAACATGCCAGAAATGAAGCTAGTTCTATCTACACGAAGCCAGAAGTACTAGCTTGCTAGCTTATTGACACTAGCTTGCTATCCTGGCTTGAAAAACTCAATTTTTCACTCTTATGAGTGAGCCAGTCAATACTGAGATATATGCGACGCTAGAATATGGAGGCTTTTATTATAAAAACTTCGACAGCCCCTTTGGTGTAGACGTCGCAAGCGATCGGGCAAATTGTTATAAGTTTTTCAATCAGGAATTTCTCAGTAGCAACCACGAAGCCAAGACTCCTGGATGCGGTATCCACGCAAAAGAACAAAAGGGGAAGCCTGTACTCAGCAGTGGGTGATTCCGGGCTGATATGATGATGATGATGATGAACCTCTGATATGTGCCCGGTTGATGGCAATAGGCTCGCTCCGTATTACATGGGACTTAAACATAACTGGCGTAATGTGGGTGTGCTTATGGACACACCTCTGTCTTACCCTTTGAAGATTACAGGCGCGAGGTATTATTATAAAAGAAACTAATTAGTCCTTCAGATACATTTCCAAAAAATATTAACCACGTATTTTTTCTTTTTTCACGTAAACATAAAATGAAGACGATACAGTGCTTCGAAAACTCGTGTGACGTTATATTATTATGATAGTACATTTTGTACCTTCAATTGACGTTTCAAGCCCCACTCCATGATCTTTGACGCGTTTTATCTTCGTCATTTTTTATTGATTTGATAAAACAAAAAACATATTTTTCGATAATCTAACTTACGGACTAAACAGAATCATATTATTTATTTTGACCCAGCCCGATCCCCTATTAAAAAATCATAGGTAATTTTACAAAAACAGTTATTCATGTTTGCAATGCAATACAATGTTTTTTTTAACGAAACAAAATCGTGACACACATCTACATCTAGAGACAAAAACGTCTCTCGATGCGGTAGAGATAATCCAATGATTTAAATCATTTAAACCCATTGAACTTCCATCACCATTTCAAAATTAAATTCAAAAACGATTGTCCGTACTTATATAAACATTATATAATATTTATGTATCTTTTGTTCGTCATTTTGTCTCAGCATGTGACTTTTATAGTACTTTGTTGAAGATTGTATCTTTATTTCCGTTTGATTTTATAAATAAAGTCCAAGAAATGTTTCTTTAAAAGTATTTTTATGATATTTTGACGTCTATTTTGTTTTGTTTCGTATTGTGTATTTTATTGTAGTACAGACGTATAAATATGTGGCGTGTATTTTATTTCCTATTTTTATTTCCGTGGGTGGGAAGAGGTCATTCGTTATTTCGTCATGAGGTTAGGAAGCAGATTTCTATTCATAGATAAGGTTTCATATCTAAAAACAAACGGCCATATTTTTTATTTGAATAACTGCCAGTTGTCGAATGTTCCTAACATGGCATCAGTTTGATGTCCAAATTGCAAAGTAATCTGTTTTTTTGCTATGCGTAGACTAATTAAGGAAATTAATCATAGTTTCCTAGTAATTCATGACAAAAATACATTTCGTTTTATTTGTTTGTTGAAAGTGTATTGAAAAACGTCGTTTGATACACGTGGGCATTTGTTATTGCAGTTTTCGGCTCCATAAAAAAATCACCGGCAGTTCGGTTGTGAATTCCCCCTCAAATACAATAACAAAGGTTTCCTCACTTATATCAAAATGTACTATTTCTATCTTTTTTCTTTTCCTTCACGTTTAAAGTATTCAATCTAGGTCATTCTCCTGTCTCTACGAAAGTGACATTCAGCCCTCAATATCTCCCAAAACCATCAAAAATATTACCTCAGGCCACGTGTAATAATCAAGTTCTTGCATATTATTCCAACATCTAAGTAACATGAATGAAAGTTCTCAAATAGTAACCTACACCATGCCTTGCGTCAACTATGCAAGTATGCACCAGATGAGATGACACAAGTTTGCAGTTTGAAACAATCTGTGGTCTGCACCCTGCATCCTGGTGTAATTACTTACATTGTTTTAGAAAATAATACGTAGGAAGTAATACTTAGGCAGCTTAAGGGCAAAAGCACATCGAAATATTTTAATTGCGAACATAAGGTAACCAACTATAGAGCTTTTTAGGGTTCCGTACCTCAAAAAAAAAAACGGAACCCTTATAGGATCACTTTGTTGTCCGTCTGTCTGTCTGTCTGTCTGTCTGTCTGTCTGTCAAGACCTTTTTTCTCAGGAACGCGTGGAGGTATCAAGCTGAAATTCATATCAAATACTCAAGTCTATGGTCTCTTGGAGCTGTGAAAAAATCAAACTTCTAAGTCAACGCGATCAAAAGATACTCCCGTTTATGCCGCAAATTTTCGACACTCGCAAGGGAATCAAAACCTACAGGGTACTTCCCGTGAACTCAGAATCTTGAAATTTGGTACGAAGCAACGTCTTATAGCATAGATAAAGGAATAATTACGAAAACCATAAATTTTTAGTTACATCAAGATACTCCCGTTTATGCCGCAAATTTTCGACACTCGCAAGGGAATCAAAACCTACAGGGTACTTCCCGTGAACTCAGAATCTTGAAATTTGGTACGAAGCAACGTCTTATAGCATAGATAAAGGAATAATTACGAAAACCATAAATTTTTAGTTACATCACATAATATATTTTTTTACGGAACCCTCGGTGCGCGAGTCCGACTCGCACTTGGCCGGTTTTTTTTTTCTTGACGAGTGGGAAATCGTCAAATGACTCCTCCCGCTCTGGGCAGAGCGGTAGAGAGTGTCAGACTTCTACTGACAAAAACCACCCATGTCCCTTTATGTCAAGGCCACGGTACATGTTTCGAACAACTCGCAGCCCCGATGGGACCAACTATAGACCACGATTCTAGTTTTTTTTAACCTTTATTAAGCTAAATTTATACGAAATATATTAAGTTTTCTCAAATATTTAATAGCAGTGGAAGAGCAGCGGTGATCCTGTGGTGGCGGCCCCGACTTACGAACAGTGAGTCGTGGGTTTGAACTCAGGCAGGCGCATTACGTTGTGTAATTTATTTTATCACCGCTGCTCTCAAAACGGTGAAGGAAAACATCGTGAGGAAACCGGCATGTCTTAGAACCAAAAAATTCGAAGACATGTGACATCTGCCAATTCGCACTGGGCCCGCGTGGTGGATTATAGGGCCATCCCTCTCCTAGAGAGGAGGCCTGAGTCCCTACAGTAATATAATATAATATATTCCACAACTATCACACAACGCCATCTAGTCCCAAGCTAAGCAGAGCTTTGTGTTATGGGTACTAGACAACTGATAAACATACTTATATATATCTAAATACATACATATTATAGATAAATTACACCCAGACACAGAACAAATGATCGTGCTCATCACACAAACATTTGTCCTGGGTGGGAATCGAACCCACGACCTCCGGCATAGCAGTTAGGGTCACTAACCACTAGACCAACAGGCCAGTCAACAGTGGGAACATTATAGGCTGATGATGATGACATCAAAATGAAATAGGTATAGAAATATTTGAATTAGTTGCGAAGGTTTGGTACTCATATGCCTACGATAAGGGTTGACAGAATCACACACGAGTTTTTAAAGATTCTCAGTCTCATAATACTCAGACTGACTGGGTTTGACTGGCCTGTTGGTCTAGTGGTTAGTGACCCTAACTGCTATGCCGGAGGTCGTGGGTTCGATTCCCACCCAGGACAAATGTTTGTGTGATGAGCACGATCATTTGTTCTGTGTCTGGGTGTAATTTATCTATAATATGTATGTATTTAGAAATATATAAGTATGTTTATCAGTTGTCTAGTACCCATAACACAAGCTCTGCTTAGCTTGGGACTAGATGGCGTTGTGTGATAGTTGTGGAATATTATTATTATTATTATAATATAAAATCACGTCTGTAAGGTTAAGCAGAGTACCTACACCCACATTTCGTCGGTTATGTTTTTAAATTCCATGTTAAATAGGGCGAG
This sequence comes from Diarsia mendica, assembly GCA_949316265.1. Lineage (NCBI taxonomy): Eukaryota > Metazoa > Arthropoda > Insecta > Lepidoptera > Noctuidae > Diarsia > Diarsia mendica. The sequence continues at coordinate 6,211,093 of OX438911.1, read as the reverse complement.
CCTATTGCAGCGGCAACCGGGCACAAATTCAGACTCCGAGGCTGCCACTGATAAATTCTTGATGGACAACCCCAATAACACTGCTCGACTTAGGAATCAAACCCGGGAGTTCATGCTCATCAGTCACGTTTGCAACCACTAAGACATGGGCCCCTTATACATGGGTCTTTAACTTATCTGGCAAAATGATAGGATTACTAGTAGGAACATCTCTACCATATCTACAGGCGTGATAAATATCAAGTTCCTCTTAAATTTTCCGAACTAATCAGACGGCCTAATGTACCAGATCAATAAACAACCAAAATCTAGACCCAAAACTAGATCAATAAACAAATAAGTAAGATTAGTTAACTACTAAATCTAGACCCAAATATTCCCATTCTAATCCCCACATTAAAACTATAGACAATAACATAAACTAAACCAAAATGGCGGGCGATATAACGCTCACACATGTATGACTGTTGCCAGTGTTGCCACCCACAAATTGCGACCCGAATTCATCCCAGTGAATGGGTAAATATGGCACTATTAACAAAGTCTCTTCATTTCGATGCAGGCAGTTGGGTGATGTGGAGGGGAAATGCAGAAGTTTTGTGCCAGTCAAATAATCTTGTATTTGCCATTGAAAGGGACTTTTCTGCAATTGACTACCATAAAGATATAAACGACGAACGACCTTGTTTAGTAGATCTACAATTTTATTAGCAACCGGGACCAACAGCTTAACGTTCTTTTTAAGACACGAAGGAAACTCGGTATGCCCAAACCTAACCAAGTGAAGATATCCTGAAGATCGATCTGAGTGGCTGTTATCACCACCTACATCTATGTACACTCTTATTTTCATGAACACTCTTAATGTCTTAACTTGCACTGTGACAGTCTTCTTCTTCTTTTTGCGAGTCGATGACTAAACTCTGTCCACCCAGTACGTGGCAACGGACGGCTCTATCATTTGCGTCATTCAGGTCTTTGAGCGTGCAGTTAGTTGTGCAAGACGGACACGAGAGTAGATGTGGCATATCCTGTATTGGGGCACCACACTCACATTCTGTTCGAGTCACAGAGTCGAGGCACAGCCACGACTACTAAAGTAATATTAGGGCTCGAAAAATACTATGTTCGTGAAAACGTTAACTACTACAGTAGAAGAGAATCACTTTTAAAAATGGCTACGTGTATTTATTATAGTTATCAATGCTCGTAACTGTACAAAGTGGTACTTCTTTAGGCACCTGTCGAGTGGCGCTTGTGTTAACTTTTGCACTTTATACACAGCGGGTTAGTTATTAAGGTCGGAATACATTATTGGTGATTTCATTAGAAACGGAATTTTAATTCGGTTAGTGTTACAGCTGTCCCTATAGTTTTTGTGTCGTTTATTACCTAAAGTTTGTGAATGTGTTCTAGATTATTTGAAATTGAATGGGCAGTGTTCCAAAAATTGTAACACTCATTTGTTTTAGTCTGTGTTCTTTTGTTTTTAGAAAATATTAGGGTCTTGTTGATCATCTAGAAGTTGCTACTGAGATGGTAAGATTATCCTTAACCGCCTGACCTCAGAGGTCAACAGCAGTACATTGGTCCAGCTGGTCCACTGTACTGATTTGCAATTGTGCACGGCAGCCGCTGCAGGGACTCAGGGGAAACCTCTGTATAGTAGCCCTGCCTTAATAGGTGTTGCACAGATGGAGCTCCGGTCAGGCATTTTAAGAGGAAGCGGTGCCTCTTTTTATATGCGAATTGTGTCCACTGGGAAGGTTTTAGTGAGGTAAAAATTTCACACTGCCCGGTCTTCTCCTCGGTTGTATGTAAAACAAGTGTTTTTAAATCTTTTACAGAAATAAAATGATTTATGATTGTGTATTGTCGAGAAGATATTTTAAATGAAACGCTGCCTTAAAGATGGATTAATATTCCCTACAGGTTGATGATTTTTTTTCGTGCTTATATAAAAATACTTGTAGCAGCGACATCGACGTCCGCGCGCAGTGCGTGCGGGCATAAAACTAACGTACGCGCCGCGACCCGCGGTATTTATAGGTCGAGCAATAACGACGTCTCGTCTGTACTGCTCAGCTGTGATTGGCTAATTTCATATAGAACATTAAGCTCCCACATCCATGTAACTAACGAAATAGTATATAAGTTCCATCCCCTAGAAATATATTTATTCAATCCGAATAGTCTTTCATTTCTCTCCTGACAGCTGGTAAAGTGGTGACCCCGTGTTGCCGAGCACATTATTGATGTGACGTTGAAATGTTTGGCCAGCGTTGCATAGGCCAAAACACATTCGTGGGAATTCGAACAGCCCAAACGGCGTTATGACTGCTGTCTTCTCAACGTCTTCTTCGCGTATCCGCAATTGGTTGTAGGCTTTTCTCAAATCTACCTTCGAGAAGATTTTCATCCCTTCGAGATGGTACGTGAAGTCACGTAGTCGTGGTATTGGGTACCGATCCGGCTTAGTGACGGCGTTTAGTCTTCGGTAATCACCACATGGTCTGTATTCACCAGTCTTCTTCTCTACGAGGTGGAGTGGACTTGCCCAAGGTGACTTCGATGGCCGGCATATTCCTTGTTCGAGCATAACTTGAAACTCCTTCTTCGCCGCTTGATATTTATGTGGCGGCAACGGTCGTGCCTTATTGTACACGGGCGGCCCGTGAGTGACTATATGATGTTCAACTTCGCTGTTCTTCACATTGTTGAAGTTCGAGGAAGTTATCTCAGCGTACTGTTGTAGTAGGTTGTGGTACGGGTCGGTGAGGTTGATGGTAAGCACGGTGGGGGTAGCGGCACTGTTTGCGATGCAACCGTCGATAGCCAGTCCTGTTTTCTTATCAACGAGTTTCCTGGCACGTAGGTCAACGATAAGGTCGTGATGTCGTAAAAAATCGGCGCCTAAGATCGGTCGTTTCACGCCAGCGACGATAAACTGCCATGATAAGGGGCGGCGTAGACCTAGGTTTAGTTCCAGCTTCTTCTCGCCATAAGTGGGTATTGGTGTGCCGTTCGCTGCGTACAGCACTTCTTCTACCCTCTTCATTCCTTTTGTATTGGGAATGACCGACACGTTGGCGCCGGTGTCGACGAGGAATCTCAAGTGATGTCGATAATCGCAAACGTGTAGACGGTATGGTGATATTTCATTAACCTCGGGTCCCGTCGTAGCCAAGGTCGCGACTAGTTTTCCTGTCGCTTGTTGAACTTGCACGGAGATCTGCAGTTTCGTGCTTCTTTACCGTAACGGTTGTGATAAAAACAAGTGTCGTCTGACGTCTGCTGGTAAGAATTCGTTCGGTCTCGGGATTGTGAACGTGATCTTGGGCGGAATGACGATCTTCTTTGTCTTGATCTATCCGTTTTCATTGCCGCGATTTCCCGCGTGAGCTGCATAATGGCTTCTCGAAGGTCTGGCTCTGGCTGTGAGTGACTGCTACCGTGTTGTGACGTAGACGTTGACGGCTGTTTGCATGCACATACCGAATGTACTTCTCGGGTTTGCTCGTGCATCTTGTCGGCCATGGCTGCGAGCACGTCCAGTGTGGCATTTTCGTTGACCGATAGTACAGCACGCGTGGCGGCAGGTAGGTGTCTCATCCACAGTATCTGCAGAGTGGTATCGGTCATCTTGTCACGTGCTAGTTCCTTCATGCTACGCAATAACTGGGACGGCTTTTGGTCTCCTAACTCCATGTCGGTGAGCAGCTTTTCGAGTTGCTTCGTCTCAGACTCTTCATAAACGGATAACAGTCTCTTCTTAGCCTCCTCGTAGCGGCCGCCACGTGTCTTATCCATGATGATATCACCGATTTGTTCAATGTCCGTCTTCTCGATGTGAGCTACTAAGAGGCTGAACTTTGCTTCATCGCCGGGCTTCTGCGGGTTGACTACCGTTTCAAATTGTGCGAATATTTTTTTTTTTTTTTTAATCTTCTTTATTTAAGGGATTTTTGTACACAATTGTGACGATGTCAATCCCATCGTGCTTTTACAAATATTTACTTACTTCCTAGACTTATTTTAACTTATAAAATACCCCAAACCTTAATCTAATTTCTTATCTAATAATAAAAGTGTATAATATTTTTGCTGCTTCGGATGTAGGCTTAGCCAAAATACCATGGAACATTCCAACATCCATTACCGACAATTTCATTGCGTTTAAAACTGCATTTCTTTTATTAGCATATATGTAGCAGCGACATCGACGCCCGCACGCACTGCGCGCGGACGTCGATGTCGCTGCTACATAGCTCCTCCCCAGCGAAGCGCCCATAGATGCATGTCGTACAGAGTGGTGTCTCGCACGAGGCGCCAGCGGACGCCTAGCGCTGCGTTGACGTCCAGTTTGCACGGAGACGCGCGGAGGGCGCGGGCGCACGGAGTGTTCGCGCTGTGTGGTGCCTAGCGCTGCTATCAAACAAAACACCGATGTGTCATCAGCAGAGGCGCTATACGGCAAACCGCTACGGTTACCCGGCGAAATGTGTGGAGAAACAGCGATATACGCAAACACGAAGACACACTTTAGCGAGATCATAACCAACGCGATGAAAAAGATGCAAGCCGTTCGCCGAAACACGGATCGCCGTGCAATGTTCATACACGACGACCTACATGTATGTACGCATGTATTTGTACGTACTGATGCTTACCGCCGACCGCTGACGCCGACCTACGAAGGCCCGTATCGTGTCTTGAAGAGACAAAACAAGGTGTATACAGTACAAATCAACGATCGACAGGTCAACATCAGCATAGATCGGTTGAAGCCAGCATTCCTGCCTAACACCGAAGAAGAAGAAGCAGTATGTCGTTTAAGTGACCAGACATCATACGTCACACGATCCGGACGCATCTCAAGACCCACCGTGCGCTTCGCCCTTTAGTACACATACGTCCGGCCGAGACGGAGCTCACCGCATACTAACTAAAAGTGAAAGGCACACAGCGCGAACACTCCGTGCGCCCGCGCCCTCCGCGCGTCTCCGTGCAAACTGGACGTCAACGCAGCGCTAGGCGTCCGCTGGCGCCTCGTGCGAGACACCACTCTGTACGACATGCATCTATGGGCGCTTCGCTGGGGAGGAGCTATGTAGCAGCGACATCGACGTCCGCGCGCAGTGCGTGCGGGCATAAAACTAACGTACGCGCCGCGACCCGCGGTATTTATAGGTCGAGCAATAACGACGTCTCGTCTGTACTGCTCAGCTGTGATTGGCTAATTTCATATAGAACATTAAGCTCCCACATCCATGTAACTAACGAAATAGTATATAAGTTCCATCCCCTAGAAATATATTTATTCAATCCGAATAGTCTTTCATTTCTCTCCTGACAGCTGGTAAATACTTATCACGTAATTTTCTGTTTTTTCAGGTAAGTTCAACGGCAGAATATCAACCGAAAGCGTGAAGGTTTATTTGAAAACATAATATATTGTAGCTATTTATTACCTTTCTACCCTTTGGAATAATAGGTTTCTATTTAAATAGGTCGTAATAAATGGTCGTGTAAAGTCGAAAGATTTATATTGTGCGTGTTTATATAAATTTACGTTAAAAATAATTTGTTTTTGGAAAGTCTTAAAAAAAATCTCTTTTGTACAAATAATTATGGATTCAATTCTTTTGAAAAAGGTTTGTTCCCAATGATAATTTCCATCTCCACAAAGGACTAATAATAATTGCTATACAATCTTTCATCTCCTATTTAACCCTTGAAAGGAGATGATCCGATGTAGCGATGTAGAATGTCCTTTGTCTGTCAGTGAATAAATTATTGTCAATAAAAGGTTACACAAAAACCTTTTTCTAAATAAGTGGCTAATTAGTAGTATTAGTAGAATTTCTGACCGTAAGTAAAGAAAGAAAAATCGTTCTTGAAAAAAGAAAAAAATTAAAAAAATATGTTTTTTTTGGAAGTCTCTGCCTTTTTTTGCCACCGACTTCCAAAAGTAAAGTTATTGTATTATTCTAGAAATCAGTGCTAAATATAATAACCTCCTCCTTTTGTCCAAATCGGTTAAAAACCAATTGCAAAGTCTATCATTGTATTCAAATATACATTTTACTAAAAATGGGTTGTCAAAGGGTCTAATTTTACCCCAATCCTACCCGCTAATAATATTGGTTTTCGGATCAGCTACTCGATTGAAAACCTCAAATAAATTCATTGTCGTTCAAATTGCTTTGACACAGACGGTTTTAATATATTTCAACTCTTTTACATTTATTATTAGTCGCCTCGGTTGTGAGGTTTAAACATTTATTTGTGTTGAAACAAAATTGGATGAATTAATTTGAATGAGAAAGAAAGAAAACATATTTATTTGGCACGTGCCAGAAGTGCACACAGCAAAACCTTTAATCAAAAAAGCTTAAAACCAAACAAAAGGAAAGAGATAATATTGATCGGAAATGGATTTTTGATAGTGGGCCTTGTCTTCTGAATCAAATTTTCTAATAGAATATCGTGTTTTGATGTAATCTAATGCCCGCATAATCAGCATATATTATTCCCATTGCTGAGGCACAGGCCTCTTCTGAGGTACGCGGGGTCTGAGGTCCTGGTTCGGCCAAATTGATATTGGTTTTGCAATCAGGAATTTCTCAGCGACCCGAGCGGCTGTTATTATTTAGCCCATGCCTACTCTTCTTCAAACTAGATCACTCCAAAAACTAGAACATTTTTAGTCAAATTACTAATTCACCATTTCCTCACTAAACTACCATATTATTAAGACACTAGCTAAAGCCTTAAATAAAAAAAAAACTCAGTTGAAATTGTAGCTGTTGGCTCAGCTTTACTTTAAAAGTGGTCAAATGACCTATTTTACAGAAAGTGCAACAAAATAGTTTTTAAACCTGAAAAATATGTGAAAATACTTAGGCAACCCGCCAAGTTTAGTACTAATCGGTACTTGGCTCTGTTTTCACTGTTTTAAATCACTACTAAGTAAGAGAAATAAAGTGAAAATACATTGTTTGGGAACTATGTTAACCCGTTGATCACGTAAACTGGAGTTTTTCTTGGCATGTGTGCCTGTTATTAGGCCTGGGCCGACAGTCTCTACAGAGATAACGACAAAATCGCTAACTTTCGATTGCTAATAAACTACCAACGAATAAATTCGGTTTCAATAATGATGCTTGCGAGAAACGCATCTTGGATGTAGAGACTTGCTTTACTTGCAAGCATCATTATTGCAACCGAATTTATTCGTTAGTAATTAAGGATTGAAAGTTAGCGATTTTGTCGTTATCTCTGTAGAGACTGCCGGCCCTGAAGAATTATCGTTACTTTTCTGAATCACAATAATAATATTATAGAGGCGAAAGTTTGTGTGTATGTTTGTTACTTCTTCACGCAAAAACTAGTGAACGGATTTGGATAAAATTTGGTACGCAGATAGTTTATAACCTGGATTAACACATAGGATAGATTTTATCCCGATTTTATCTTCCCGTGGGATAATTTTTGAGTTGAGGCGGGTAAAGTCGCTGGCAACAGCTAGTTATAAGAACAACATCACGCCTGTAATCCCCGAAGGGTTAGGCAGAAGTGTACCTATTAGTACACCCACATTTCGTTAGTTATGTTTAAAGTGCCATGTTATAAGTAGGCGAGCCATAGAGAGAACTTAGATAATTATTTTCTCGATTTTAAACATACGTTTACCAATAGAATGCTAAAGTATCAGAAACTAATAAAGGCTATAATTTATTTTAAAATATTTAAAGATCATTAACTCACACGAGAGGAATCGCAGGGCGAAGCTAGCTCTCCTATAAAGTTAATTATTCCGTAGCGGTTTAGCAATCTCGAATGTTCGCCATTTTCTTTGAGTCGGAGACGACATGTTCGCGCATGGTTTTATTAAACCTTGGTATCGCGGGGAAGTTACACAGCCTAAGTAAACACAGCCTCTAGAATTCTAGATGATCAATCTTCAGGTTAAGCTATGCCTGCCTAGGTTGGTTTGTGGATGGATGACCATCCATTACATACCGGGTGCCTCCAAACTGAAAACAGAAATTCAGTTGACTTTGCCCAGCAGTGGGATAATACAGGTTTGCAAAGACAACTAGAAAAAAGAAAGATTATCGCAATATTTACCTGTTTAAAATCTATGACATACTAGTAGAGTGTTTTATATTATACTAGCTGACCCGGCAAACGTTGTTTTGCCATTTTTTTTTTTTAAATAGATGTTGGCCGATTCTCATAGATACCGGATAAGCACAAAAAATTTCATCAAAATCGGTCAAGCCGTTTCGGAGGAGTATGGCAACGAAAACTGTGACACGAGAATTTTATATATTAGATGTATCTTTAAAGTTATTATTTGAATTTAATCGTTTATTTTTAATTTCACTTAGTAGGTAATTATTCGATACTTTAGGTTAGGTTAGGTTATTAATAAAACATGACTATTACTGGAGCTACTTCAGCTTTCCTAAGAATTTGTTCTCAATTTTAATATAATTTAGTTTGGTCAAAGGGACTCTAAAATAAATTAAATATTAAAACTTCTTGAACTAATTTTAACTAAATTATAACAATCAACGGACAAATATTTCTAAGAAAATTGTGAACTATAATGGACTCGTCCGAATCGTATAAAATATTCTTTATTTAATTATCACTTTGCGACTTGCTTTAAAATTAATTTTATACTTCGTTGTAAACAGGGTGTTTTTATTTTATTTTTTGTGTCGTCTGAGATTTTGGATCCTGTACTGCTTACAGCTTTGTTAATCGTTCGTTTTTCAAAAACAGTTGATATCGGATGTGGTCTGAAAAACAGCTTATCGATATCTTTGTAAATAGATTGAAGTGTAAGGATATATTAATACGGCCGCGGATTTTAGTACTAGATGACGTGGCCTCGGCACAAGGGCAAAGAAGGAACATGGGTTCAGTTTTTAGTCAGTAGAAGTCTGACACTCCCCTTCGCTCTGCCCAAGAGCGGTGGGGTCATTAAAATTTTATGTGTGTGTCCCCCCTCTCTATATAGTTATAATGTGAGGGGCGTAAATGAAACACTATGTGACACACACCGTGACTATGTGCCAAGGTACAAAGTTTTCGTATCTTTTACTACAAATAGTTTCTAAATGTCTAAATTTTAAAACGTGATCATATATTTTTGTCCTCATATCCAGATTTTGTGGTGCGTTATCTTATAAATAACACATTATTATACTACCTACCACTAAATCAGGACAACTAATTCATCTCAATTCCAATCTCAAGAACAGCCTGTATTTAATCAAACGCTGGCTGTCGACCCTATTAACAAAGCGCAAACTTTGTCCCGAACAAAAGTTTTAATTTAATTATATTAATGTTCAATTTCATCTCGCTCCTCTGTTTGAGAAGTCCGACTGAAGACAAACCTTGTCCAATACGGAATATTACATTCAATGAGGATGTTGAGGCTTTTTTCGTGTTTTTTTTTCTTTACCGTACGAAAGAAAAGAAAGATAGAAAATTATGTTTATTTAGCATTCAAGACAAAAAATATTTTTATTTTTTAATCGCTTTAATTAGTTTTTATTTATTTATTTATTTAGTTAGATCAATTCATTTGGTATCACTGCATCATGTATGTAGGTACTCAGTCTAGTTATTGTTTTGTAATGATGAGACGCAAAATTTTAATTTAATTGGTATTTGTGCAAAATATGTTAGACCTTTTTATGTTTTCGAGCGTATGGCACGCGTGAGCGGCAGCTGAAAGTCAGCTTCAGGTGGTACACAATGTGCGTCCGCTGGCGTTACGCTGAGCTGAAACCTTTTTGGCAATATTAGTTTTGTTTTGTGTAATTTTGAAGGTATTTATGTTATTAATACTAAATAAACACAATTTGATGATTTCATGTGATGCGCATACAGAAGATGCCTAAACTACTTCACGTTTTATTATTAAAGTTGACGGTTGCCGGATCAAGACAATGCCACTCAATTCTCTACAACATCAAAATTACAATGATAATTACACGTCATAAACCCCAATAAAATACCATGAAACAATGCGTTACAAAATCACAGATAAACCCATAACCCCATGTCTTGAAACCCCATGATCGTATCCCATAAAATCAGTAGGCCTTATCTGGCAGCCATCTTGTAATAAAAGCCAATAGAAACGATTCGTTTGGCATTTTAGGCCTAAGTCCCACCGCACGCTGAAGAGGAAGCGATTATCTGCAGCTACAATTATAAATGCGAATGATTGTGAGGATGGATGGATGAATTGTATCTTTAATCCCCTTAATCCTTAATGACCTTAATCTTTCACCTTCCTTAAGTGTTGCATAGGTCTACTGGCCAGTTAAATTCCCAAGTAAATTCACATACCTACGTATTTCACAAAGTTCGAGTATTTCACGCTATTCAATTACTCATATTTTAAACAGACACCTTTTTCTACTTCATGGATACATATTTAAAAGTTGTATTTTGTGAGCTGTCTACAATGCACGGCTCAAATTCTGTGGTAACTACATAAAAAATAAAAATGTTGTACGGTGACTCTAGCTAAACTTAATTTTTGTTTCAACAATCTATTCAAAAGTACCTACCTGTTACTGGCTGACTTGAAATAATTGTGTTGATTTTGATTTTGGTGGTACGGAACACTGGCCAGGGCCAGGTTTAGAACCTTTATCTACACGCATTTAGCTTACCGCTCATCGCTAGCAGTGAGACCAACATAACCTGCCCTTAGCATGATAGTCCTGTCCGTAGTAGTTTATGAGGGAATTATAACATAAAACGGTATGGTTTGGACTTAATGGGGGTTCTCGATCGGTAGTCGAATGGTCTTGGGAATATGTAAAGTGGCTTTCCCAGGCTTTTTTTGTTACTTTTTCTGCTAGTTGTTGGGATCGGTTTAAATTCTTACGTTGTTGTTTTAAATGTAGAATATAACATCACGCCTCAAAACCCCGAAGGCTAAGGTAGAGGTGTATATGTTGCAGGCAAAACTCTGAATCAGTTAAAACTACTAAACTATTATTAGGTGGTTTCTGTTTTATTTCTCTACTAAATTTAACCTAAATGTCGTTAGGAAACTTATTAGGTTTGTTAGGTTTTTTTTTGACCCTTTGGATAACTTTGTACGATAGCTAACATTTATTTCATCAGAATAAACGCGTTTTAACGCAATAAGCGTTTTGACTGAAACCAGTCAAAAGTACTTTTGACTGATTAAGAGTTTTGCCTGCAACATATATAATACACCCACATTACGCCAGTTATGTTTAAGTACCATGTAATAGGCGGCGAGCCTTTTGCCAGCAACCGGCCACAAATCCAGACTGCTAGGTACTTAGATTTTCTTTTTAAATTGAATATAAATATAATATTTTGCAATACTAATTTAAAATAATTAATGGATTTAATTTTGAAAATTAAAGCCATTCATTATTTTAAAGCCATTTATTTAAAATATTTTTACTGCAGTATTAGCTACAACAAATACTATAAACATAGCTAAGAAAAAAACCCTTTAAATATTCATTGAAAAATATTCAACAGCAAAAAGATGTTGGGTAAGTACAAAAAAAAATTAAGGATTTTTTAAAATTACCCCTTCGAAAACGGTTGTTCTACCAAATCACAAAAAAAATCTTTATAAAACTACGCCTAATAAAAACTTATCGCAAAATATCATAATCCAAGCTTACCACGAACAAAAAAAACCTTGAAAATCGATACAAATAGTTACTCGATAACAGGCCCATTAAATGAGACAAGAATTTACTGCCACGCCCTAACCAACCCTTATTTATTCAAATTACTACCTGTAATCGAGTCCAATTTAAAGGAATCCGAATCGATTTTGAAATATTACCGAGATACGAATCGAATCGATTTTATTTTGTCACTTTGTTGTGTTAATACAGTTGTTTCGGCTTAGAGGTGTGATTTATAGATGTTTTTATTGGTTTAAGACTTGCATGGTAAGTTTTTTTTAATACAGATACTTATTGGAACACGTTTGCTGCACGTTTGCACGATTACTCTACAATGTAGACAAATAAATAAAATTGAAGTGTCTGTTCGAAATTTAAAAAATAACAGCTTTTTACTGAATGTCACAAAAGGGCTTAATATTTTTTTAAATTTTTATCCGTTTGTTTGTTTTGGCAAATCTCCGTAACGGATGAACTGATTTTGACGTGATTTTAACTGGCAGAAAGGTGGTATTATAACTTAGGCTTCATAGTTTTGTTCTAGAAAAAGGATTACGATTCCGTGCAATAAATTAAAAGTTTTTAACGTAAAGTTGCGGTCACCAGCCTGTTATACAATACATACAGTACATTAGGGAAGTTATATTTTTATAATATATTGATATTCACGCGGACGAAAGTCGCGGGCAACAGCTACTGTATAATAAAACTACTTAATCACAAACTGCTTGAAGACACCACTGTGCCGAGGGAGCTGGTATCTCTCCTCAAATATTGGTACAGTAATCAAAAGAATGCTGTCAGATGGGTCAACACTCAAAGTCAGGACTATTATCTGAAATGCGGTGTTAGGCAGGGCGGGTTGACCTCCCCGAGTTTGTTTAACCTGTTTGTTAATCAGCTGATTGTCAGGCTCAGCGGAACCATGGTCGGATGCTCAGTAGACGGAAAAATGATCAACAATATTAGTTATGCTGATGACATGGTTTTGCTGAGCCCGTCAGTGAGTGCGCTCAGGAGACTTCTGAGCATCTGTGAGTCGTATGCTCTGTCACATGGACTCAAATATAATGCTAGTAAGAGTGTTCTCATGCTATACAAGGCAGGGAACAAGGCTCCTGTAAACGTGCCGCCAATTAAGATCGGTGGGTCGGCACTAGTAAGGGTGTATAAAGTAAAGTATTTGGGTCACATGATGACGGATCGGCTGCAGGACGATGAAGACCTGGAGAGGGAGAGAAGGGCGTTGGCAGTCCGCTGCAATATGTTGGCCCGCAGATTCGCACGGTGTACCACAGATGTAAAACTGTTGCTTTTTAGAGCCTTCTGTCAGTCTTTCTACACGTGCAGTCTGTGGATCAACTTTACGCGGCGGGCTTACAACGCCCTGCGTGTTCAGTACAATGACGCGCTGAGGGCAGTGTTGAGAAAACCCCGGTATTGCAGTGCTTCCGCAATGTTTGCGGATGCTTCCATCGATGATTTCTTCTCCATCATAAGGAAAAGAACTGCATCGATGATGAGCAGAGTCCGTGGTAGTACAGTCGAACAAGCTAATAAGTATACAGCCAGCTAACTTGTATAATTACTTTTAAGATTATACAGATTTTAGAGACTGATGTCAAACGATACAGCGTTTGATATCAGTCGCTTAATGCAAAACACTTGATAAAACAAAAATACAATCAATATTTTCAGTGTTATAGAATTATAAAGATCTCTACCCTGTATACTTATTAGCTTGTTCGACTGTACCAACACTGTCCTCAGTACATTAGCGTGGAAAATAGACAGTCCTTTTATTATGTACTGGGCAGGTGTACACCTGCACAGAAATAAGAAATAGGCTTAGTTGTTTTTGTGTCACTTGTTTTGTTTACTAACAGATTACTAACACCTTATTATAATATATTATTCTGTGTACTACTAACAACACTACTAACTAATTCTCTTTGTATCTTTGTTGTATTTTTTTTTATGGACATTATGTCTGAAATAAAGATAAATTATTATTATTATTAATCAATGTAAGTAGATATAGTAGCTAGAGATCGTGATGAAACACGAAATCAGCGCTACATAACACAAATACAAATAAATCTCATTTCAGTCTGTTTGTTCGATTTAATCTGCAATACTGAGTAGTAGGGCGACCGTGCTGCGGGAGCAACTAGCGGACTAGTTTTGTAATTTATGGAAATAGCGCTCTTATTTTCTTGTGGCCTCCTGTATTATCCCGTTACTTCATGATGATCACGTGATTTGAGATGAATCATAATAATATCTAGGCTGAAAACTACTACTACTCGAGATAAAAAAAAAAGATTGATAATTTAGGTTAAAAGTAGCTGTCTAGCTACTACCAGCCACCTTGCGAAAATCATTGCTCCATCAAGCCTAAGGGCATTTCACCTTACGCTTGCCGATTTGCGGTCTTCACAAATTATACATTATGCACGAATTATAGTGATATATTTATCCAGTAAAATGTCCTAGTCCTATCTCCCTGGCAGTCACCCTACTCTCAATAGCTGCGGGCAAGCGATCAAACCCGACTTGTTTATCTTTTTGTCTCTTCAAATTGATATTGATGTGATACCCACCATATTAAAGTACCCACATTGTTGCTAGCTGATATGTTATCAGCTTACTATCTTCTCTGGAACAAGGGAAACTCAATTATTCTATCTCAATATACTTACTACCCTCATTTTTAGTAGTGAGTAAGCTATATTCGTCATTAAGAACACGTCGTTGAACGAAAAATTGCAAGTTCCAAAGAACACTTATCCTGGAGTCTTCAACATCTGCCATGCCTTTGTCCAAATTTATTGGGGTCGGCTTCTTATAGTCTTACCGGATGCAGCTGAATATCTGGGGGCACGGCAGTGCCCCCGCCGAGTCGAGCGCGAAGCAAACACTGCCGTACCATCCTTTACTGGAACCATTTCGCCGCATTTTCAGGCCCCTATTTGAGAACCTCTGGATAAGACCAGAACGCTGAAATTTTCGTCATCCAGTAAGCTATACAATCACACTTAAAATAAAAAGTTTTAAGTCTGTAGGTCATTTAGTTCGGAAGTTAAGCGAAAGCAAAGTTTCGCATTTATGAAACTCACTCACTCACTCACTCATGATCATCAAAATAGAACTAGTACTTCCCATAAACTCAGAGAGCTGAAATTTGGTACAGAGTTAGGGTTTAATGGCCACATAAAGGAAAAACTATAAAAAGTAGGAAAATCGAAAAAAAAAAAACTACAAAAAAAAAATTGTTTTAAATAAGAAAATCTAATAAAATAAATCAATATGCCCACGTTTCTACAAAAAGAAGTGAAATCCCAACAAAAACATTCTGTAAAAAACGAGCCAAGTCTCGATGGAGCTGCTTGTTTATCTCTAAAAAGTAATGAAATCTAGACAAAGTCGTGCCAAGTCTAAGGTTCCTTATTGCGATTTCTTTATTATTATTGTTAATGTTGTGTGACTTGGCCGTTGTTCGTTTCGTTTAGTTCGGACATTTTTCTTCTTGGCGTCCAATTACCAATACCAGTATGGGTTATTATCTCGCTTAACAATCATAGGTAGTTACAATAGATATAACATTACGTATAAACTAAATTGACTTGTACCCACTAACGTATAAAGAATGTTCAACGGCCAAGACACACAACAATAACTATAATAATAAAGAAATCGCAATAAGGAACCTTAGACTTGGCACGACTTTGTCTAGATTTCATTACTTTTTAGAGATAAACAAGCAGCTCCATCGAGACTTGGCTCGTTTTTTACAGAATGTTTTTGTTGGGATCAGTATTTTACATGAAGCGACTGCCTGTCTGACCTCCACAACCCAATTAGTACTGGGTAATACCGTACCCCTTTGAAAGACTGGTTGTCAATCTTTCAGGCCACTGACCTGTAACGACTGTCAAAGATTTACAAATGACAGCCGGTACCAACAGATTAACTGTGCTACCCGAGGCATGGAAAAACTCTATATGCAATGGATGGTTATCCATTCACGGACCAAACTAGGCAAGCACGACTTAACCTAAATATCGATCCGAGCAGCTATTAATATTTAGCTACGAGCTCCTTGAACGCAAAAATATTAGATCAATTCTTATTTAGTTTGACTTAATACGACTAAATTAAATTACTCACTAACCTTTGGGACAAAATTGTAGTTTCGATAAAATATATTTTTGTCTACAATAAGCCCATCAAGAGATTTAAAAAAAAGTTTTATTTTATTTATTTTCTTTAGCACACAAATAATAAATTAGGCTTATCCTTTTTACTTTTTATTTCGCAGTCAGTAGACTGATTTGATTGATTGAGTGAATCAATCTTGTCCCAGAATTATTTGTGTTATTGTCACCCTTAATGCTATTGATCTAAGCTTTGTTTGTTTGTCACTGGAAATTGATTTATAGGTGTGCTATTTGTATATATGTATAGCAATATATTTTATGGCGTTTGGTAGCGGGGTTATTGCTGTACACACGTGCAATCATAGGTTACTGAAAAGTGGTATGGTAATTAGTTGGTTTTGTATATGATGCGGATGAATGAGGAAATGTCGTAGGAAAGTTTTGAGTATAAAATAATGTGGATGGGTATAAGAGTGGATAAAGTCCAAAGAAACGATGAATGTACTGTGAAGGATGATTATGGCAAGAAAGGTGGTGTCTGATTAGACGATGAGCAATAAACAAGTATGTATGAATAAGACATGTTGTGCCGACCCCAAATAAATTGGGATAAGGGCAGGAAGGAGAATGATGACGTGTGCAATAGGGATGTTAACAAAAAAAATCTAATTAGTCCGTCAGATAGATTTCCAAAAAATATTGGACACATATTTTTTCTTTTTTCACGTAAACAAACAATGAAGACGATACAGTGCTTTGAAAACTCGTGTGACGTCATATTCTAAGACAGTATGTCATTTCTTAGCGAGCAGTGACGTCACAACCTCCCACTCAAATCTTTGGCGCGTTTTATCTTCGTCAATTTTTATTGATTTGATAAAACAAAAAATACGAATCCAATATTTTTCGATAATCTAATGCGGGCGCCACACACTCGACGAGTGGTATGGGAAGTAGCGAGGAAAGGAGGCAGAGACATAGTGTGGCAACGTTACTCGTCATGCCGCACGTCATGCTCCTCGTCCTGCCCATCGCTCCCTATTTTGTCGGCTTTTGCGCGCGAGTCAAAGGGCCGGCAATACGAGCGCGAGTGGCTGGCCACATAATCGCGCGGTCGCAGTCCGCATCGAGCGCTCACGCAAGACGCACGCTTCATATGCATGTCCTCGCCAAGCGCCGTAGAATAAAGGGGTAGGGAAAAACGATAAAGTGTTATTATTTATTGACTTGTTGTCTGCGGAGCCAATAATTTGGGATCCACAACACAAAAATCATCATTTGAAACATAAGATATGTTTATTTATTTGAAAGCTTGTTTTTAAAAGATAAACTTTGGCTTATTATTTTTAAACGACTTACGAAAAATGTAGGGTACGTATCATAATAGTTAAAATATTAAAATAATAATAATATTGTTAAAATTACACTATCAAGAAATAGAGAAATATTAAGTAGTCGGCCGGTAGGTAGATACCTAGTCTACTATTTTATTAAATACCTATTATTTACCCACGCGTTGCCTGCACTTAAAGTTGGCTAGGTAGGTACTCGATTTTTTCTAATTTAATTATAATTTTGTAGGTACACGATGCTTGGGTGAGGCTTGGAGAAATAATGAAAATAGGAGTAGAAGAGCTGAAAGCCAAAAAAAATCAATAATGGCATCTTTTAGACCATTAGTCAATAAAAAAAAAAAAGCTATGCTAAAAATGCATAGCGCGCACGCTGCCTAAGTTTCGTCGTCCATTCTCCACCAAAGGCAAATGCCAAGTGAGGAGCGTCGCGATTAATTGCGCGATTATTTGCGCGAGTAGAGCAGTGTGTGGGCAGAGCGGGCAACATCGCGGCAAATAGCGGCAGCGCGAGGAGCAAAGCGATGAGCAGCGCAAGGAGCATAGTGTGGCGCCCGTATTACAGACAGACTAATTAGAATCATATTTTTTTTTAGTCAGTAAACATCCCCTAATGCCATGGTATTCGTTTGACAATTTTGGTTAACCGAAAAAAAACATAACATGAAGCATTTCGGACTAGTACCTAGCTAAATATTGTGTGATTTTCTAGAAAAGTGGACTCGGCTTGCTATAGGCAATACAAAACCTGTACCGGCTGTACTTCTTACTCCGTACCCACAAAAATCCCAAAATAAAACTCTAAAGATTATCTTAAAAACCGATTCATAATACTAACACATGATTTAAAACGCGCTTGGGGTCTTTTATACCCCATAAGGCAAACATAACTTTTTTCCGAAAAACTTCCCTAATCCGTTTGCACCGTAAACCCCAAACCCCATGTTATAAATATCTTACTTTGCCCGGGTTAATTCGTACAATAACCGGGCAATACCCCGAATGTTAGCACACAAACGTTGTGAATTGTTGTGTATTCATGTATGACTGTTTTGTGTGTATTCGCAGGCAAAAGTGTTGAATGTTTTAGAAATGTAACCGTCATGCTTGTAGTTCCCGAATGGTTACAATATAAAGAAATGGTCAATTATAATGAATGCTGGTTGTATACTTATTAGCTTGTTCGACTGTACCTTTAGTACACCCACATCTCGCCAGTAATGTTTAAGTTCCATGTATTAAGGGGCGACCCTATTGCCATCAACCGGACACGTATTCAAACTCTGTGGCTGCTACTGACAAATTCCTAATGGAAAAATCCAATATCACCATAATATCACTTTGCTCATGCACAGCAGTCACGCTTGCGACCAGTAGACGAACTAGGAATTTTTCAGTTTTTTTTTTGATTCCAGTACCTCCTTCCCACTTCTGTTCTCCTGGTAGTTTGTGGGGTAATCGTACGATTGTAAGTTATAGAAATAAAACGGATTTTTTTTATTAACAACTGTTTTTTGATTGACTGTAGGTACTTCACTTGTACTTGTGTCTATTAAAAAAAGAAAAAGGATCAGAACGGAATGATAAATCACAGTGGATCAGACAGGAATAAACAAAAGAAAAATATTGGCAGTGGATCGGTTTGGGGGATCAGACCGGAATAACTCGAATTTTTAGATTGTATTTAAATTCGGTGTTATCCTTGACACCTCAATAGTAAGGTAAGTGCCATTCTATCGCGTGAGTGTCCTCCGGCGTTTGACACTACTGATACTAATTCTAAGAATTTTAAATGTATTACGTCGTGTACATAAAAATAATAGAGGATACCTAGTGTTATGAAAGTTGACATCGTGATAAAAAAAGGAATAGAAAAATCTCCGAAGCGTAGCGGCAGATTCTAATCTGAATTCAATTGATATAGGAACCGAAATAAACAAAAGGTTGCAAAAATAAAAATGTGTGAAAGCTTTTGAAAGCCTCCGTAATCATTCATATTTCTCAGAAAACGATTCATTCATCGCGAATAGAGGTTTATTTTTGTTACAAAAATATCAAATTCAGTGGAAATTCCGGATTAACACCAATATTTTATTTCCATTGAAATAATTTTATTACCAAAAAAAAATTGCCAATTATTATTTTTTCTACGAATTGAAAACTAAACTACGTTGCACCCGACTGTACACGCCCGTGTGTGGCCATTAAATGAGCAATGGTCCCCTAAAACGCCGCTGATGTATCGCACTGCGTTTGTCGTAACGCGTAAACGTAAACAATAAAAACGCACATTGCTGCGACAATACAATAAAAAGCTGTTTGTTATAACTCCGAAGTTAGAGATGATTGAGTTATTTACAATGTTGTGTGGGGTTTTATTTGTCCCTTGTTTATTATGGGGTTATTTTGTACCCCACACCTGTAGCGTTATTGCTTTGGGTACAAATGTTTACCCCGGATTAGCGACGATTGATTGAACCAAACATTCCTTCTGTTGTGACTAACATGAGGAACGGAAGTAAATAAAAACGTTGTATTTATTAGTCGTAATTTATTTGGCCAATAAAGCAACCAAATTTCCTCGATGGTTTGGTGGTCCCAAGCATTCTTGGTAAATATTATGAGGCCGTGGGCTTTATTTCTGGGATATGCTTGTCCAAAAACAATTTCTCCGTAACAAACCCAATGTCGGGATTTGTGCGCGTTTGATGGCAAAAGGCGCAGCTCATAATATAAATACTTGAGAAATGCAAGTGTGCCTATCCTCGGTACTGTAAAAAGCCTTACAACCAAAAGTAAATTAGGCCAGGCGCCTTGCATAGCTGCATTTATAAATATTCTATAGTACCCACTTCTCTGTTCAACGTTTCGGGAAATATAAGGGTATTTGTAATAATATAAACTTATGTAGTAACACTCAATATACTGTGCTACGCTTAGAATTCAAAACAAGATACTTTCAAGCATAATCATTTCTAAGAAGTTCCTTTTATTTACTCATTTTTGTTCCCTTTGCAAATTTTGTAGAAAATGTTCTGACAGAAAAATTCCTTGATCAACTAACAAGTTTGTTGCCATGGTAACCTTCGAAGTATTACGTTCAGTTAGCAAGCTCGATCGAGCGTAGCTTTAATTGGCGTTCACAAACTTTCTGATATATTGACATTTAGTTTGGAGCGCTGTCGAACTTCGGGGCCCCACTTTTTGCACAAAAATGTCTGGAAAATATTTCAAAATGAGAATCAAATCGGAAATTTTTTAATTGAACTAGGTTTTTCTATCGATTCACTTAAAATTATTAATGTTGCTAACTTTAGCAAGCTTAAAAAGAATAGTGTAAGTCTCATAGAGAGAAATTGTAAGGATTTTTACTACGCTTGAGTAAGGTGAATTAGTGATTTCAGACGTTTTTTTCCCGCGGCTTTGATCGCGTGGACGGTGCAAATTAACAAGTTTGTAGCTATATGGGTTTGGCCGGTGCGTTGATCCTCAGTTAGTCTGCGTTACTTTTTATATATACAGAAGATAGATATATTAGTGCGGTGTGTGATGAAATGCGGAGGAATGAGGAGAATGTAGTGAGGGAGGTTTTGAACATGAATGTGGATGGGTACAAGAGTACAAGACCAAAGAAACGATGGATGGATTGTGTTAAGAATGATATGGTAAGAAAGGAGGTGTCTGGTGAGATGACGAGAAACAGAGAAGTATGGAAGAAGAAGACATGCTGTGCCGACCCCAAATAAATTGGGATAAGGGCAGAAGAATGATTATGATGACGATGAGATATATTTTTTTTTCTATTAAAACGTTGCCCCGCACTAGGAATTTCTCCTGTATCGTGGGTGCGTTTACAAACATTTAAACTCACATACACAAAAACCCAGACCCGGAACAACTATCTGTAGGCCATACAAATATTTGTTCCGGCGGGGATCGAACAGCAGCAGTCCAATCGCTCCGCGACACGCAGCGCAGCAGTCCAATCGCTCAGCCACTGCGCCTGTAGCAAATCAGAACTAGTCATTATTAGTTATTACTTGTTAGTTTAATTATAACACAAACCACAAGTAAATTACAAATGTTTGTGCAATTAGACCACATTATTTGTGGTAATTAGTAATATTCGCCCTGTCCATTAATTAATGCGAAAACAAAGGTTTTAACTAACAAAGTATTGTCAATAATCGTGTTCATATTTGACGTCACAATTATCTATTCAACCGATTTGGTTATCATTTCATATTATTTGGCTATCTGATGTTGACATAAGTGATTATTTATTGGATGACATTCAATTGAACGAACTAATAGATACAATCCCTAATGGGCTCGCGCGCGCGTGGCGGATTTTAGACCATCCCTTTCCTAGAGACGAGGCCTGAGTCCCTGCAGTGGGAACATTATAGGCTGATGAATAGATACTTCGGAATATACTAAAAACCGATTTTATCAAAGGGTTAGTATTGGTGTTAGTTACAGTGACTGGGCTAATAATGGCTAATATTATAAAGGCGAAAGTTTGTAAGGTGTGACTGTGTGAGTGTGTATGTTTGTTACTTCTTCACGCAAAAGCTACTGAACGGATTTGGATAAAATTAGGGACACAGTTAGATTATAACCTGGATTAACACATAGGACAGTTTTTATCCCGGTTTTATCTTCCCGTGGGATAACTTTCGAGTTGCAGCGGGTGAAGCCGCTGGCAACAGCTAGTGTAAAATAATGAGCGTGCCCAAGTGTTCCACGAGCTCATTCCACCATCTCCCTTATTCCATCGGGAGTCCAGACGTACTGTAGGTTATCACACATACCTAGTCGGCGTTCCACACATTTGCACAAATCACTTTGCAACATCTTTTACTATGGGCACAGCCAAGAAGTGGAATTCCCTGCCTGCGATGGTGTTCCCAAGTTCATATGACCCCAATCTATTTAAGTCGCGAGTTAATAGGCTTCTTTTGATTTAACTCGTTCCATTGTCGACCTGACCTGTGTCCTGGGGACAAGATTGAGGTCAAAGTTAGTACATTTAACTGGTACAGTCGAACAAGCTAATAAATATACAGGCAGAAATCTTTGTAATTCTTTTTTTTTTTTTTTGTAATTCTTGTACACTGAAAATATTGACGGCACTTTATGTTTATAAAACGTTTCGCATTAAACGCTGTATCGTTTGGCATCATATTGTATGTTAATGTATCTGTATAATCTTAAAATAAAAGTAAATGCAAGTTAGCTGGCTGTATACTTATTAGTTTGTTCGATTGTACTACTAAAAGTGATGTTACTGCATTACAAACATACAAAAGACGAAACTTTATCTAGGTAACTAAAATGTATTTGTGGCTGAACAAAAAATCTACCACAATGATACATAAAACAAGTGCTTTTCGGCTTCGTATTTTTACGCTCATTTTTATAATTTAATCAAATTCACATCCACATTTAACAGCCACTTCCAACTATTAAAAATCAGTTGCCAGAAAGTTGAACCAACTATATTGGCTTCAGTTAGTACAGTAATGAAAGGTACCGAAAGTTACTGAAATGAATTACTTAACTTGAATATTGGGTTATGTGAAGTTAATGTACTCCCAGTGGAGTTTAACGGTGGTCACGTATTAATAAAATTATGATTTCGGTTCAAATGTTAACTGAAGTTGTTAATCGTAATTTGGGATATGAACAGATGATGGAAAGTAGTTTTGCCTATTTTATTTTATTATTTTTGGAAAACTTACAGCTAGGTAGACATAGTAGATAGATTTATAACAACAATAGAGCCAATTACAAGTTTCCACAAGTATGTAGGTAGTTATACAATATTTAAATAACGCAAAAAAAATAAAAAGACAGTGATAAGGATTAGTAATAAATAGAATATAAATGAAAAAGAATGGAAAAGAACACAAAATGGCAAAATACAAACGATAAGGGTTAGTTGAAGAACTTATCACAGAGCGTCTTCTTCAACTTCGACACGCTTGTATTAAAAATGTCGATCTCAACCTCCTGGCAAGCCGCGTTGTACACACGGCTCGTCCTAATCATGTACGAGTTTTGTCTATAATTGGTCCTTGTCGTTGGTATGTGCAACAAACGAGGTTTACGCAGGAACGAACAAGGTACACGCAGCCCAATCTTGCTCAGCAACTCAGGGACATCACTGGATCCGTTTGCAATTTTAATTAGAAAGGCCAAGTCGGAAATTTTTCTTCGCTCAAATAAAGGAAGAATATGAAACTTTTTGCATCGTTTAAAATAATTTGGTAGATATATCTTGGAACGAAATTGAATGTACCTTAGGAATTTTCTCTGTATGCCCTCTATTCGTGCGATATAGATGTTATATTTAGGGTTCCAGACTTGAGAGGCATACTCGAGGAGACTACGAACGAATGAACAATATAATATTTTAATAGTCTTGATATTCCTGAACTCAGATGAGACCCTGCAGACGAACCCTAGAGCTTTCGACGCTTTGTTGACAATATGATTTATGTGTGTGTCGAAAATAAGCTTCGAGTCAAAAGTAACCCCAAGGTCCCTAATAACACTGACCCTTTCAATTGGGGTATCCAAAAGTTTGTAGGAAAAGTATAAAGGCTGTGGTTTGCGGGTGAAAGTACACACATAGCATTTGGAGACGTTTAAGTCCAACTTATTTAATTTGCAGTAGGTTTGAAAAGCGTCCAGATCTAACTGCAGTAGGAGAGCATCTGCCTGCGTAGTGACCTGTTTCATGATTTTCATGTCATCTGCATATAATAATATTTTACAATGTTGAAAACAGGAAATAACATCGTTAATGAAAATATTGAACAAGAGCGGCCCCAATAGCGATCCCTGGGGGACTCCCGAGGGAATACGCATAGCTCTAGACGAGTAACCATTCAGCACTACGGTCTGGCATCTACCCTCAACATAAGACATGAACCACCTATAAAGATTACCCCTAATACCCATTGCCAAAAGTTTACGCATTAAGATGTCATGATCTATTCTGTCAAAACATTTACTGTAATCGGTATAAATAACATCGACCTGGGACCGATGTGACATAGACTCCGACAGGAATTCACTGCAAACAATTAGATTAGACGTGGTAGACCGACCTCTTAAGAAACCGTGCTGATGTTCGCTAAAACTATGTTGAAGAGCCGAATAAACTTGTTTATGGACAAGTTTCTCCAATATCTTTGCAAACACGCACAATTTAGAAATCGGTCTATAATTGTCAACCGAGGTTTTCGGTCCCTTTTTGTGAATCGGTGTTATGTATGCCGACTTCCAGATCGTGGGTACAACACCACTGTCCAGTGATCCTTTGAACAGGATTGAGAGCGGGACAGATAGGCTCTTGGCACAGTTCATTATAAATAACGGTGGAATATTATCTGGTCCCGCGGACTTGTTTAGATCAACCTGTTTCAGTAGTCTATGCACTTCATGCTCATTTACTTCAATAGCGCTAATATCTGATGTGCTCTGCACCACACTACTGTGACCCGCATCACGAGACAAACCACTGTCGCCTTTATTAGTGCTTGCAAGAAAGTTGGACTGAAAACAGTCAGCAAACATATTGCAGATTACGTCACCGTCACCAGAAGACTGCTGCCCAAAGTGTAGTACTGACGGATATGAGTTAGAATGTTTTCTAGATTTGACGTAACTCCAGAAGGCTCGAGGATTCTTAACTATATTTGTTTCAATTTTTTTCATGTAGTCGTCAAACATTACTTTTTCTAACTCCTTAGCTCGTTGTCGTAGTAACACAAAACTTTGATTATCGGAAAGATTACCATATTTTTTAAATTTAGCATGACATTTAGCCTTTTCTTTAATAATTTTGACCAACGGGCTTTTATACCAAGGCGGATACTTAGATTGGGAAATTACTGTTTTACTCGGTATGTAGGCAGTACGTAGTCTATCAATAATAGAATAAAAATATTGAACGGCCTCTTCCAAAGGTCTAGAACTCAACTCATTCTGCCAATCCACCTGATCAAGTTCGTCATTTATTGTATCATAGTCAGCCAAATGATATAAGATTTTAACGTAGGGACGAGCTGGAAGACTATGCAATTCAACAAAGTCTGCAGTTACACACAATGCCCCGTGATGCGAATCTTCAGGCACCAGTGGATCCCCACAACGTGTGACAATAACCTCGTCATTGGATAGCACCAGATCGAGAATCTTGTTGTTCTTATTTAAGTGACAGTTATACTGTACAAGGTTACAGATGTTGAAATTATCAATCAGGTTAATTTGTGCATCTCCACACAGCCCAGCGGGGCATAAAGAGTGACCGTCAGCAGCCAGCTGCCACATTATATTGGGTTGATTAAAATCTCCCAAGATCACAAATTTATCAGCAGTATTTTTAAGGACGATATCTGAAAGGTTCTCCGAGAAATTGCCCAACTGGACTGCTAAAGAGTTTCCTAAATTCTGGCGGCAGATGTATGCAACACATATGTGCATTTTGTATGAAGCTCTTGGTTTCTTACGCGACAGTGTTAACGTTACCCACAAGTCCTCAGCACTGGAGCACCACTCACCGCGAGAGTCCACCACTAGTTCGCGTCGGACCGCAATTAATACACCTCCTCCTAAACCTTGATTTGTGTTGGCATAATCACGGTCCCTTCTCCATATGAGATATCTGTCGTCAAACAGTTCGGAGTCAGATATACCGTCGTTTAGCCATGTCTCAGTCAGGCAAACAACATCGAAACTATTGATACACATATTTCTAAAGAAAAGTTCAGTTTTAGTTCGTAGTCCCCGAACGTTTTGGTAGTAAATACTAAGGGAAGCCATCAAAAAACATAACAAAAATCAAATAAATAATAAAAACGTAAGGTACATTCAAATTGTCAGAACGAAAAATTGTTACATCAAATTCTATGAGTATGCAAAAAAGCACTCTAACTGCAAGTACATAAGGTACAGTTAGCATAATGCAAAAGTAGAAAAGATAATAATAAATGTAGCCACAAAAAACTCGGCGTTGTTGAATTAGCAAGCGAAAAGTATCTTTATGAGTAGATGAATAGCAATTAAAATTATCAAATAAAAATAGTGTGAAATGGTTGACACCAAGCGATAAGCGAACAAAGGGCCGGCGAGACAGGAATGCGTAGAAAAAACAAGTACACGTGTTTCTTAAACTAAATGAACCAATGTAAACAAACAACTTGCCAGAGTGTTGAATCGACATTATTAGTTTAAAAACTTATTGAGATCTTGCTCAGATTTAATGTGATGTTTAGGTGAAGAGTCATTCTTCCGCAGCATTATCTTGCATCCTCTGACCCACACATGCTCAAAACCACGCTCTTTGGCTCTGGCTTTGGTCTTATTCAGCAGGATTTTGTTTTCTATTATCAAATACCTCTTCAACTCGTTTGTCTATAGTGCGCGCGGAACTAGTTGGCCGCGGCATGTTTTTGTTTTTTTATTTAAGTATTCTTTTCAATAAATTGAACAATTATTGTTCACGATTTTTTTTTTTTTTTTTATTTTTATTATAAATGGGCTTGCTCTTGACTTCAATCTTGCCCTAAGGGCAGAGATGATGTCGACGATGGAACGAGCTTACCCAGTAGTACATCTCGAGATTGGTCATCACTGTCTAATTATAGTCTCCTGTGCATTGCGAGCTGTAGGCAACCCGCCCCCTCACCCCTGTCGCCACCTAAGGCGCGGCCAACTAGTTCCGCGCGCACTGTAGTGGCAAGCGCAGTGCTGATGTTAAGGTTCTAGGATCGATTCCCACGTCAGGCAAAGTGTTATTGGGTTTTTACATTAGAAATTTCTCAGTAGAAGCTACGACGAAGATGTAAAGAAGCATTTAATGCTTGCTGTATTGATTTAATTTTAATGTTACTAAACGAAACTAATATTTTGGAACCCATATTATCATAAAGTAGAACGCATCTCAAAGTAACAATGGTTATTTTACGTTGCATTTCAACTTTGCCAAATGTATACCTACATATTATTTTGTTCGTACTGTACATTAATAAATGAAAGTTTACCAACTTAAATAAAAGTCTATGACAGTGATAATACTCCTAATAAAGCCATAAAATAAAGGGTTAAGTTTTCTAATCCAAAAATCCCCATAAATTAATTCCTTGATAATCTTGTAAAATATAATCCTGGTATTACAAAGAGTCTCCTCCCATAAATAATAAGAGCAAAAACGGAGTAAAACCAACAACTTATTAGCGAATAAATTGTGAAAGCAATTAAAGGAAGACAAGAGGCGCAAAATTTTCAAAAACAAATTAGTCATTTTAATTAATTTATTTGCAAATAGAGGGGACAGTTTTGAGATAAATGTTAATTTTTGAGTTAGGGTCGGTTTTTAGCGGGTGTGGCTGTTTAGAGAACTTTTGGGTTAAATAGCTCGATTCTCGGTAAGAATAGAAGAAGTGGGTTATCGTGTCATTGTCAATGTTCTTAATTCTATTTCATTTTCCTTAAACCCTGTACTCTATAGGGAATGGGCAACTACAGTACACTCACAGTTATTATGCCTTGGGGGGTGATAAATCATCAAATAACCCCTCCCGCTCTGGGCAGAACGAAAGGCAGTGTCAGACTTCTACTGACTAAAAACCACCCATGTTCCTTCTTAGTTCTTGTGCGGAGGCAGCGGTATCTCTTTCAAACAACCCAACGTTGTCATCAAAATAAAGACCGCTTCCAGTATCCTTTCTCCATCTCTTTCTCTCTCTCACGGTAAACCCATTACCCCTCGTCCGCAAAGTCGGTGAAGTGCATCAGACAGGTAGATATTACGCTCTGTTATAATTAAAGAGAAATGTCACGATCAATCAGCGCAAATTGGCTGATCAGATCGAGAACTGCAGGTAGGGTTGGCAGAAAAAATTATGTTATTGTAAGTTTATATTTTAGTAGCTTTTGCCAGCGACTTCGTCCGCGTGAAATGTTGCCTAAAGCAATAAAGGAATTATTTAATACAAAAAAACCTTCTCAATTCCAATCAGTAGTTCCTGAGATAAGCGCGTTCAACCAAACAAACAAACTTTTCAGCTTTATAATATAAGATCAAACGAACTTCTTGAAGTGAAGTTCGATCAATATTATATGAGTCGCTTCATTCGAAGATACAAATAACCATGTAGTGCCTTTATTCTACAAGGCTCTATTCGCACGTTTAAAGAATCGACTTTAGTCGATTGTCATTTTTTTTTTTTTTTATCTGTGGTGTGGACCTCACTAGCGTGGCGTGATAATCGTGCCGTCATTCTTGTTTAGAGATCAGTTTTCTACGATGGGTTTGGGTGGGTGAGGACTTTGTATCTTCGAATGAAGCGACTCATATAATATTGATCGAACTTCACTTCAAGAAGTTCGTTTGATCTTATATTATATTTCGTCGCTTCATTCTTCAGATACAAATAACCATGTAGATGTTTAGAGATATGTCCTCAGATTAGTAAATAAAACTTTATTATGTAAAGTTTTATATTAACAGTAGAAAACTTTTATTTTGATATCAAAAAACAGAAATTGTTCTTAATAGTAAATAACTATAAATTATTAAGTTCCTAATCATTATTTGAACAACAGACAAAAATAATAAATACCTACCTATATGTATTTTGATTTATTAGTAGGTAAGTATTACCTATAGTAATTAATAATAATTCTAGATTTAAATTACTTATGGCGCAGATAGATCGAGCACATACCCTCATCATTAATTGATTGGGTCGGTTTTAGAACCCAGAAAATGTCTAAGACGAACTAGCCCAACCAGCCGTCTTCCGGATGGTGTCAACACATAGGTATACTTCAGCGGAAGCCGCCGCCGAGGTGGAGGCTTAGCGCGTGCTGTGCGCACTGAATACTGTGACTTGTTCTCCGCTAGGGTCTGCTTAATCCACCTACTGATAGTTTATGACGATGCTTTTTACATGGTCTTTTAACGATAAGCAAATACTATCGTTTTCTTCAGTTCGTGAAGCAGATGTTACCTAAAGGTAATCAACGAGGGTTTTTGCAGGGCATATTTTGGGGTTCTCTACGAAATAGGTTGGGTAAAGATAAAACGGGTTTTTTCTCGATTTGCTGCAGAAGTCTTTATCATGTCAGTAATGTTTATGTATATATACATATAGATACCAGTATATACGGCGGTATAGATACCAGTGGGAGATTTGTGGATATTTTGCACTCCATTATTGGAGACAAATTGTACTCGATTTGAAGTACAGAACGCAAACAAAAGATTCTTTTTTTTTTTTTTTGATAGTTTATTAGGGTCAAGATTATTACGTTTTTCCAATGAGTACCATTGGGAAACGTAGTCCAGTACTATTTTTGGGTCCCAAGTTGTGTTTTACTTGGGATGAGATGGCTTTTGCCTGTAAATACCTTTCAGTACCTACCTAGACGTTTCATTTTCTCGTCTGCTTCAATGTTATTTCCGAGGAAAAATGAAAGGACAGATTCGGTGACTATTGATAGCGCCGTATGATGCTTCCTGTCCCTATGTCCATATCTGACATGAGCATTCTTCTCAGCAAGGGAAACCAAGATTAGCCAGGCCAAAAAGGAAAGACTAGGATGCCAGTGGCTGAGTCGTCAATAATTTCTCTCAAACATTTTAGGCTTAAAGCACACGGGGGAAAAATCGTAGAAAAAGGTAGATTGCCAACTAACTGTAAAAGTGTCGACTTTTATGGAATCAGGGTTCGGTCTTCATGGAACGTTTTGGCTACATTATGATATTTGTGCGGGAAGCGAATAAATCGATTTTTGGTTTACCTAAAATTTGAACTATCTTTTGGAAAGCCAAATCCGAGATTCTTCATCTACATTGTGTGAGTACTGGCCACCGCACTGTCGGTTAATTTAAAGAGACTATGATGAGAAAATATGTGTTGTGTCAGTTTTGTTGTGTGTCAGAGTATTGTCAGCCGAAATAGTTCTGATTAAAAGTATTTTATTTTCAATACAATGCTATATTGATATCCACCCCATCAATTGGTAGCAGAGCGTGGTTGACCAAAGAAAAAAGGAAATGGCATCCGTCCGCAATATAGAGCTATTGACAAAATCCAATTACGACACCTGGTCCTTACAAGCCCAGGCCGTCCTCATAAAAAATGACTATTGGGAAATCGTCAGCGGCGAAAAAACATTATCGCCAAAGGCAGATGCGGCGGCAACAGCGGCGTACGAGAAGGAAGACTTAAAGGCAAGAGCAGAAATTTTTCTTCTTTTGTCACCATCGGAGTTAAAACAAATAAAGATCTGTACGTCAGCTAAAGCTGTTTGGGACAAGTTAAAAGCCATTTACCAGAGCACTGGGCCCGCAAGAAAGGCAACTTTATTGAAGCAACTGGTTTTAAAGCGCATGACTAATGAGGAAGATATCCGCGACCACTTAAATAACTTCATGGATATAGTCGACAAGCTCGCGGATATGGACTTAAAGATACCACGGGAACTGCTCAGTATAATGATGTTATACAGTCTGCCAACAAATTTTGAAAACTTTCGTATCGCCATCGAATCAAGGGACACATTGCCCGATCCTGACGATTTAAAGATAAAAATTCTGGAAGAAAGTCAAGCAAGGAATGTTGGTGAACAGCCCGAAAGCTCATCAGATGCGTATTTTTCTAAAAAGAACAAAATAAAACCGTTTTGCAAGAACTGTAAGAAAAAAGGCCACGCCACTGAAGTGTGCTGGGGAAATAAAAAGAAAAATGAGAGATCAAACTTTGAAAGAAAACTTCAAGGCAAGAACTTCAACATCTGCCTGAATACCGCAAACACAAACACCAATGAAAATGTATGGTGTCTAGATAGCGGCTGTTCATCTCATATGTGTGGTGAAAAAACAAAATTTTCCACCATGACCCCTGAAAATGGTATCCTAAAGCTGGCATCGAAGAAGCACACGAGCAAAATTGAAGGCAAGGGGAAAGTAAAAATCACCGTAGATAAGGTAGATTATACCATCAACGATACCTTATTTGTTCCTGATGTGTCAGTCAACCTTCTGTCTGTAGGCAAAATAGCCGACAGAGGCAACAAAGTAGTTTTTGAAAAAGACAAAGCCTATATCATAGAAAAAAGTGGTGAAGTAGCACTGACAGCACAAAGAAAAGATGGACTTTACTACCTTGAATTTAATAAAGAGACTGCAAACCACACACGAAGAGGAGAAAAAGATGACATCATGGAATGGCATCGTAAACTTGGCCATATAAATGAAAAAGATCTGATCAAGATGGCTACGAATGACCTAATGTACGGATTGAACATCAACAAAGAAAAATTGGAAACATGTGAAACCTGCATTAAAGGCAAGCTATCAAGATTACCTTTCACAATACATGGTGATCTCTACACGACGCAAGAACTGGAAATAATTCACAGCGACGTTTGTGGACCTTTTGAGTGTGAGACACTTGCAGGCTCAAGATATTACGTCACATTCATAGACGACTTTACCCGTTATTGCCACGTCTATTTCATAAAGAAGAAAAGTGACGTATTCAATTGTTTCAAGCAATATAAAAATGAAGTCGAAACTTTCCACAACAAAAGAATAAAACACCTGCAATCCGACAACGGCACTGAATATCGTAACAAGGAGTTCGATGATTTCCTCAAACTACATGGCATCCAAAGAAGATTGACCACTGTCTACACCCCACAGCAAAATGGGATTAGTGAGAGGAAGAACAGATCCTTGCTAGACAAAGCTAGGTGCCTGTTAATCGAAGCTAATGCTCCTAAAAAACTCTGGGCGGAAGCGATATCTACGGCAAACTATCTTATAAACCGTAGCCCTTCAAAAGCATTAGATGGTGATATACCGTTCACGAGGTGGACAGGCCGAACACCGTCTGGCAATCATCTTGAAGTTTTCGGCAGAAAGACCTTCGTCCTGAAAAAGAACAGACGAGCAAAGCTAACAGAAAAAACCAAGGAGGGCATATTCATGGGATACTCGCTAACGTCAAAAGGTTATAGAGTTTACATACCTGAAGATGACGATGTAGTGACAAGCAGGGACATCAAGGTCATAGACAAGATGTACTTTCAAAAAGAAGACACGAGCTATGATAACCTTGTAAAAGAAAAAGAACTTCACAAAAAGAAACAGAAAATAGAAATTGAATTCACTGGACAGAATAATACAAAATCTTTAGAAAATACTGAAAGTCAAAATGATGGAGAAAATGAAATCGATTCATTCGATGACGCATCTGAGACCTTAGAAGCACCTGAAAATTGGAGGCCCCAAAGAGAAAGGCACCCACCAGCGTGGACTAAGGATTATGATTTACGCAATCTCGAAGAAAGTCATTCACTGACGGAAATGACTTACCTGTCCGATGAAATTGAAAACGGAAACGATGAATACTGGCATGACGCCATCAAAGCTGAAATCAGAGCACATGTCAAAAACGGAACCTGGAAAATACAGGAAAAGATAAGCAATGACATGAAAGTCGTAGACTACAAGATGGTTTTAAGAAATAAAATAGGACCTGATGACAACATCATAAGAAAAGCCAGACTTGTAGCACGCGGTTTCACGCAGCGACCAGGTATAGATTTCAACGAAACTTACGCGCCTGTAGCAAAGTTAAGCTCGATCAGATCTGTTGTTGGTATAGCCGTAGAAGAAGGGTTACAACTGAACCAAATGGACGTAACAACTGCGTACCTAAACGGTATACTAGAAGAAAAGATTATGATGAAATACCCTGACCATTTAGAAGAATACTTATTAGAGATAATGGTCGATGAAAGTACGAAAGAGGATTTAACGATTTACAATAAAACCAGAGACATGCTAAGAGACATAAAGAGCGTTCCAAAAGAAAAAGTGTGTTATCTTGTTAAAGCATTGTACGGACTCAAGCAGGCAGGGAGGCAGTGGTATATAAAACTCGACAAAGAATTGAAGAACATAGGGTTTCGAGCGTCTGAAGCCGACCCGTGTATATACATCCTGGAGAAAAGAGGAGTAAAGATTATTATTGCAATATATGTCGACGATTTATTAATTGCCTACTCGTGTCCAAAAGCATTGAAGAAAGTTAAAGACCTACTAAATTCTAAATTTGAATTCAAAGATTTGGGGAGACCGAAAAGGCTCATAGGCTTAGATGTAACTTACAATGGGGATGAAATAAAGTTACACCAACAAAAGTTCATCGAAGATACCCTTGAAAAATTTAAGATGGTAGACTGCAAAACAGTGTCCACCCCTATGGAGCCTGGACTCAAATTGGAAAAGGGAGACAAAAATGAATCACAGCATCTTCCATACAAAAACCTGATAGGAACACTAATGTACATGGCGGTAGCAACTCGCCCAGACATAATGTTCGCAATCAGCTACCTATCACAGTTTAACGACTGCTATAATGAAGAACACTTCAAGAGCGCCAAGAGAGTACTCCGGTACCTAAAGGCCACCAAAAACGTCGGCTTAACATTCAATAAAACAGGACAAGACCTGTATGGAATGGCAGATGCAGATTGGGGCGCTTGCAAGCTTGACAGAAAATCTTTTTCAGGATATTCCTTCAAATTTGCTGGAACGGCCATAAGTTGGATGTCAAAGAAACAGAAAAGCATTGCGCTGTCGACGGCCGAGGCAGAATATGTAGCTCTGACTGAAGCTGCAAAAGAAGCTATACACTTGAAAAGTCTCTACAAAGATCTAGGCGCTAGCTACGAACACATAGTCATCCTGAATGACAATCAAGCAGCCATCAAGCTGAGTAAGAACCAGATGGTGACTTCCAAGTCAAAGCATATTGATCTGAAAATGCACTTCATCAGGAACTGTATCCAAGAAGGAGTAATAAATATCATATATCTGCGAACTGAAGACATGGAAGCAGACCTTCTAACCAAGGCTCTAGCAGGTCCTCGACTGATGAAACTGCGAAGCAGCCTAGGAGTCTCCGAATGAACACGATAGTGCCGTGAAGAGGAGTGTGAGTACTGGCCACCGCACTGTCGGTTAATTTAAAGAGACTATGATGAGAAAATATGTGTTGTGTCAGTTTTGTTGTGTGTCAGAGTATTGTCAGCCGAAATAGTTCTGATTAAAAGTATTTTATTTTCAATACAATGCTATATTGATATCCACCCCATCACATTGTCGTGTGTTAATGTATGACGCAACGACGTTAATTGATTCACTTTTTTAATATGAAATGTGTTAATGTATGACGCAAATAGAAATATATTTCGCTTCTCACACCATTGCCAAATAGATTTATTCAG
The DNA here is from genome assembly GCA_949316265.1 of Diarsia mendica. Classification (NCBI taxonomy): domain Eukaryota; kingdom Metazoa; phylum Arthropoda; class Insecta; order Lepidoptera; family Noctuidae; genus Diarsia; species Diarsia mendica. The sequence continues at coordinate 6,176,542 of OX438911.1, read as the reverse complement.
TTAATTTAAATGTGGGAATCGAACTCCATGCATACATTTAATATAGCTGATAGCAGATGTGTTCTCCACACGAAGCAATACGGAGCAGTTAGAATGCAAGCTTGCAAAGCACTTCAAACCTCTAAGACATACCGCTGGATTTTCCAGCCACCCTTTGCTCGATTTCCGTTATAGACTGCCCCCAGCCTGTTCTAAAAGCGTTAGTGTAGATTTCTTAATCGAAATGGTAATCTCTTCTCAATACGTTGTGTGTTAAGTTGAGTTGAAAATCCGTCTCCACCGCTCTAGGTCAAAGTCTTCAAAGTCACTTGACCACTTGGTCACTTCAGAGAGACCTTTGAAGGGCTAAATCTTCTGACGTTTGAGAGTTTTGGTGTATAAACCAACCATATAAATATCTTACTGCAGGACAAGCTGCAGTAAGTACCTACTCAACCAATCAACTACTAACTAGCTAACTATCGTTCCCTATTCTAACAGCTAGGAAGAAAAGACAACATAATGATCATCGCATTATCCCTGTTTGTTTGTCATCTGGCAGGCCCAGTGACATAACGACGCTATAAAATATAAAACCTAAAACTTACGAATTTGTCGTGGTTCAAGACATTTTTTTTTAATTAATTACAAAACCTAAGCATTTAAGCAATGTTTCATTAACGTTGTCACGACATTTTTATCTTAAGTATTACCGATGTTAAAGATGTCATCGAGAGATATTACTGACCCTTGTGTCTAAGGTGAATAACCTGGTTCATCAACTTCGTGAAAAAACCTAGGCGCAACAGATAAACCATAGGGCATTGCGTTAAACTCGTATGTATGATCAAACTGAAAACGTAAGTATTTACGATGTTCTTTATAAATAGGAACTAAAAGTTATGTTTCCTTTATGCCAATACTTGCCATAAATCCATCTTTAGGTAAAAGTCTAGCTGCAATCTTATGGTTCTCCATTTTAAAGTGAGCAGTGTAAAACACACTTATTTAAAACCTTTGAATTTAAAATAACCTTTTTGTCCTCTAAAGGTTCAGGAGTCAAAAATATTTTGGAAACTAAATCATTGCTGCGATACAGAATTAAATACTTAGTTGTTAATCGATTCACTTTTTATAATGAAATTGAATACCCTTCGTAATTTAATACAGCGCCATCTGTATAAAACAGTATTGAACCTCTTTGAACGTTTTCATAGATAATACTGCGTTCGAAACTTCGAAGTGTAGATGGCAGTAAAAGCCGCTAAAGCGGTCGGGACGTTTTGAGTGGTTAGATATATAATTATCCACTTAAGAATTAATGGATCATCAGTGATCTTTGAGCTGCGCTTGGCTTGCGCGGTGCTGGGGCAGTCCTCCTTGGGCGTTACCCCCCCCCCCCCCCCTTGTTCGACGAGAAGCGAGGAGAGGCGCGACAATTTTTGATTGTTGCCTGTTACGAAGTAGGAGTTTTTGGCTATTGCAGCGGACTTCTTGATTTGAAAACCATGGTTTTCGATCACTTTCGTGGTTTTTATCTTTTACGAAAGCTTGCTTCCAAAAAGCAATTTATCACGATCACTATCTTGCATTAAGTATATTTAATTTTATAAAAATGCAGATCGTACAGCAAGCGACGCCTGTCGCTTAAAATTGTAATGGCCTGAACTTTCTAACATTTTATTTCATTTCTGAAACAAGTCTAACCCCTTATTAAGGGCGGCTATGCCGTGGCCTAGTTGCTGCTGCTGTACCCCCCCCCCTACCCTATGGTCAAGGATACGGACGGGTACCTTCGATTACTGCGACCGAAATTTCATAATTTAATTAAGGGCTTGTAATAATGGAATGGAATGAAATGGAATTTGGCGTTAGGTTTGGCGACAAACTTTGGCGTCTCTTCCATGGTCTCGCCTAAGGCGGAGATATTACCAGGATCCAATTCAGGTACTGGGGTGGATTCCTACTCGCCATCATGTGTCATCATGGGTGACATGTTTATATCAGTCTGATCGGCGTCATTCAATGTGTAAAACAATGAAATAATAAAAGTTGAAAATTGAGGGTAGACGTAATTTTGACTTCTTACATTGTATTAACAAACGATTAATCTCTCAGGAAGTTTAAGGACACTAAGGCGGTATTATAAATAACCGTCATGAGGGTACATGATCCACCTCCAGGCATTTTATTTAATTTTGTATTAATTACAAATTACCTTCGTGATAAAAATATTTAAAATGTCACCTACGGGATATCTTCCGTGATTGTTATTGGTTAATATAGTTATGAACCGTGAAAGCTTAAAACAGTGTTTACCTTCGTGATGACACACGGTCAACCTCCAGGCGTTTTATTTACGTAATCGTTCTTTAGAAAATTACAGATTACCTTTGTGATGACACACGGTCAACCTCTAGGCTGTATAGTGAGTTGCCTTCGTGATGACACACGGTCAACCTCCAGGCGTTTTATTTGTTTTAACGTAATCGTCTTTTGGACAATTACAGATAACCTTCGTGATGACACACGGTCAACCTCTAGGCTGTATAGTGAGTTACCTTCGTGATGACACACGGTCAACCTCCAGGCGTTTTATTTGTTTTAACGTAATCGTCTTTTGGACAATTACAGATAACCTTCGTGATGACACACGGTCAACCTCTAGGCTGTATAATGAGTTACCTTCGTGATGACACACGGTCAACCTCCAGGCGTTTTATTTGTTTTAACGTAATCGTTCTTTAGACAATTACAGATAACCTTTGTGCTAACACGTGGTTAATCTCTAGGCTGTAGGTATAGTGAGCTACCTTCGTGATGACACACGGTCAACCTCCAGGCATTACAATATAGATTGAACTATATTTCTCTTAAATATTTTTCCACCAACACACAATCATACACTTATTAAGAGTAACGGTTTACTAACCTGAATTTTTATAGGACTCTTCCGATGACGAATAAATAATTCTATTACCTACATTTTCTTTGATGATCTTCTAGTATTCGAATTTTACGTTGATAACGTTCAATTCTATCCAGGGGGCTTAGACAAAGTAACAATTCAAAAACGATAACGAAGTTAGAAAAGACTAAAATGTATGGGATTGACATAAGCCGCGTTAAGTCACGTGGTCATTCGACATCGTTATCGCAAATTGGTAGACAATGTTATAATTCGTAACGAAACCATAAAGTAACGAATCGTTATCGTGTTTATCCCATACAAATGCGTAGACAAGTAGCGCTTTTAGTGTTCGCCTTCGTTTCGATCGTGATCGCCAATAAAGATAACGAAACGAATGTTAAAACGTTGTAGTTATTTAAACAATACGGCCGAATTTCATTCAGCAGCAGATTTTTGACACTGAGTGATTACATAGTTACATACTCTAAGGCCTAAAACACACACAAGCGACGTAAGGCGAAGGCACGGGGCAGGCGCAGCGCAGACGTGGGACTGCAGATACGGCGCAGACGCGATTTGAATTATATCAGAAGAGGCGTGGAACAGGCAAGAAACGTGAATTCAATCGGTTGTTGAAATCTCGCTCCGGTGCAAACCTCACACCGTTTCGTTGTCTGCGTTGCGTCGCTCGTAGCAAGCGACGCGGCGCAGACAACGAAACGGCGTGTCTGCGCCGCGTCGCTTCAGTATAATTCAAAAACGTCGCCTGCATACATTTTGTATGAAATCGTTTTGAAGCGGCGCATGCCTGCGCCACGCCTGCGCTGCGTCTGCCCCGTGTCTGCGCCTTTCGTCGCTTGTGTGTGTTTTAGGCCTTAGGTATTTATTCTGTGCTAGAGGCATTTTTCAAGATCGATTGTATTATAAAATGCATTCTTTACGTTTATTGTGGGCTGCACACAATGAGAACACCTGGGAGAGGCGCCAAAAGCGATTAAGACAGCGACGGCAATTGAGGATATGCCAGAATTGTTGTTTATCCAACATTTCAGGCTTAATAAAAGAACATTTCAAAATTTATGTAAAGACCTAAAAAGTCATGCAGGATTAAAAGGTTCTCCTGAAATTCCCCTTATACACAACACAAAACGATTATACACAACACTCCTTTTTCTTTTCATTAAACTTGATCCGATTTGACTTTGACACTTCTTGACTGACACTGACAGCTAAATTTTCGATACCGTATCCAATATTTTTGTTTCATAACGAATAAACAATTCGACACAACGATCGCGACAATAGTGTTACATTGGCTAGGAAATGTTTATCGTTATCTCAGAGACGATGACGAATTTAGAAATCGTTTCGCTACGAAGCGATGTTACTTTGTCTAAGGACCTAGATTTCTTCTTTTCGGCATTATAATGACGATTGCTGAGCACGTAATATTCACTAGTTTTTAAGGCGCGTGCGAACGTTGCCTCGCAAGAAAAAGGAATGACGGCACGATTATCACGCCACGCTAGTGAGGTCCACACCACAGATAAAAAAAAAAAAAAAATGACAATCGACTAAAGTCGATTCTTTAAACGTGCGAATAGAGCCTTGTAGAATAAAGGCACTACATGGTTATTTGTATCTGAAGAATGAAGCGACGAAATATAATATTAGTATAGTGTAGATGATTTGGACTACCTCGTTGGTCTAGTGGTTGCAAGCACTACTGCTGCGCATGAGAACTATAGGGTTCGATTCTCGGGTTAGCCAAAGTTCGGCACTCGATCTAAAGGGAATTTCAAATAAATAATAATTCAGAGAATACAGGCCTCCTGATGTGATAACATTTAAAACTTTTCCCAATTTTCTCTGCACACCGTACATCCAATTGCCGTCATACGAAACGGCTGCAGCCGGTACAGCTAGCAGAACAATTGAAGCGTTCCGCTCGTTCGATAATCAGTCAGGTGTGGCAGTGTGCCAAATAATTGCCTGTTTGCCACCTCTGGCACTATGGCAGTGGCAATATGAGGCATCATGTATTGTGTTGACGTGAGCGCATTGTGGGTTAAAATCGGCATTTGATGGCGTGAAGAGGGTTAGTGGTATTGCGGTTTCTATTGACCAATTAAGGGTTAATTTTGTGGTGGTGTTTAGTTGCTAATAGCTAGATGGAACTGTGAAACATTGCGCCTGAATTTTCCTGAAGGGTAAGGCAGATGTGTTCTGCATCATTGCAGTACCTCATTGATCTAGTGAGGAACTAGGCATCACCAGAAGGTTGTCAACTATCTGCTACCAGCACATACTCAAGTATTTCGGACACATCGCTCGCATGAACCCTGACAGCCTAGAGAAGCTGATAGTGGTTGGCCAGGTCGACGGAAGAAGATCACGCGGTCGCTCACCTACCCGCTGGTCAGACCTTGTAAAGTCGCTCACTGGCCTATCAATAACCAAGGCTTTGAAGACTGCCGAGGACAGGAATACGTGGAGAGGCATAGTGCATCGGGTGATTAACACTTCAAGCTAGACACGACCTTCTGCAATGACGATAACGACTAAGAACAAGATTGATCTAGTGACCGCGCAACTACTGAGCTTGCCGTTATGGGTTCGATTCCTGGGTCGCGCAAAGTGTTATTGGGTTTCTCCATTAGGAGTCTGGATTTGTGCCCAATTGATGGCAATAGGGTCGCCCCCTATTACATTGGACTTAAAACTGGCAAAATGTACTTGTACCATTAGGTCCACCTCTGCCTTACCCTTTGAGGATTACAGGCATGATGTTATGATAATTATGTATTAAAAACACATTTTCATTATTTTCAACTCATTTTCATACTCAAACTGTCGCTATGGAATGATTACTTTTGAATCTGGATCAAACCAGCTTACAATGCTTTACCTCCAATCGATATTGATCATTACGGCAATGGAATAACGCTTTAAATTGATTGGACACGGACGGTGGAGCTTTATACGGGAAAAAATTGGGAGCGATGTTGAAAATACTGGAGTGATGTTTTCAAAAATGTATTTTTGTAAATCAATGAAGTTTAAAAGGGTTTTTATCAAAAAAATTTACTTTATTTAAAATGTCGCTTTGAACATTATAAAGCTTTTAAAAGCAATATTTTACGATCATTAGAACCAAACAGGCGCTATTTTATCTGAAGACATTATTTTTTTGTACGACCTATGACTAAACCTATTTGCATTACAAGTACTTAAACCAATTTTTTTTTGACATGGTAACTTAAATCTTGACGTTAAAAAATATTTCTAATAAACCATTCAAGAAACTCAAAATGGTAGGATGACCACGGTATTACCACAATATCGAAGACATTCCTGCAACTGTCATTATAGCACGGCCACATGTGTATGAAGAATGCGGACAATAGTTCAAGATTAGGGTCTCCCCGGTATTTCATTAATACCCTCAATAACCGTTTGGGGTAGTTTTATTTGTTTCTGCTACCCCCCTAAACGTCACGTCATAATGACAAATGTGGTCTGTTATTAGACATTATCACCGGCCATTTGTGGGAAGTTTGATAAATCAGCTGTATTTTGCTTCGTATTTACGGAAACATCAGAAATATTGAAGTTTTGTAGATATGAGGCCGTGATTACGATGGTAGTAAATGGAAATGGTTAGAAGTTGTGTTTTGAAATGGCAGATTAAATGCTGAGTTTAGACTGCAACAAAGTTGGGAACGTTGGCAGTTCTGTTATTGAGCGGAACTTTAGTTTAGACTGACGACATACTACTACATTTTGAATAGTGATATATAGAGTAATGTGGTAAAAATTTTTTTGCAATGCTGCATCCTCCATAGAAACGAGGAGGTCATTCCGATCAGCAGGGCTATTGCGTATCTTTTTATGACAGTGGATAACTCAAAATGTCTATCAAATAACTGTCAAATGGTGAGTTTTTAAGAAAAAAATGTACCAAACCATAACCAATTTACAGTTAATCTATGGACATTTCTGATAGCCACTGACGTTAAAAAGATACGCAATAGGGGGGCAGGCGGGCGTGTGTGCTTCTTAAAGTATTATCACAGATTACGTATTATGTCAACAAATGACATAATACACTGGACAGCAAATAAACCGAGCCACCCGCTACCTAGGCACCCTAATTCGATTTTCTCAAAAACTAAAAAAACCTACAATTATCAAAGTTGTACCTACAGAAAGTGCGTTTCATGGTGATTAAAATGAAAGGAAACTCATTGGGTTTAATCAATATTTCAGTGTTTATTAAGGATTTTACAAAGAAGAGTCGTTTTCCAGTCGTGACAATCGTTAGTGAATAGACTCGATTGGGCTTATAAAGAAAAGAGTAATGGACTGTATAAAAATTGGTTTAATACCATAATTAACATATCAATTAGGTACAAAGAAATGCCCGTAGCGGCCCGTGTCGATGAGCTGAGTGCGGGGAGCGCGCGCGGCGGCGACCAGCGGCTCGCGGCCGGTACGCCGCGCCCCTCGCCTTCCCCGCGGTTGGCCGCGCATAGACGATGCGCCGACATATTCCCCGGGTTGAAGAGAAGTCTTCAATCTTCGACTGGTAGGGGGCAGATGCAGTTGAAGGCACGACGAATGGTGCCCCGCTTCGTCTTCATCTCAGCCACTCTCGTGACCCCGTCGACGCCGGGATAGGTCTTCGTGACCCGACCCAGGGACCAGAGCAGAGGTGGCGTCGTCTTGTCCTTGATCAAGACTAATGACCCCGGCTTCAGTTCGCCTCTGGAATGATACCATTTTGATTTTGCCTGCAGCAGAGAAGTGTATTCATTATGAAATCGTCCCCAGAAGTGTTGCCTGATGAGTTGGATCCGCTTCCAACGATCCAGTCGCGTGATGTTGGCTTCAGTCAACTGAGGATACAATACAGGTGAGAATGGTCGTCCAATTAGGAAGTGAAAGGGAGTGAGAGCCGAAAAATCGTTAGGGTCAGAAGAAAGAGGAGTTAGAGGACGGGAATTTAACACCGCCTCTATGTGAGTGAGACAGGTAGCCATCTCCTCGAAAGTGAAATGGGTATGATGCAATAAGCGTTTTAAATGATGCTTACACGATTTTACAGCAGCTTCAGCTAATGAATTGAAGTGAGGGCTGTAAGCTGGCGTAAAAATAAACTCGATACCCTGCTGTGCCATTTCAGATGCAACATTCGATGACTGTAAGAACCTACAGATCTCATTTGACGCGCCTACGAAGTTAGTCCCGTTATCGGACGTGATGCTTCGAGGCTTGCCACGACGCGCCACGAAACGATTTAGAGCGGCCATGTAGGCCTCAGTGGTGAGGTCGGTGACGAGCTCCAAATGTACGGCTTTTACTGCCGAGCAAACAAAGATGCACATGTAGGATTTTGTAAGTTTGCATCCTCGGCCTTTACGATTGGCTATCAATACTGGCCCAGCGTAGTCAACGTAACTATTTAAAAATGGAAACTCAAGATTGGTTCTTGAACTGGGTAGTTGACCCATTATAGGCTGTATGTTCTGAGCCTTATGTCTGAAACATTTAAGACATTTATTAACGACAAACCTAGACAAGTTTCTGCCACCTAGAGGCCAATAAGTTTGTCTTATATGTGACAATAACAACTGTGGACCAGCGTGCGCAAGCTTTAAATGTTGCATTTGAAATATAAGTTTAGTAAGTACGTGCTTACTACATAAAACAATAGGATGTTTTACATTGAAATCGTAGGGGGAGTTATCGAGCCTCCCGCCCACGCGAATGAGGTTATGATTGTCAATGAACGGTGTCAGAGGAAGCAATCTACTTTTGCGTGGTAATTTTTGTCCAGACTTTAACAAATTATACTCTTCAGGAAACATTTCAAGCTGTGAATAATGTATAATTAAATTTAATAAGTTCTGTGATATTAAAATTACCTTGCAATTTATTTTTATGTTTTACATTGTAAATAAAGCGTTGTACATATGTAAATATATTTTGAATTTTTGTTAAACTAGAATACTTTACTAATAAATCATGAATGATTGATGAATGAATGGGAATGTTTGTATGATTACTACTTAATGAATGACTGTTGCTATCACCACTAATAAAATGAGTCACTACTTCCGGCAGATTATCTTTCCCGGTGTTTGGCATGCTGGGCCACTCATTTTCACTATGCTGTAAAAATGAGGGTCCAGACCACCACAGAGAATCGTTAATGAGAACGTCTGCGCTCAGACCACGGGAAACAAGATCCGCCGGGTTGTCCTTCGACGGTACGTAGCTCCAGGTATGATCACATGTACTTTCCTGTATTTCGTTGACTCTGTGCCTGATGAAAGGCTTTAATTGATTTGAAGGAGTAGAGAGCCAACCCAGGACTATGGTAGAATCACACCAGAATCTACATCTATGAATGGGCATGGTGAGTGATTCCTGAACCTTAGTACACAGCCTTGCACCCAACAAAGCTCCGCAAAGTTCAAGTCTCGGTATCGTCGTTGGTTTGATGGGCGCTACGCGATTTCTAGAGACTAGAAGCTGTACGCCTATGGATCCACTGCCATTACAAGACCGAATGTACACACAAGCGCCATACGCCTTCTCGGACGCATCGGTAAAGACGTGTACTTCATGCGTAATAGAGTCTTCAAGCAAAACCCAACGAGGAATTTTTAAATTGTTCAAAGATGTGATTGTGCCTTCAAATGTAGACCAAAGGTTTTTGATTTCATGTGATACTTCGTCATCCCAGTCGTACTTATCTAACCATAAACGCTGCATTATCATCTTTGCTTCGACGACGCACGGACCTACGAGGCCTAGTGGGTCAAAGATCATGCTGATGACAGAAAGGACATGACGTTTGGTGACTTTAGTAGTGGAGGTGATATTTATATTATAAGTGAGTGAATCTGAGTCACAAACCCAATTGAGACCTAAAGTTTTAGTTTGAGATGAGTTTAAACTTTGTTCAGAAAAATGTAAAGTATTATGTGTTTCGTTATTATGTGTAATTTGTTTGAGAATTTGAGAATTATTTGATCGCCATTTACGTAAATTAAATTTTGCAGATGATAGAACAGAATGTACCTTTTTTGAAATTTCTACAGTTTCAACTATGGTATCCCCTCCACTAAGAAAGTCATCAACGTAGAAGTCACGTCGAATGGCACATTGGGCACGACTATCCTCAATGTTATCAGCCAGACTTACAAGACACTTAGTGGCTAAATAGGGTGCAGAAGCGGTACCATAGGTCACCGTGTTCAAAGTGTAAGTCCTAAGAGGTTCTGAAGGTTCAAATCTGAAAATTTTTTTTTGAAGAGGTCTTTGAACTGGATTTACCTCAATGGCCCTGTACATCTTCTCTACGTCACCTGACACCACGTACCTATGCTGACGAAAACGTGTTAGAATGGAAAACAGATCGTCTTGAACTACGGGACCGACCATCTGAATGTCATTAAGCGACACCCCCGAACTGGTAGAAGCTGATGCGTCGAATACTACGCGTAGTTGTGTAGTGGTGCTGGAACTACGAATAACTCCATGATGTGGAATGTAATATGTCTTCATAGAGTTGTCTAGTGAAGGAGTACAGTCTGAGTCTAATGTCATATGACCTAGGCGCTTATATTCTCTCATGAACTCATTATATTTGTTATGAAATAACGGATCGCGTTTAAATCGCCGTTCAAGGGAAAGAAAACGATTTCTAGCATTGGCAAAAGAATGACCTAATGTACTAGGATCCCCTTTTAAAGGCATAGTGACGACGAATCCTCCACTGTCATTACGAACAGTGGTTTGAGCAAAAGATTGCTCACACATTCTCTCTTCTAGTGAGAGTGAATGTTTTGAAGCTACTTTGTCAAGCTCCCAAAAATAAGTAAGGTCGGGAGTGACATTGGAATGATGGCAAAAATTAAAAGTGGAAAAACATGATTGTTGCGAAATACTACCTGAAACCAACCATCCTAACTTGGTCTCGCATAATTTAGGTAGGTTTTTCCCTAAATCTATCGTATTGCTGCATAAGACATTCCAGAACACTTCAGCCCCTACCAGGATATCTACGACCGACGGAATATTAAAGTTCGGGTCTGCTAGTTTAAGTCCTGAAGGAATAGGGACGTGTTTAATATGTACGAATGAAGACGGTAGAACCTTTGTGATTTCAGGCAAAACATGACACTCGATATCTACAGTAAAGGCACAGCATAAAGACTCTATTGTGAGGTGACAAGACTGTGTACTGGTGGATATGTGATTATTAATACCCGTTACCTTGGTGCTCGTACCGCGTCGTAACAAACCCAGCTTCTCTGACAAGCTCTGCGTAACAAAGTTCGCCGTACTGCCGTTGTCCAGTAGTAGGCGCGCCCTGTACTTCTTACCCGTCACGCCCGTCACGTTCACCATCGCTGTGGACAGTAAAACATGCGAAGAAGTAGCAAGCTGCATGGAATTGGCTGAAAGCGCGACACTTGAAGAAGGCAAAGAAGAAGGCATAGCAGAAGGCAATGGATTGGAAGCAAGTTTAGGCTCGTTACTTTCTAAATGTAAAAGCGTGTTGTGCTTTGTTGTGCAATACTTGCAATGTGAAAATCGACATTTGTCTGAACTGTGTCCAAAACGTAAGCAATTAATACACACTTTGAACTCAATTGCCTTTTGTAAGCGATGTTCTATGGACAAGTTTCTAAAAGATTCACATTTAAACAATGTATGTGCTTGGGAGCAAAGTGGACATTTACTGTTTTTATTTTTATTTTCTGATTTTTTATTTGTGTGGGTAGGCTTAGACTCAGTTTTGTTGGATTTATGGCTATTATTTAAAGCAACAATAGTATTCCTATCGGAAGTGCCATGATTGGACTCCACTGATTCTAACCAGTCCGCTTTCCTGCTTAAAAAAGAACAAAATTGTGTTAAAGTTGGATCTTCTTTAAAAGTGATGTTTCTGTGTTCTTCCCAGTCTCGTCCTGTTGTTAAATCTAACTTTTTAACCATAAAATAAATGATAATATCATCCCAATATTGAGTGGGCTTTTTTAAGTTAGTTAGTGCCCTAACATTTTTATTAATGTTGTTGACAAGGTTTCTGATGGAAACACTTGACTCATTTGCTATGGATTCGACATCAAACAAAGCTTGGAAATGATTATTCACTAAAAGACGATTGTTATTGTAACGTTCGCACAATAAATCCCACGCAAGATTATAATGATCGGCTTTAAAATCAATGTTTTTAATAATTAAAGCTGCGTTTCCCTGGAGTGAAGCTCGCAGGTAGTGGAACTTGTTAATGTCACTTATGCTAGTGTTGCCTTGAATCAATGACCCAAATGTATCTCTAAACTCAAGCCAGCATTGGTAGTTCCCATCGAAGTGAGGTAAATCTATTTTAGGCAAACGAACAAAAGAATTCCTAAAAGAAACATGTGCACCTGAGTCAGCATCTTTGAAGCCCGCCTCCGACGCAGCACCGTTGGCCGAGACACCGAGCAGGCTGCGCGTGAGTGCCACCAGGTTGAAGAACTGGCGGTCAAAGTCCTCACGCTCAGTCAACGCAGACTCGTCGTCATCGGAAAGTATCTCGATCTGCGTCTGAAAGGCGTCAAATTCGGTGTGTAAGGTTTCGAATTTATTAAAACGCTCCTCTAAGTCTAAGCGTTGCAGCTCAGATACTGTGGAACTACTTTTTACTACCTTTAAATAGTTGCTGTAAATAGTAAGCTTCGATTTAATTGAACTACGTTTTTTAATTAGTGTCTTTAAACTATCTGCCATGTTTACGTAAAAAGAACACCTGGCCGCACAAGGCTAATGACCTCAATAGATAAGAAATAGCAAAACAGCTGTGCGCTAGTGAATGGGATCGTGAATCACTGTCGGTCAACACGTGACCACTTCGTGCAAATCAGCTGATTTCCAAGCGCTTTGATGCGAAATATGCGTGATTTTAAGCAGTGACGTTGATTAGAATGGGAAATAAGTTATTTTATAGCACTGTATGAACACTAAAGATGAGAATATAAAACACAAAATTTTTCGGCATGTGAAAAAAAAACGGGAAAAAATAACTAATTGGAACGGACTCACTCAAATACAGTATTATACTCCCTGTATGACTTCAGCTCCCACGATGACGATGCAGGTTGCTTCGGGAACGACTCCTTTGTTTCAATCTTCGTGCCGAGCCGCGACGTGGCGCTCGCGCGCGATCAAAGTCCGCGACGACGTGGAACACGACGACCGATGATGTTGACGGCGTTAATTACGGTTATACCGGTAATTAATTTTGCGCAATCGAAGGACCAATGAATAGACTCGATTGGGCTTATAAAGAAAAGAGTAGCGGACTGTATAAAAATTGGTTTAATACCATAATTAACATATCAATTAGGTACAAAGAAATGCCCGTAGCGGCCCGTGTCGATGAGCTGAGTGCGGGGAGCGCGCGCGGCGGCGACCAGCGGCTCGCGGCCGGTACGCCGCGCCCCTCGCCTTCCCCGCGGTTGGCCGCGCATAGACGATGCGCCGACATTAGTAATGATAAAGTGAAAAAAAAATTAAAGCCAAAAACAAAGATAAAATAAAATAAAAGTTTTTTGATCAATATTCCGTAATCCCTCCCCTTGCTCGGATAACTGCCAGCATCCTTGTATTCATCGACCTTACGAGCCTGACGAAATTGTATTCCACTCCTCTTCAATTGCGATTCGCAGCTCTGGAAGCTTTGTTGGAGCAGGTACCCGGGCTCGAACCCGACGTTTCAGCTCATCCCATAAGTGTTCTATCGGATTCAAGTCCGTGCTTCGAGCTGGCCAGTCCATCGTACGAATGCTGACGTCGCGTAGATACTGGGTCACCACATGAGCAACATGAGGCCGTGCATTATCATGCATCAATTGCATATCCTGTCCGATATATCCTGCGTAAGGTACCACATGGTCTGCGAGGATTTCAGTAATGTAGCGATGAGAAGTCTGTTGTGATTGTAATCTGAGTTTCTAAATAAATATTGTGGAAATAGCAAAATGAAAAACACGTTGTACGATGGTTGCTATATTTGAACTGCGAAGATCTTTTTACTTGACATTATAAAAACATATTTAAAACCCAACAAAAAGGTTTCACAAATAAGTAGGTTTTACAACATCCGCCCTTAATGGAAATAAAAAGATAAAGTAGTAATGCTAAACATAATAAGATAAAAGAATAAAACATTACTACCAGACTAAACAGAAATACCAAACTTATACCGACGAAAAATAAATAAATAGAAAATTATTCTACCTATTTATCATTAAACCCATATTAACAACGCACCTAAGATGAGCTATGCGCCTTAAGGGCTTGGTTAAAACATCGGCTGTCATTTTATCCGTAGGTATAAACTTTATATCTATAAGACCCTCATTAACCTTTTCACGAATAAAATGATATCTCGTATCAATGTGTTTGGTTCTATTGTGGTGGACTGGATTGAGCACAAGTTTCTGTGCACTTTGACTATCATTGTATAGCAACACCCTATCAGCAAAACCAGTAATGTCACACACTAACCGTCTGAGGAAAATAGCCTCCTTTGCAGCACTGGTCAAGGACATATACTCAGCTTCTGTAGACGATAAGGCTACCGTCGGCTGCTTCTTACACTCCCAGCTAATAGGTCCACCTGCTAGCGTGAAGTAGTAACCAGTGTACGACCGACGGTCATGCACACAGTTCGCCCAGTCAGCACCCGTGTATCCATACAGACGTCTACCGACTTTCCTGTAAGTAATACAGTAATTCATAGTACCTTTCAAATACTGTAACACCCTTTTAGCGGCCAACCAATGCGTCTTATCATAACAGTTATTAAACTGACTTAAATAGCTTGTGGCATAAGCTATATCGGGTCTCGTATTCACAGCTAGGTACATGAGACATCCTATCAAGTTTTGGTAAGGATATTCACCAAGAGATGTTGGATTACCTTTCTCCAACTTGTTATTCTCCAAAGGCGTAGACATCTCCTTGCAATCTTGCATATTAAACCGCTCCAACACTGCCTGGATATAGGTCTTCTGACTGACCACGATTTTATCGTCAACACGGTTAATATTTAAGCCTAAACAATACGATAATTCACCCAAATCTTTAAGCGAGAAAAATTTATTCAAGTCATTTTTGACAGCGTCAAACGAACTTTTTTCTTTGTAAAAAACAATTAGATCGTCAACATAGACTGCAAGTATTATCGTTTCATTACCAAACTTTTTCAAGTAAACACATGATTCCGCAGGTGTTCTTGCAAAGCCAATTTTTGATAGAATTTGATGCAATTTGATATTCCAGGCTCGAGCCGCCTGTTTCAAACCATAAATGGATTTTCTGAGCAAACAGACTTTACCTTCTGCCCCATGCTCAGTAAATCCCTCAGGCTGTTGCATGTACACCTCCTCCTCTAAGTCCCCATTGAGGAATGCGGTATCGACATCCATGTGTTGGATCTTTAAATCCATTTCTGCCGCCAATGCTATAAGGGTACGCAGAGATGAATTTCGAACCACAGGGGCAAAAGTCTCGTTATAGTCAGTCCCCCAAACTTGACTAAAACCTTTCGCAACTAGTCGCGCCTTATATTTGACTATTGCACCGTTCGCGTCCCTCTTCATCTTGAACACCCACTTACATGGAATAACCTTTTTATTTGGTTTATCCACTAATGTCCAAGTCTGCTTATTCAATAAGGCATTGTATTCATCCTTCATTGCGGAGATCCAGTTATCTTTATCATCGCTATTAATAGCTTCACGATAACTATTTGGATCATCACACAACAAATCAACACCGTGAGTGCCGTATGAATAATAATCTGGAGGTTTACGTACTCTTTCAGGATACCTTCTCTCTGGACATACATCGTTGGGTTCATCTGAAGGAACCAGAGACAGATCACGATGTTCACCCGAATGTAGAGGCTCCGTGTCAACAATCCCACCAACTTCATCATTCGCGTCCTCAAAATCGTCAACTTTCTCTACCTCCATGTCCACACCTTCTGAAGTAGGTGAAGAAGTAGAAGTAGATGAGATAGAAATCTCCTGTGGCGATGTGGTATCTGAAGAAGTTTGTGAAAAAAGATTAGAGACATTAGGACTCACAACAATTTCAGGCTGAACAGATTTATCCTTCAATCCTGAAAAATTATTTTCAAAGAACGTAATATCCCTTGACTTAATCAACCTACGAGGGTTTTCCGCGCTACGGAAATAATAACTCCTTGGATCGTCTGAATATCCAACGAAGATATGTTCAGAAGCTTTCATATCTAGCTTAGTTCTCTGGCATGAAGGCACGTGAACTAAAGCTCGGCAACCAAACACCCTTAAATGAGACAGGTCGGGTTTGCTACCACACCACATTTCATAGGGCGTCTTACCATCAAGTGCACGATGAGGTGACTTATTCTTTAAATAAACACTGGTCTCAACAGCATCCTGCCAAAAAGCTTTCGACAGAGAGCTCTGTGCCAGCAAGGAACGGGCCTTCTCCACAATACTACGATTGCAACGTTCACTTACCCCATTTTGTTGAGGGCTGTATGGTACAGACGTTTCATGTCGAATCCCTTGAGCCTGCAAATAGTCTGTCAGCTCCTTGTTGACATACTCAGTACCATTGTCTGACCGAAGGGTTCGAATCTTTGTGCCAGTCTGTCTCTCAACAAGTGCTTGGAAAGCACAAAAATACTTCTGAACTTCTGTCTTAGATGACATACAATAAAGTGATATAAAACGTGTATAGTCATCTACAAAAATAATAAAATATTTATTACCTTTAAAAGATTCAGTGGTCAGGGGACCACAAACGTCCGTATGGACCAATTCTAATGGTGACGAAGCCTTCTTATACTTTATCACTTTGAAAGGCTTCCGGGCCTGCTTACCCTCTACACAAGGTACGCATGGTTCTTTGTCAACCTCAGTATACTCCACACCAACAGCTAGACTTTTTTTGAGTAGATCCATACCAATACGGCAGAGATGTCCTAGACGCTTATGCCAAAGCTGAAACTGGGACAAATTAGTGTGAACATTATAAGCTGAAACACATTGCGGTTTTACTGTACAATCCAAAGTGTACAGTCCACCACAAACAGAACCATGTAAAACAGGATCATTTCTATAGGAAACATCATTAGAATTATAAAAATTACAGCCATTCATATCAAAAACAATCGAGAAACCTTTCTCTACTGCCTTTTTGACTGAGAGTAAATTACAATCTAGGCCAGGAACATGTACAACATTAAAAATCTTCTTGAAATGGGTTTTTGTGTCAATGGCAACATCTCCTAAACCCACAGCCGGCAAACTTTTACCATTTGCTACAGTTATCTTCCCATCACAGGATCGGTAACTATTGAACCATTCAGCATGTGGAGTCATGTGAGTAGACGCACCAGAGTCGATAATCCACTTCTCAGACATCTGAACACTTGGTGCAGACAAAGCCAATTCCGTGACACCATCCAAAGCAAATTCCGTGATACATGCATCCATATTCCCAGAACTAAAAGCAGTCAGTCCCTTATCTTTAGAACAACCTTCTGTAGAACAACTCGCCTTTGCCTTTTTCTCCTTCTTTTTGAGAGGACAATTAGGACTCTTGTGCCCTGGCTTCTTACAACGAAAACAAATAACCTGCTTGTTAGTATGCAACGCAGCCACATCATCTTTAGTCTCCTTCGTCATTTCGCTCAACAACTTAGTCCTCACCAAATCTGTTGTGACTTCAACGCTCCCATTCTCAAGCGCCATTATCAAGGGCTCGTAGCGAGACGTTAGACCTCCCAATATAATAGCTGCTAAAGAACTATCTTCTATGGTTTTGCCAATATCGGCCAGGTCTAGTGCTGTTGTAGTTATTGCCGTTAAGTAAGCTTCTAAATCAGAAAAATCAGATAAGGAGTACCTGTACAACTTTCGTTCCAACGACAGTTTACGACCCAAACTTCGATCCTCGTAGGATTTTATAAGAGCATCCCACGCTTCCTTTGCGGTCTTAGCTGGTCGAACAATCGAAATAGCAGCGCCATCCACAGTAAGGCATATTTTAGAAAGAGCCTTTTCATCCTTCCGTACATCGTCGGGCGTCTTTTTCCCTTCGACAACTACTGCGCTTACGGTTTCCCACAATCCTTCATGGATTAACAACATGCGCATTTTAAATTTCCACACAGTGTATCCTTCTCTATTACAAAGTATAGGAATACCATTTATTAGAGACATACCAGAAACTGCAGACGACATGTTAACGAGGTATCTAAAAATTTCACCACCAATCTCCTTTTAAATTCGATTGTAGATAAAAATATACAGAGCTTCGTGCTGATAACGTGTTGTGATTGTAATCTGAGTTTCTAAATAAATATTGTGGAAATAGCAAAATGAAAAACACGTTGTACGATGGTTGCTATATTTGAACTGCGAAGATCTTTTTACTTGACATTATAAAAACATATTTAAAACCCAACAAAAAGGTTTCACAAATAAGTAGGTTTTACAACAAAGTCAGTCCACGTGTACGGCCCGTCGGTTCGATGAAAACTAACGCTGTATGTGCTGTTAACCTTTTTAGCGCCACAGTTACGTATAGACGACAAGCCGAACAAGCAAAAAAGTGCCCTAAGTCTGTCGACGTAAGGTACTTTTTGGCTTGTCGTCTTACTTGACCGTGGCGGTCAATGGGTTAACGAGATGCCGCCCCAGACCATTACAGATCCTCCTCCATAAGCAACAGTTTCCTCGATGCAAAACTGAGAATAACGTTCTCCAGGGTGACGATATACTCTCTGACGTCGATCACTTCCATGTAGACTCACCCTGGTCTCATCAGTGAAGAGTATATTACTCCACTGCTCTAATGTCCAATCCCTATGCTCTCGAGCAAATTCAAGTCGTGCTCGACGGTGTGCTACCGTTCATGCTGGGCCTGTTGCAGCTCTTTTTGGGGTCAGGTTCCGTTCATCAAGTCTCCTTCTGACGGTATCTGATCTTATGACCACTTGGCGTTCGTCACGCAGACTTTGTTGGACTTGAACTGCGTTGAGGTGGCGATTTCGCAGAACAGTAAGGTGGATATAACGATCATCTGCTGCTGATGTAGCCCTAGGTCTGCGCGTACCTGGACGGCGATCGAATGCTCCAGTCTTTAGGTATCGTCTGTAAACTCGTTGCACCGAAGATCTGCTGATTCGAAGCCTTCGAGCGACTTCACGTTGCGCAATGCCTGCTTGAAGTAATGCTATACAGCTTGAGCTGCTTCTTGAGGTTTTGTATCCATTATTAATCGAAAAAAGTAGCAAAAACACACGCGTCTGAGCAAACGATGGACAAAAACTAAAGAAATTATAAGAAATATCCGACTGGCTCATTGTAGAGAAAAAGAACGCTAATTTCAAACTCTGGTGAAAACAGAGCAAATCGTTAGCATTGTGTTTGTTGCTTGATTACAATGTGAGTTGACGGTACTTTCGAATAAATTTTTAGTCATTTTAATCACCATGAAACGCACTTTTTGTAGGTATAACTTTGATAGTTGTAAGTTTTATACTTTTTGAGAAAATCGAATCAGAGTTCCTAGGTAGCGGGTGGCTCGGTTTATTTGCTGACCAGTGTACTTTAACAAGCCTAATAAATACTTATTGAACATTAAGCCTTGGTAATGTTTCTCTGAAAGGTCCGGTTCTTATTAATGTTAATTGGCTATGATAGGCAATATGAACGTGGACGAAGCCAAAGGAGTATGTAGGTTGCACGACACTATTTTCTGGGAAACAAGGCTTACGTTTAAAACACAAAGAAGTGAATAAAATGTCAAAACAAAAATCCGCTTCTGAAGTTGGTGACTATTGTTTATTGAATTTCGTTTTTTGCCACTGACTTGACTTTTGTTTTTAAATTTGGTTTTATTTTTTGTAAAAAGATTTTTTCTTTTTCCAGTTATAGTTGAAATTTTTATCGAAATCGGTGTAATCAGAATCAGAACCCTTTAAACTAAAACAAGAATTTTCCAAATCGATTGAAGCGTCTTTGAGTAATCATAATCAGTAAATAAAAAAAATCCCACGAATTAAGAACCTCCTTTTAAAGTTCGGTCAATGAGTTTTACCTTCTATCATCAGGTCAACTAGCGAACCTCCTCCTTTTTGGAAGTCGGTTAAAAACTCAAAAACAAATAATCTACACAGCTACACGATACCATCCTTTAAACCTGTTATATCACCATCAGCTAATTAATTAATATTGTCATAATAACATAATAATGTCCCAATATTGTGACATTCAGTAATACGGTGACCACACGTCCGGATTACCGCGGACTTTAATATTAGTGTCCTCGCTGATAATTTATTACTTGGTATTAAATTGACATGTTGGATAAAATTTATTCGGACGACCGGATAATTTATACGCTATAATTGAATTTTGGGTAGTTAAAGGTGGACTATTTTACTTTTAAGCACTAGTGGAATAAAGTTATATTGACATTTTGTTAAGTAAGGGTCTTATGAGATTTAATACCGTTATTTATGATGCATAAAACAGGCGAATATTTATGAGATGTTATAATGTATATATTTTTTTATTCTGAAAACCTACTGGTTGAAACGGCTCGATATTTTTTTGGCATCAGACACCGCTGGACCAATTCTTTGTTCGTAGTCGTTCGCTACGAGCATTGTAGGGTTTCGACCTAAATTACAATAGAGGCTTTGTCTTTCGCTTATTTAGAGAGTTGTGCAAAAAAATGCAAAAGTAAAACCTTAAAAATTCTTCAAACAAACGTAAAACTCAAAACACTGTAAACGCGTGCAACTGAATACCAGTATTTTACATGGAGCGACTGCCTAACTGATCTCCGAAACCTAGTTAGTACTAGGTAAGACTGGTTGTCTCAATTTTGGACTATTGACTATCTGTATCGACTATCAATCAACGATCTACCTACATCTACGGACGCCCTCACGATCAATGTCTTCAAATCGCCCGTGTTGGTCTATTGGGTTTTCCACCTATAGATTCTTAGTAGCAGCCACAGAGTCTAAATATGTGCCTGGTTGATGGCAATAGGCTCGCCATATCTGGCCAAATGTGGCTGCCTAATCCTTCGGGGATTACAGGCATAATAAAAAGGCACTCTTCTGTGGATACTCAGTCGAACCTCACGCGCCGGTCAACTAAATAGATCGTCAACCTTTTCGCGTTTCTCTTAAGTATCTATCATTATTTACATTCACTGTTTTAACAATGAAATCGTGCGCATTGTGCAACGTACAGTTCAACGATGGCGTTCAGTGTGGGAGCTGCAAGAAGTATTTAGACTTTGGATGTGCAAACATATCTGAAACTGGATGGAGAAAGCTGGGTGCTACTAGAATGGCACAGTGGAAGTGCTCAGCTTGTAGAACTTCATCTCCAGCTGTACCCACTTCGGATCAAGCGTCTCTGGAAACCATCCTGAGTGAAATTCGGGACATGAAGCGTCAGTTACTAAATCTACCGACACTAAGTGATGACATTAAGGTGATCAAAGATGAGCTATCTGAGCTGAAGTTGACGTGTCAAGGTACGAGCGGCAAACTCGATGAACTTGATACGAGGATTGCTGAAGTGGAAACCAAAGTATCTGAGTTTGACAAGATGCAGGCGACGATAAATGACTTGCAGACAGACTTGTCCAAGGTGAAGTTCGAGCTATCATCAAATGATCAGCGGTCCCGATTGAATAATGTGGAAATCAAGGGAGTTCCAGTAAGGAAAGACGAAAATTTATTTACGATCATTGAAGCCATTGGTCGTAAAGTAAACCATAGCTGCCCTAAAGCACTCATCAACTACGTTTCGAGGGTGCCCATTTTCAACTCCAATGAAAAACTAATTATAGTGAGTTTCCTGAACAGATACGTTAAAGAAGATTTTATAGCGGCAGCGCGAGCTGATAAGAATTTATCCACCTCTGATATCGGGTTCCAAGGCACTTCCCAGCGTGTGTTTGTTAATGATCACCTTACTGTGGAATATAAGAAGCTGCTGAGTAAGGTTAAAACCATAGCCAAGGACAAGAATTACGAGTTCATTTGGGTGAAACATGGAAAAATTCACATACTCAAAAACACCAACTCCAAAGTTATAATAGTGAGAAAGGAATCGGATTTAAACAAAATCGCCTAATATGTTACCTATATTGTGCACAACCGTCTCCGCTTTTTCGTTTTATTATGTATCGCTTTGTATCACTAAGATGTCACAAATTGTTTAGCACCTCTGCCGCACTAATAAGCCCATCCCCGCTCTCTTGTTCTGTTAAAAAAATCCTTTATGTTTCATATCGTGCTGTTCATTTTAAAGTGTTATTGCAGAAAAATATGCCTTGTTCACTCGCACTTGCACGAACTACACATTATTGCTTGCCTACTCGCACAGTTATTTACCGCTCAACGTCAAATATTTCGTCCACTCCAATAGTCACCGTACGCTTTCTACAGGTATATTTATTTTTCTACTACCCTGTTTTAGCTAATATTTTTACGCTTTGTGTTATTGTGGTCTATTTTACTGATTCTAATTCTGTTGTTGCTTTTTTGCACAATGGCTAGTAACGTTAATATTAATTTACATGGTTTAAACATATTTTATCAGAACGTTCGTGGTCTACGAACTAAAACCGATACCTTCTATCGTCGAATGTTGGCCAGCTCATTTGATGTTATTGTTCTCACTGAGACATGGTTGTTGGATGGTATTTTGAACTCGGAATTTTTTGATGAAAGATATATTGTATGGCGACGGGACCGGGATTATGCCCTGACTGGACAATCACGTGGTGGAGGAGTTCTTATAGCTGCTCGTCGAGAATTATCAGTAACGTGTCAACAAAATTTTAATTCTACAGCTGAAGATCTCTGGATAAGCATACATTTAAAAAATTCGAATTCGCGTAAGTATTTTAATTTACATCTCTGTGGGATTTATTTATGTAAACAAAATCTTGGTCATTCCTTTTCTTCGCAATTGATGTGTACGGTGCAACCGCACAATCTGCAATTCAGCAGTTTACGCCACGCTCATTTCAAATCATTGTACGCGGTTCAGTTCGCGTTGCGCTTTCAAGACAGCCAGCCGTTCTCGTTACAGCCAACAAGGGCTGCGTCACTCACTTCACTTCCACACCATCATCTAAAAGTAATGTATGGTCCACCAAGGGATCATACATTCTTTTTGGTCCTTCGGCCTTCAACTGTGAACATTGCAAGCTATACTATAGTCCATATCGCGCGCGTGGACAGTATAGCGGGCAGCCAGTGACTCAAGTGTGTTTTGTGTTGAGTGACTATCAAACTTTGAGACTAACAAGTGTCTCAGGGTCAACAAGGACCCGTCAACTATCAGTTGTTAAGTGTGCTGAATTCAGACTTGAGACTAACAAGTGTCTCAGGGTCAACAAGGACCCGTCAACTATCAGGTGTTAAGTGTGCTGAATTCAGACTTGAGACTAACAAGTGTCTCAGGGTCAACAAGGACCCGTCAACTATCAGTTGTTAAGTGTGCTGAATTCAGACTTGAGACTAACAAGTGTCTCAGGGTCAACAAGGACCCGTCAACTATCAGGTGTTAAGTGTGCTGAATTCAGACTTGAGACTAACAAGTGTCTCAGGGTCAACAAGGACCCGTCAACTATCAGGTGTTAAGTGTGCTGATTTCAGACTTGAGACTAACAAGTGTCTCAGGGTCAACAAGGACCCGTCAACTATCAGGTGTTAAGTGTGCTGAATTCAGACTTGAGACTAACAAGTGTCTCAGGGTCAACAAGGACCCGTAAACTATCAGGTGTTAAGTGTGCTGATTTCAGACTTGAGACTAACAAGTGTCTAAGGGTCAACAAGGACCCGAAAACTACCAGGTGTTAAGTGTGCTGATTTCAGACTTGAGACTAACAAGTGTCTCAGGGTCAACAAGGACCCCTAAACTATCAGGTGTTAAGTGTGCTGATTTCAGACTTGAGACTAACAAGTGTCTCAGGGTCAACAAGGACCCGAAAACTATCAGGTGTTAAGTGTGCTGATTTCAGACTTGAGACTAACAAGTGTCTCAGGGTCAACAAGGACCCGTAAACTATCAGGTGTTAAGTGTGCTGATTTCAGACTTGAGACTAACAGGTGTCTCAGGGTCAACAAGGACCCATAAACTATCAGGTGCTAAGTGTGGTGAAATCAAACTTTGAGACTAACAAGTGTCTCAGGGTCAACAAGGACCCATAAACTATCAGGTGCTAAGTGTGGTGAAATCAAACTTTGAGACTAACAAGTGTCTCAGGGTCAACAAGGACCCGTCAACTATCAGGAGTTACATCATCGAGATCTGAGGCTAGCAGGTGTCTCAGGGGGTCACCAAGGACCCGTAAGCAGTTATCAAGAACATTCAAGTAAGATCTTTCCATATATTTCTTACCTCAATTAAGTCCTCGCCATGGAGGCTATACCTACATGCAAATCAAAACGAAAATTCCAAACCATCAACAAGCAAGCAAAATAAGTCTTCATCGTCAACTTTCAAGAATAAATATTCAGCAAGTAAGACTTCAGTGAATAATATCGAATTCACATGTCCGTTGTGCAAAGAGTCCCACGGAATATACTATTGCTATCAGTTTTTAAACATGACACCAAGTGCAAAGCGACAAGCTATAACACGATTACATTTATGCAAAAATTGTCTTTATTCGCATGGGGATAAAGAATGTACGTCAGAAAGACGCTGCCGGGAATGTCGTGGAAAACATAATACACTTTTACATGAAGCATTTAACAATAAGTCATCATGTAACACAATTACAGAGAATAACACACCTGCAGTTCTAGCAACTGAAGCACAAAATCAAGAATCACAGGAGAATCACGTTACGCAACAAGGCAACAACGTGATTGAAACATTATTAGCGACTGCAATGATTAAAGTTCGAGCAAGCGACGGATCATATCACAAAATGCGTGCGCTAATAGATCAAGGCTCTCAGGCCTCCCTCATCTCAGCCTGAGCGACTCAACAGCTAGCTTTAACAAGAAAGTACTGCAGGGCCGTCATCTGCGGGATAGGAGAGAAGGAGAGCAGTAGCAAGGGTGTTACGAACATAACATGTTGTTCGCATTTTAATGACTTTACATTTCAAACAGATGTGTTTATTATGGACACGCTGATTAATCAATTACCAAGATATACATTTACCAAGCCAACATGGGCACACCTGGCCGGCATACAACTAGCCGACCCAGAATACAATGTCAGCCGTCCTATCGACATCTTATTGGGAGCCGATGTATATTCCCATATCATTTTAGAAGGCATTATCAGGGCCGATCTATCATTACCAGTTGCGCAACAGACGCAACTGGGATGGATCTTATGCGGCAATTTCAAGACTGTAGTTGAAAACAGCGGCGTAACAAAGATCTCGTTAGTAGCAGGAAAAGCGAGATTAGCTCCAGTAAACAAATCAATTTCATTACCAAGGTTAGAGCTTAGCGGTGCTCTACTACTGGCAAAATTGTTGTCAAAAATTCAACAATCCCTCATCAGCCATAATATCAAGATATATACTTGGACTGATTCAATGGTAGTCCTAGCCTGGTTACAAGGAGAGCCAGGACGATGGAAGCCTTTTGTCGCCAACAGGGTGCGACAAATATCAAACATGATACCTGCAAACAGCTGGCGCTACATCAAGTCAGCAGAAAATCCAGCGGACTGTGCAAGCCGCGGATTGGGTATCGATCAATTGAAAAACCATTCGCTGTGGTGGGAAGGACCATCGTGGCTGCGGAACTACGACCCTGACCATGAATCTGGGCAAGCAGTGTTTACCACAGACGAAGAAGCAAGAAAAAGCAAACAGCTTATTAATCACACATCGCAGCATGAAAGCGATAACATTTTGGGTGAATTATTAGCCAGATATAGTTCACTCGCAAAACTAACAAGAGTTTTGGCATGGGTATTAAGATTTATCAAGCAAGCGAGAAACCCAAAAAATAGCAATATTTTTTGGGCATTTAACCCAAAAAATAGTACAAGATGTTTGGAAACGTTGGCATACAGAATATCTCACACAGCTGTCAGCAAGAAGCAAGTGGAGACATTCTCAACCAGACATTCAACTAAATGATATTGTTACAATTAACGATGCAAACTTACCTCCTGGGAAGTGGGCAGTTGGTCGCGTGGTCCAGCTGCATCCCGGTGCCGATGGCCACATCAGGGTGGTCACGTTGAAAACAAAGAATGGGCTTATCAAGAGGCCTATTCTCAAGCTGTCTATTCTCCCTGTGAATGATAGAATCGACAAACAAGAGTCACGTTCCAAGGAAGTGAAAGATGGCCAGACATATCAAAACAAAAAAGTAAACTACAGCTTCTCATCGCTGGTAATGTTACTTTTATTTTTCATGAGCATTTTGACCACAGCTCACTGTTCATACAACATAACACAATTAAAAGACAATCAAGGTCTTTATTTCGACAAAATTGCAAACATGCAATTAATCACAGATGAATGGAAGATAGTCACATACTATGACATGAATTCATTTTGGCAAGGTACAAAAGCATGCAGTAAGTACCTTAGCTACTTAGATCAGTTATGCAACAAGTTTAAAGAAACGTCACATTGCGACGTCATACAAGTTCAATTGCAGCAAGAATTCTCAGAACTCGAGTACTATAACCACCTGTTGCTGAGTCAGCATTCCAGCACGCGTCGCGTACGAGACCTGCGCTGACGCAAGCGAGGCCTTATCAACGGAATAGGGTATCTTGCAAACAGTTTATTCGGAGTACTTGATGAGAGATTCGCAGAACAGTATAAACAAGATATACAATATATACATGACAATGAAAATCAGTTGCTCTCGCTCTTGAAACAACAAACAACAGTCATTGATGCAGAATACAACGTTTTGAAAAGGAACGGGGAAACAATTAATAAGCAACACAAGATGCTTAATTCAACTCCACATTCTAAAAGCAAGTGAAAAATTGGCAAATCAACTTTCATATCATGATATCCACCACTACACAGCATTTTATGTGGTGATCGGAGTTATATTGGTAGTTGGAGCAGGCTTCATGTTACGACCGCATCTCTCGAGGTGGCAAGGGTCGCTTTGGCGAGTCTACAGACCTCGCAACACGCGACGCCGGCACGGGCAGAGGCTGGAGCCTCTACATCATCGTCCACAGTTCAATACAGTGTTAGTGCGCGTAATCAGTGTGTTTCCGTGTGTATCAGATTACAGTGAAATTCCGAAAGTGCATAAGTTAGACAAGTGTACAGTGTAACAGTGCCTATGTCCCGTAAAACAGACTTCAAGTAGAGACTCTAAGCATAGAATAAGGACCAATTGTAATCACCTTGTCAATCATCTAGAATAAGGACCAATTGGAATCACCTTGTTACTCATCTTTTCATGTTCATCTCATATTCATCTTCCCGCTCGGGAGCATGTACGGTGCAACCGCACAATCTGCAATTCAGCAGTTTACGCCACGCTCATTTCAAATCATTGTACGCGGTTCAGTTCGCGTTGCGCTTTCAAGACAGCCAGCCGTTCTCGTTGCAGCCAACAAGGGCTGCGTCACTCACTTCACTTCACACACACCATCAGTCCATTAAGCTCATTTTACTTTTAATACCTTTCGGACAATACAGTAGTGTTTCAGTACTTTACTTCTTTCATTTCCGCACCATCATCTAAAAGTATTGTATGGTCCAGCAAGGGATCATACAGATGAATTTTCTTTCGTCATTAAATCGGTCTGTGATTGGCAATGGTTCTGATAAATTTCTTATTGTGGGTGACTTCAATATGAGCGGAATAAGTTGGGTCCCGTCCGACAATATGTCGTTCGTCCCAACGAATCTTAAGAGTAATGATGAGGTGCTGCTTGGAGATGAGTTGTGTACTCTCGACTTGGGTCAATATAATGGTGTGACTAACAGATACGGTAAATTACTTGACTTAGTCCTCTCGAATCAGGCGGTCAGTGTGTCTGAAAGCTTAAGCCCACTAGTACCAATCGATGATTATCACCCAGCATTGTTAATTACTATGGATCTTGTTGAAATACCTCCCCTTGGGTGTGCGTCACGTTTACAATTTTTATATGATAAGGGTGATTACGAATCCATTAATCGTGACATTTGTGAGACTGACTGGGAAAGTGAGTTTGCAGTAAGGTCAGCTGACGATTCCGTAAGTTATTTCAATAACGTTATTTATAATCTGCAATCCAAATATATTCCTCAGAAACTTTCTCGTAATAAATCATATCCGATCTGGTACAGTTCCTCATTGATAAAAACAATAAAAGAGAAATATAAATACTTTAAAAAACTAAAAACCTATGGCAATAAAGCCGACGAACTGACATTTAAACTTCTTCGTGATAGGGTAAAAATATTAGAAAGTCAGTGCTACGCAAATTATTTGAAACTTACCGAAGCGTCTATAAAAAATAACCCGAAACAATTTTGGACTTTTGTTAAGCAACGTCACAACACAAATGCAATCCCGAGCACGTTCAATTTTAACAACGAAACATTGCGTACCGGGGAGTCCATAAGTGAGGCATTTTCAACTTATTTTTACTCCACATTTTTGGATCCCAACCTTAGTCATGGTGGTAGCTCTAATTCCTCTTCCTCTTCTTCTACTGAAACATCAAACCTGTCGTCTGATATCAGCCGTATCACGGTGAACATTGAAGACATAACCAACTTACTTCGTAAATTAGATACATCGAAAGCGCCAGGCCCGGACAATATCTCATCCAAGCTTCTCGTACGTTGCGCTGCATCTATTGCTCTTCCTATTTCGATTCTATTTAAAAAATCTCTTGATACTTGTGTCGTCCCCAGACTCTGGAAATCGGCATTCATAACGCCTGTACATAAGAAAGGAGTCAAAACAGACATTGTCAATTATAGACCGATATCCAAATTGTGTATCATTGCCAAGGTTTTCGAAAGGATCATTTATAACCAGGTCTATTCTGCTCTGGAACAATCGTTTAGTCCCTTCCAACACGGCTTTCTTAAAGGACGATCCACTGTCACCAATCTTGTGTTGCTCAATAACTACATCACCGACGCAATGGACCACGGTAAACGAGTCGATGTAGTCTACACAGACTACAGCAAGTGTTTCGACAGAATCGACCACGCCATCCTATTACGGAAGTTAGAGGGCATCGGTATACGCGGAGATTTACTCAGGTGGTTTTCATCTTACATAGAAAACAGGTCGCAAGCTGTGGTACTGAATAATTATATATCCAGCTGGGTTTTAGTCCCCAGCGGAGTACCCCAAGGTTCGTTGCTCGGTCCATTATTATTTATCATCTATGTGAATGACATCGACTCCTGTCTGACCTCATCCAAATTACTGTGCTTCGCTGATGATATGAAAATTTATGCTTCTATATCATCGACTGCGGACATGATCGCATTTCAAACTGACTTGCAGTGTCTTGAAGTATACTGTCAAAAAAATAAACTAGATCTCAATCCCAAAAAATGTTCAGTCGTAACATATACCCGTGGACGGTCAGTCTTAGCCACATCTTATACTCTTGGTGGCCATGTATTACCTAGTTGTGGTACTATTCGTGATCTGGGGGTCCATCATGATTCCAAACTTATTTTTGATAAGCATATTGATGCCATCGTCGCTAAAGCCTCAAAATCCCTCGGTTTCATAATGCGATTATCCAAGTGCTTCACACAAGCTAAAACGTTAAAAATTCTATATTGCACATTTGTTAGAAGCCACTTGGAATACGCATCTGAAATATGGAATCCATGCTATCACAAATATATCGACCGTATTGAGCGTATACAAAAAAGATTTATAAAATTTTTGTGTTTTCATCAAAGGGTACCGTATCAGTCCAGTAACTATCTCAGTCTCTGTAAAAAATATCATCTCTTACCGTTGGTTAATCGTCGTGAGATCTCTGACTGTATCTTTTTATTGAAGACGGTTCGAGGTGACATAAATTGTTCTGATATTTTGTCCACTGTCCACTTCAACGTTCCAAGCAAGTTGAAACGGTTCAATCCACCATTACGGGTGCCATTTACAAGTACCAACTATAGACAAAATTCGTACGTTGTGCGTGTAAGTAGGTATTTTAATAATGTGTGCAAACAGTTCGACTTTGATATTTCTGAAACTAGTGTGAACTCGGCAAAAAAGCGGTTAGCTATGAATTTCTTTAAAGCTTAATTTCTTTGGAGTTTAGTTTTATCATCTCTTATTTAAATAAGTATTTCTAAGATATTTAGGTGACGAGCTATTAGCAAGTTTTTAATAATTTAGTTTTTGTTTCCATTCTTTGGCAATGTGATGTTTTGTTCCACAATTTATTTATACCAGACAAGCTCTAGACGTGAAGACTTGTAATTGGCTGTCTGATTGTTTATACTGTTATTGGTCAATATTGTATCTAGCTGTAAGTCTTCCAAAGTAAATAAATAAATAAATAAATAAATAAATAAATAATGTTCTAGTATGTTATGTTCACCTAGAGGAAAAAAAAACAGAAAAAAAAATGTAATTATAATTTAAAATAGCCTCATAATAATCCACATGGCGAAGTATTCACTGGTTTGGAACTGCTCATGTCCAACAGGCAATAATTTCTCACGACAGGAAAGCAATAAGTCTTCAGTAATTTGTTCTGCGGTCATCGTGTGATGTTTCGCAAATAAAATAATGTGAGAGGCGTATTAATTTCTAGATGATAGAGAGCGATGTCTATTCGCATAAAGATCAAGAATTCTAGACGATGTGGCTATTTCTTATTGAGTTAGTTTTAGAAGGTAGTAGTTAGTAGTTTTAAAATGTTTAAATGTACATATTTAAGAAGGTAGTACTCGTAGAACCTTTGAAATATTTAAATTACTAACAACTGTCTTAGAGACTGTTTCATTGGTTTAGTGGTCGCCACTCCTACTCTTGGGCATAGAATTTACACCAGGAATGTTTTAGTAGCAGCTTGTGGATTTCGGCCTACCTGGTGGTAATATGCACGGCTTATTGGGTCATAAACATAATTGGCGAAATGTTTGTGTGCTATGGATTTACCTAAGCGTTACCCCTTAGGGGACTACACTACCGTCATACTACGACACGACGACACGGTTGGCGCAGTGGATAAGTGATTGGACTGCTGCGCTACGTGTCGCGGGTTCGATCCCCGCACGGAACAAGTATTTGTATGGCCTACAGATAGTTGTTTCGGGTCTGGGCGTGTTTGTGTATGTGAGTTTAAATGTTTGTAAACTCACCCACGATACAGGAGAAATTCCTAGTGTGGGGCAACGTTTTTAAAAAAAAAAAAAAAAAACTTGTATATATTATGTTGCTTATACCAGCTTAAATAACGGTGTGCAATTGTGCACTTTGTTTACTAGTCTACATCGTGTCTGACTATTGGGCTTAAGCATTGCCTTTCTCCTTCCATATCTCTCACCCAGGCATTAACATCAATGGCATTAACATCAATGGCGAGTACATCACTCACCTTCGATTTGCCGACGATATAGTGGTCATGGCTGAGACCATGGAGGACCTCAGTACAATGCTCGATGGCCTCAGTAGAGCTTCTGAAAGAGTGGGTCTAAAAATGAACATGGACAAAACCAAGGTCATGTTTAATGCCCATGCTACACCCACTCCCATAAAGATCGGAGACTCTACACTCGAAGTTGTAGACGATTATGTCTACCTGGGACAAACAGTCCAGTTAGGTAGGTCCAACTTTGAGAAAGAGGTCAATCGTCGAATCCGACTCGGCTGGGCAGCGTTTGGGAAGCTGAGAAGTATCTTCTCGTCCAACTTACCCCAATGTCTCAAGACGAAAGTCTATGACCAGTGTGTGTTGCCAGTGATTACATATGGGACCGAAACGTGGTCGCTCACAATGGGCCTCATCAGAAGGCTTAAAGTCACCCAAAGGGCAATGGAGAGGGCTATGCTCGGAGTTTCCTTGAGCGATCGAATCAGAAATGAGGACATCCGCATGAGAACCAAAGTTACCGACATAGCCCGAAGAATCGCCAAACTTAAGTGGCAGTGGGCAGGGCACATTGCTCGCAGAACGGATGCCCGATGGGGCCGGAAAGTTCTGGAGTGGCGACCGCGAACCGGAAGACGTTGCGTTGGAAGGCCTCCCACTAGGTGGACCGATGACCTGGTGAAGGTTGCGGGGATCCGCTGGATGCGAGACGCACGGGACCGGTCAATGTGGCGACACTTAGGGGAGGCCTATGTCCAGCAGTGGACGTCTTTCGGCTGAAATGATGATGATGATCTCTCACCCTATGCGATCTTTGGCAATTTACCAATGTGTTTAGTGCTATTAATTTGAAAACCAATTTAGATTTTTCAGCTCTCAGCCACAATTTCTTTCCTTAGTACCCGTAACAAATACCCACAGAGTTAATATCTTCCAAAAGCATTATTTACCAGCCTCCCCTACTTAATCCATATACGTCTCAGTCCTCATTTTTCGCGACAATGTTTAACTGCGAGTTACCCCATCTGTGTTTTACTGCCCCAATATTTTACACCATGACGCGGATCCATGTATCTTTGCCAAGTGCCATTGGTATTCCACCCTCGAGGTTCCAAGGACAACATTTTTAAAGGACGTCGACGTGATCTGAGTTCTAAGAGGCGTTAAAGGCGTATTTTTATTAAATTTCTACTTAGGGCTGTTTTATGTTGGGCGTTGATGAGGTATTGATCATTTTTGTGAGTTTTATTTGCTTTTGTATGTCTGTGTTAGTTACCTAGGCTAAAAGGACTTGGTGGGATGAGCTATACTGGCTCGTGGTTAAAATAGGCCGAAGAACAATGGAAAGGAGATCCCTACTCTGTTTGACGACATAAAATGCTTATACGTGGCCTCACTGCTGGGCATATGTCTCCACTTTTACCCTTCCGAACCTCTCTGTCTTGGGCGATCTGCAATACTGTCTTTACTAAGTGTATTAAAGTGTTATTTGGAGCTTCGTGGATTTTATATCGAAATCAGTGTCATTCAGCACAAAGACATCACAACCTAACCTAACATGTCATTCACCAAATGTCATTCGCCATAACTATATTATTCGTCAAATCTCATTCGTCATGTAAACCGTCATAAAACATTTTGCCATGTTTTCATTCGCCTACTGATAACACCGCCAATATGCTTCAAGTTTCATCAGTATCAGCTTCAGCAGATAACTGTTTTTTTAATATACATAGCAGTTAATTAGAGTAGTTAGTTTTAACTGAAGTATTTATAGTATGGGTAGCATTTAGTATAATTATTAAATAGTAGCGTAATATTGTCTCTCATTTTCTAACAACAACGCAGGACTAACCAAAGCTTCAAGTCTTTACTCCAAAATTAAATGAGACTACAATTACACACATTTAAATAATTTAAATTCTAGTATTTATGTACTAATAGCAAAAGATCCAGTAAATTCATTTATACGGTTCAGTGCTTACAGAGAGTTAAGCTCAAAGCTAAGTCGGTCGGGTATAAAAGGCAGCTTCAAATTAAAGTAATGCTTGCATGGTTTTAATGGTTGAAGGGACAGATATTTTGGTCTCGTTATTTCATTACAGTGTTTCTATGAAGAGATTTTTTGTTTGGTTTATTTCGGAAACTAGTGGATTGTCACTGTTTATTACTCTACTAGCTGTTGAACGAGATCTTCGTTCGCATGAAATAACTATTTAATAAAAACTTTCCTGTTTGAATTGGATTTTGTTAACAATTTCAAGGGTAATTTTTTATTTGCACTGAAGTCTTTTTTTAAATAAAAGTAGTTTAAGTCTCCTCTGTCCTAAACTCCTAACACTACTCTTGTACAATACTCCTTATGACATCAACTATCTGGCAGTAAAAATCTGGTGAATTTTCTAAAACGGCAGAGCCGATTTTGAAATCGGCTCTGCCGTTTTAGAAAATTGACAGAGACAATTTATTTTGTTTTAAGTACTGCATGTACGGGCAATGGAGAGGGCTATGCTCGGAGTTTCCTTGCGTGATCGAATCAGAAATGAGGACATCCGCATGAGAACCAAGGTTACCGACGTAGCCCGAAGAATCGCCAGACTTAAGTGGCAATGGGCAGGGCACATTGCTCGCAGAACGGATGGCCGATGGGGCCGAAAAGTTCTCGAACGGCGACCGCGAACCGGAAGACGTTGCGTTGGAAGGCCTCCCACTAGGTGGACCGATGACCTGGTCAAGGTTGCAGGAACCCGCTGGATGAGAGACGCACGGGACCGGTCAATGTGGCGACGCCTGGGGGAGGCCTATGTCCAGCAGTGGACGTCTTTTGGCTGAAATGATGATGATGATGATGATGACTGCATGTACTTTCATATTATTATTCATTTAATAAAAAGCTGTTATTTTAAAATTACAAACAGACACTTCTATTTTACTTATTTGTATAGTTTTTTTTTTTTTTTTTAATTTTAGTTGTAATAAGAAAGCTACACGACTTCTTCGTTGTGTATCGGTGTCAAAAACAAAAACTTTAAATGTGTTTAGCCTAAAACTCAACCTCATATAGATCATCAAGTGCGCAGATGATAGGCATGTAGTGCAAGATGGAATTTTAATATACTTATAGCGTTTTTTTTTTGTAAAAGTGGTTCACAATGAATTGTCCAAAAAATCTTGCGGTAGCTAATAACACGCAGAACATAAAATACTTTGTCACCACACATCTTTTTTC
Source organism: Diarsia mendica (assembly GCA_949316265.1). Classification (NCBI taxonomy): domain Eukaryota; kingdom Metazoa; phylum Arthropoda; class Insecta; order Lepidoptera; family Noctuidae; genus Diarsia; species Diarsia mendica. The sequence goes on along the minus strand of OX438911.1, from coordinate 6,141,789 downwards.
CCAAAGCACAAAGTTCACGACCCGTATATTATCCGACTACCCTCATTCAACTCAAATTGAAAACAAAATACAGTCCTGATTTTCTCTCCCATAGAATTTCACCCCATAACACACAAACCGCGGTACACGCCTAAATTAGAAACGAAAGGGATGAAACCTCACCCCTTCACCCCCTTTGGTACATTAAAATTTAATTATTCTCTACTAGCTGTTGCCAGCGGCTTCACCCGCTACAACTCGAAAATTAGCCCACGGGAAGATAAAATCGGGATAAAAACTATCCTAGGTGTTAATTCAGATTATAAACTATCTGTTCACCAAATTTTATCCAAATCCGTTCAGTAGTTTTTGCGTGAAGAGGTAACAAACATACACACAAACTTTCACCTTTATAATATTAGTGTGAAGTGTGATTTGCGACGAAACCGTGTTCACGCTCGATGTATAGTGAGATGTGCTAGAGTTATAGGGTAATATAAATTCTTATGATGGAGTTTAGGTTTTTAATCATTTTATGTTTCCTGCGAAAGAATCAGTTCCAGGTTTTAGCGTTCACTAGGGTATTGTAAGAGGTATTTTAGCGTCGAAGGGGTGAAATTAAATATCTTTTTGCACGGTAATAGATAATTGAGGTAATCATAACGTTAGCCGATTGTGGTGTTAGCGATATCTTCTAATAAATAAAGAGAGAAGTCCTGACTGACTGACTGACTCATCAACGCCCAGCCCAAACCCTTGGACCTATAAAGCTGAAATTTTGCACAGAGGTTCCCTTTATAATGTAGACAAGGAATAAGGAAGGATTTCTCGAAATTCAACCCCTAAGGGATTTAAATAGGGGAGGAAAGTTTGTATGGAAAATCTACATTTTCACGCGGGCGAAGCCGCTGGCAAAAGCTAGTAATATATATGGCTCCGTCGCGGAATGTGCACTTCGCAAAATGTGCACTGGACATAACCCTCCTTATTTAAGGGCTTCGCCGCAGTCGAGTGAAAAACGTGCACTTCGCAATTTTACACTGTGTTAAGAATGATATGGTAAGAAAGGTGTCTAATGAGATGACGAGAAACAGAAGAAGAAGACATGCTGCGCCGACCCCAAATGAATTGGGATAAGGGCGAGAGAATGATGATGATGTGACACTTTTTCTGTCCCGTGCACATTTTCCGATGTGAACATTTATATTGTACTAGCTTTTGCCAGCGGCTTCGCCCGCATGAAAATGACGATTTTCCATACAAACTTTCATCCCCTATTTAACTCCCTTAGGGGTTGAATTTCGAAAAATCCTTTCTTATTCCTTGTCTACATTATAAAGGGAACCTCTATGCAAAATTTCAGCTTTCTAGGTCCAAGGGTTTGGGCTGGGCGTTGATGAGTCAGTCAGTCAGTCAGTCAGTCAGGACTTCTCTCTTTATTTATATTGTCTAGCAAATACTGATCTATCTAAACATAATAGAAATTCAAATTATTTAAAATATAAATGTTTATTGCGTCATCTTACCTTAACCTTAACTTAGGCTTAAGGCCTTATTCTTAACTTAGGCTAGTTACAATTTGGGAGAATTCATTTAAGCAAAATAGTACCTATGCTTGTCATTGCTTGTATTAGAATCTACTACTACTACATTGGTAAGTAATACGCCTGTTTTAAATGTCACAGTGGCAGGAATTCTTATTTGTGTCAGATAAAGAACTGCGTTGTAGAAATCGTTTGTGACTCTAAGAATATTCAGATTATCTTCCCAACTTCATCGAATTAAAACTCTTGATTTTCTCAGCCAACTTGATCTTTCAGGTTTCAAAAATCCCTACGTTTAACTTTATTAGAACTATCGTGCAGACTGTTGAACTTGCGAGTTATGTTAGCTCAGCGCACAAACTTGTGCATATCTAGGATTACTAGTACCAGGAGATTATAAAGTTTCAGAACGTCGGTGTTAGTACGTAGTTATATGGTATGTGCGTTTAAATTTTCACGAAGACGTACGATCTTTCACGACTAGCAATTTTAAGAGTAATTTGAAATGCGAATGATTTGAGACGATATAAAAAGAGTGAACCATCTTTCCTCCTTGTCAGTTGACAAAGAGTGATAAAGAAATAGAAGAAGTGTTGCTTTGACCCCAATTAACATGAGATAAGGTTAAGTTTGGTTAGTCAGTTAGAGTCTGACAAACCTTTCCGCCCTTGGGAGAGTGCTCTGGAATAAAAAAAAAGAAGTCAACCCTAACATAGTTGGGAAAAGGCTAGGCAGATGCATCACCTTACGTACTTAGATAAAAATAAAACAACGAGCCATTAATTAAATGTCGATCAACATTTCCTAATAACTGCTACACGGAAGGAAAATCCTCAACAAGTTCTTTGAACCGCAATAAAACAACAAAAATAAACAAGTGGCAAATAGCAATCGAAATAGCAATAAATAATAATTGCTATTGAAATCATTATTGCTATCTACAATCTTTATTGGTATCTATAAATACTGCGTGGATTGATCGCAATTACTTTGGCGCCAGGACTGTCTCGGGTCCTGTTAAAATCGTTGTCACACTAGTCCGGCTTAATTTATTGTTATTGGCTTGATAGACAATGTCTGTGTCTTTTTGTTTTTGTTTATGTTGTTATTGTTTGTTTTTATTGTTTGTCGTGTGTTATTGTGTATCTTTTTGTTTCTTTATCGTCATGTGATATTAGGTTATTGTTTCTTGTTATAGCTGTCTCGTTGGTGTAGTGGTCGCAAATGCGAGGGCTGAGAATGAGGACCTAGATTCGATTCTCATGTCGGATAATTTTTACCAGATCGGGCTAAGTGTTGTTAGGATTTTCTATTAGAAATTGATCACTAGCTGACAAGAGTCTAGATTTGTGCTCTATTGATGGTAATAGGCCCTCCCTCTATTAGATTATCGAAAGAGATGACGCCTCGCTCGGCACAAGGGCGAAGAAGGAACATGGGTTGGGTTTTTAGTCAGTAGAAGTCTGACACTCCCCTTCGCTCTGCCCAAGAGCGGGGGGGGGGGGGGTCATTTGATGGTTTTCCACCCACCAAAAAAAAAAAAAAGTATCATGATCTTACGCCCTTTTTTGGTGGATGTGAAATCATCAAATGCCTCCTCACACTCTGGGCGGAGCAAGAGAAGGGAGTGTCAGACTTCTACTGACTAAAAACTATCCATGTTCCTTGTTAACCCTATCGCCGTGGTATCTCTTTCGAACAACCCGCAGCCCCAGTAGGCGCCTGCAATGTTGCTGACATCTCTTTGACGCGCCGTCGACACGGCCTGTCGTCGTCATGAGACGGACGGCCGGACGGTGACCTAACATCGTCTCCCTGCCCTTATCCTGTGTTACTTGGGGTTGGTACAGCACGTTTTTCTCTTCCTTTCTCTTCTGTCAACCGTCACGCAATCATAGTCCTTAATGACACTGTATTTGACTCCAAAATGATTAAAAAAAACACTGATTTATTGCACGAGTTTCGACAGAGGTAGATTGATTGACTTCCTCGCTAGGGGTCCAATTTCGCACAAAACAAATATTTGTAAGGCCTACATATTGTTGTTCCGTGTCCGACTGTTGGTTCAATTGATATTTCGTGTTTGTTACTCTACAATAGGAGAAATACGCTGGTTCGAATTCCTTTGGGGGTCTAATCGGGGGTCCAATAAACCTTCGATTGGCCAGTTTAGTTTGGCCAGTCCCTCTCCTAGAGAGGAGGCCTGAGTCCCTGCAGTGGGGACATTATAGACTGATGATGATGATGGCCAGTTTAAACAGAATTTGATAGGGTCAGCTTGGTTGTCATCCATGGAGGAGCTCGTGGCTTAAAATAACAGCCAGATCGGGTCTATCTTCAGGCTAAGCCGTGCTACAACCTAGTCAAGTTAGTCCGTGGATGGGTGACCGCCAATTACATACCGATTTTCATCCGAGTCTCGGAAAGCATGTTAAGTCGCTGCAGGTTGCGGATGTCTTTGACAGTCGTTACAGGTCAGTGGCCTGAAATTCTGACAACCATTCTTACCAAGGGATATGGTGTTACCTAATACTAACTGGGTTGTGGACGTCAGACGCACCCCCGGTGCGACACTGGCACTTATGCAAAAATGTAGTTTTTCAGGAGAAGCATTTAAAACTTTGACACCTCACAAAACAATGACTTAAGAATATATAGATGAGATGAACAGCTTATACTACAACGTCAACTTTTAACTTTACTTTTGGATAAATATGAATTACTTTATATTGTAAACTATTGCTCCAGAATTAAAATAAAAATATTATGTCACAATTACCTTAGTAACAGTGTCACTATTGCTCCAGAATAAAAAAAAATATTATGTCACTTATTACCTTAGTAACAGTGTAGCTCCAAGACGCACTTGCACTGGCGGGCACTACTGACCAATAAAACGATGTTGCTCCCAGCGACGCGTGATTCGCGCCAAAACGGCAATGACACTCGCGCCCTCATACGGAAACTATGCATACTACAAAAGTAACGTTTTCGCACCAAGTAAAGGGGTGCTTTAGGATCATTTTTAGATATTTAACTCATTTTTGCATTTTTTGCATAAGTGCCAGTGTCGCACCGGGGGTGCGAGATAAGCAGTCACTCCATTTAAAATAGGGTTAGGGGGAAACTGGCCTCTGGTCCGCGGCCCAGATTACACGGAGTGGGAACAGTAGTGGAAAACTCGGCCGAATGCGTCGGCCAGAATACCATGGGAAAAAATTATCGTAGTTAAATCGACCCATTGGGATTTAATTTCATTAAATTGAAAAAAGGTGCGAAATAAAACGTAAGTAGGTATCAAAATATGTATTAATAGTACATTACTGCAGAATCCAGTAAGTAAGCCTTCCTGGCCAAGTATGAGTTAACCGGACCGAACCGCAGGTGAGGTCTGGTTATATACGAGGCCAGGATGGCTTTCTTACTGGTTGAGGTTTGTATAATGCTTTTCTCAAAAATTAAAGAAAGTTTAACAACAAATTCGTTTAATTAATATTGAAGGTTACATTCATATGTGAAAAACACAATAGCACTTTTTGGCCGACCCGGGAATCGAACCCAGGACCTCACGCTCTGCAGTCGAGCTTGCGACCACTAGACCAACGAGGCAGTTTAGGAAACAACTTTAGAAAAAACTTTTTAATAAACTGAAATTACTAAATACAATCATAAAATCCCACACTATAAATGTCATACCAAAAAGAGAGATAGATATATATTTGGAGCCTCCCTTTTATAACCATGTTATAATGGCTAAACTCTAATCTGTGTCTGGTACTATGTTTTTTTTTCTAAGCAGATCTAAAGAGGATGACCTAGTGTCCAGTAAGTAAATTACATACTTACGGCTCGTACACATAGCGATCCGTTTTACAGGTCCGTTATTTGATGGCGTATGGAGTTGCATGAGCGAGTTCACACACAAAACAGTATTCCGGATTCAGTAATCATGTCGCTCCGGTCCAATTCTGATCCGTTAAAACGGATCCAGTAAAAACGGACCTATATGTGTACGCGCCCTTACTTACTGGACAGTAGGAGATTCCTAATTTAAAATCTCGCTTCTTACTGGACAGTTGTGAAGAAGTCTCCGGTAAAGTTCACTTTCTGGATACTTTTTAGAGATGTTATGGCAACATTACATACCATTTTTGAGAAAAAACATTTTTTTTTGGAGATGAAAAATTAAGGATAGGTAGTAAAGTCCCACAAACTACCAGGAGAACAGAAGTAGGAAGGAGGTATTGGAATCTTAAAATCAAATCTGAATTATTCCTTTCTTTTGTTGGAGATAGTAGGGGTATTCAGCTGCATCGGGTTAGACTCGAAGCTAACCCCAACATAAATGGGCACAATGTAGGTGTACAATATCTCCTCTTAAAATATGTGTGTGAAACAAAATTTGTTTGCTTCTGTTCATAGCTATAAAAATATTATACTAGCTTTTGCCCCGGGCTTTGCCCGCGTGAGATCTTAAAGCTTATAAGCTCACAGGAACGTGCTACTCGTAAAAAATATTTATTTATAAATTACTAGCTGTGGCCCACGATTTCCCACCGCTGATGATGCTTAAAACCCTATAACCTTCTTCAAAACTGGGCTGTGATATTTAAAAATATTTTTTTAGCCTCGACGGGTAGTTTCAGAGATAATTGCGTTTCAACTAACAAACAAACCTTAATTAGATTTTATGTTCATGATGATAATATAGACCATAGTCTTCCTTTGTGCATCGTAATACGTTCTACCAGAAAAGCATGAAAAGGTAGACATAGACAAACAGACTAAGTTTTGCATTTTATTAGCACGGATTAATATTCCATTGCGTTTTACTGCGAAGTTTATACAGTATCAGTATAAAACAGTGAACGAACAACAGCCAACGTTATCCAGCTTATACTCAAAGGAATATAATAGCTTGAGTCACAGAGTAGGAAAGAATGGAACGCTAAGATGTAACCACTAACTACTATACGGCATCAACTCAAAAACCACCTATTTATACTTGAATAAAAAGAATACTGTACTTTAACAGACTTTCCAGTAGCAATACTAGCAATCTTATTGTGACAAAATTAAGATCGATGCGATTTTGATAGTGATGCAAAATTAGAAGTACTTAAATTAACTGCTAAAGGACTGTGGAACTTATCGTTGAATATGGTGAGAGTTATAACTCTGTCGCAGCAGGCAGTTTACAACCTATTCTGTATGCGTTAGTAACAAAACAACGACTGTATATGAAGTAATTTAAACTATTTTATTGCTTGGCTACAGAGTTGAACATAAAGCTGCAGTAACTAACTATGCTGGGTGTAATAAGTGACACCGACGCGAAAACTGTTACATATTAATTTTAGACTAACGAACGTTGAAGTTTCCAGTCGGTTTTTAAGAACACCGTGCACGTAATTTTAGAAATTACATAGGTATTTAAATTGTAAGTATAGCAATCTCCATTGTTTTAAATTTTGCAAGCCTTGTAAAGACACCTTAATTAAATTTTAATCATGTAAGAAGCCCATTTCTACGAATGCGTCTGCATATTACATTTTAGAACAGATTAAGAAACTCAGCACAGATTACCTCAAGGTGGCGCATGATTTCCGCGAGCTTATTCAAAATAAAACCATAAGCTTAACATTCCTGCTTGCAGGAAGAACGCCAGAGTTCGTGCATATAACATTATAATATGTTGATTATGCAAGTGTATGGCGTCGTCCATAGCCTCAATCGAAGCAAATTGCGTCAAGTGGTTCGTTTGTGCGCCACTTGTTTACTTCGAGTGAGTTTGTAGGTCTGAAATTCGCGTCTCAGTGATACGTGGCCTGCTCTAAACCACGTATTTCATTTGTTTTCTATCGCTGTTGTAATACCTACTATGTTTCGCTTAAACGTGGTAAAAAGTGACCATGATGTCAGTGAAAATAGTACTTTTATAACCAAACAGTTAATACATTTGCTATGAGTACGTACTCCATTCCTTAATACTCCATGCCCTAACGTAGCTGTGACCTGAATTATCTTCGAAGCATGTTTCTCTCAGCTTCGAAGTTTTTAGAGCATTTTAAATGGATCTAACGTGGCGTAACGTAAGACCTGGTTCACGTTAAGACGTGAAATTCAGATTATTAATGCGCTAAATAATTTCAGAGGTAAAAAGAGAAGCTATTTTTATAGCTGGGGCAAGAAACAAGCGTTGAAGTGTAATTAAAGTCATTTTGTGCTACTAAGAGTCTCAAACTTACTGCAATTTGAGACTGGTCAAGCGTCACCCATATGTGTGATCTTTGCATGTGGACCATGACCGTGCTGCGGGTTGTTCGAAAGAGATACCGCGGCCTCGACACAAAGGGCTAAAAAGGAACATGGTTGGTTTTTAATCAGTAGAAGTCTGACACTCGCTACTGCTCTGCCCAGAGCGGGAGGAGTCATTTGATGATTTCCCACCCACCAAAAATAAAATAAAAAGGACCATGACCGTCATGGTCATGGATATGGCTCATAATATGGGTGAGACAAATGTGGGAAGACAACCAACTAGGTGAACAGGTGATCTGGTCAATGCAGCCGAAAGAAACTGAATAGCAGTGACACAAAGCCGCTAAGAACGGAAAGAAGCACACCTACACCCAGCTTTGGGTGTCCAAGAAGATGAAGATGCGAAAGATTTTTCTGAGAATAACGGCACCAGAAAAGGTATATATTATAATCTATATCCTTAAGAATATCAAAGTGTAAAGACATCTTTTAATGCAAAAGCAAGGTAAACATCTATTTACAAACATAGGAAACTTCATAGGAGCTGATACTTTACCGATCTAATCACGGCGACACCGTATTTTTGCTGACAGGCTGTTTATACCGAATTGGGTCATAGGAACTGATATATAGATTTGTTGTAGCACAACAACTCTTAAATAAGAAGATTTTTACAGCACAATCTGTCAATTTTTTTTGATAGCTTTCAACTTTATCGCCAAATCATTAGGTTCCAGGTCAATTGGAAAAATTTGACGGTTTCGGGTAGTTTAATGTACATAATAATAATATAATAATATTCCACAACTATTACACAACGCCATCTAGTCCCAAGCTAAGCAGAGCTTGTGTTATGGGTACTAGACAACTGATAAACATACTTATATATTTCTAAATACATACATATTATAGATAAATTACACCCAGACACAGAACAAATGATCGTGCTCATCACACAAACATTTGTCCTGGGTGGGAATCGAACCCACGACCTCCGGCATAGCAGTTAGGGTCACTAACCACTAGACCAACAGGCCAGTCGTGTCTGTTCATAAGTTACATTTTAACTAATATTGAACTTCTAAAATTGGTCATCTTCTGTAGCGTCATTCCATATGCAGGTGCGGGTAGTCACCTCTAAAATTCTAATAAAAGCGATGAATTCCTTACACCAGCATTGTGCGTAACTGAAAACAAAAGACTCGCTATCCTAAACAAACAATAATTTAACAAAAATAAACAGCTACCAAAACCAATCTCACTAACAGACAAACCGTATTAAATAAAAACCGTAATCCACACAAGAACCGTACAAGGATCATCCCTAGAGACGTTAAATGTTGAAAAAATCCCTTTCACAGTCCTTGAAGTAGCATTTTATCGTTCCCAAAGGACCCCCATGCCTGACATTGCAGTAAATAAACGAAACTGGTCATTATTTTCAAGAAAATATTTAGTTAAATGTTTTAACGGTATTTCTTCATTAGTTTTACGGTGTTTCGGCGGGCGTAAGTCATGGAATTACGGAGATTTACGGTTTACGGTTGAAGTTTTCGGTTTTTGTCGGCGACTGTTGAGAAGTTGGGCAGTGTGTCGTTTTATTGCTGGTATGATAAATGCTTGTGATTATCGTTTTGGCTCTGTTTTGTAGTATCTGTATTGAGACATCTTGATGGGATGCGTTCACTCTCTGGGGGGATATAACGGATTTCATGGAGGACATTGTAAACCGGAATAGAATACCATAAAATGATTCCTAATACTTCTTCGTTTCCTAATAATGCGTCTTTGGTCTAGTAGGCGCAAGTGCGACTGCTGAACATGAGGTCCTAGGTTGGCTGTCCAGGTCGAGTAGTATTTTTGGGTTTTTACATCAGAAAAGAGCTGAGAGCAACGGTGGCCCAATGGTGTCGGCCCCGACTTACGAACAGTAGGTCGTGGGTTCGAACCCAGGCAGGCGCATTACTTTGTGTAATTTATTTCATCACCGCTGCTCTCAAAACGGTGAAGGAAAACATCGTGAGCAAACCGGCATGTCTTAGAACCAAAAAATTCGAAGACATGTGACATCTGCCAATCCGTACTGGGCCCGCGTGGTGGATTATAGCCCATCCCTTTCCTAGAGAGGAGGCCTGAGTCCCTGCAGTGGGAACATTTAAGGGCTCGTTAACGGAGACGCGGGGCGTTGCGCGGTGCGTGCAGAATGCTCTTTTCGTGCTTTTCTATTAATTTACTGAGAGACGAGTCCACCGCAACAAACGCTGCATTTTAAACAAACGAGCGAAAAATCGCTTCTCGTAATATGAAGTTTTGAAATCGTTAACTTTTTCATACATTGCCATGTGTTTGAAATAAATACGCTGCACGCGCCGCGCGACGCCCCGCCTGTACGGAAACGTGCTTATGATGATGATGACATCAGAAAATCCTCTGTAGCAGCCAGAGAGTCGCGAATTATGCTCTGTCGATGCCAATAGACTCGCCCCTTAAACAAATGAGTGCACTTCTGCCTTACTCTTCGTGTATTACAGGCGTGATGTTATGTTTTTAAGAACAAAGATGTCACCGAAGATCCATATGCCATAAGCAGTTTCCTTAACCCAGATATCAACTAACATCTTAACCCAAATGACTCACCAAGTATCAAACATTTGTTTTAAATATCAACTAGAACCGGTCTTATAGCGTCATTAGGTTAAACCCGGTTAGAATAACAAGGATTAACCGGATCCGCTCTCGTTATCAGATAGTGTTATGTTGGTGATTTTAACTTGATGATGTTATCTGAGATTAGTGGATTAGGGTAGACCCTAATCTATGACGACAAACACTATTCTAGTTACTAGAGTGGTGTCACTATAAGCGCTCTTAATAGTAACCTCTCGGGTTGATTTTCAGATTCAGACGAACTTACCTAAGTGGTCCGTACTAGATTCCCGATAAGCACTTCAAAAACGTAGCGCACCACAAAAGTATTTGTGGTCTTATTTCAAATTAGTATGGTCCAATCATAGCCAAAATTAAGACGTCAAAATGCCGCAGTATGCGTTCAAAACTGTGTAAATAACCACCGTAACACCAACGTTTTGGAAGGACTGTAGATGTTTACGTGTGTGCAAACGTGGCCACTTGAGCGACTTAGTTCGTCGAGGCCGCGGATTTTTGTACTAGATGACGTGGCCTCGGCGCAAGGGCAAAGAAGGAACATGGGTTCGGTTTTTAGTCAGTAGAAGTCTGACACTCCCCTTCGCTCTGCCCAAGAGCGGGGGGGGGGGGGTCATTTGATGATTTTCCACCAAAAAAAAAAAAAATACAAATTGAGTTTCCTCCGTGCTTTAAAAAGCATGTTAAACTTTTTATCCGTGGCTGTCATTTGTAGGTCTTTGGCAGTCAGTCGGCCTGAAAGACTGACAACCAGTCCTATCAAGGAGTATCATATTACCTAGTGCTAACTGGGTTGTGGAGATCAGATAGTTAGTCGACCAATGTAAAATACTGGTATTCAGCTGTATCTGGTTAAGCCGACACATAGTTGTGAAAAGGCTCAGGGGTTTCAAAAGTTTTACTGAAACCGTGGTAACCGTTTACATATCAGTATTCCTTCCAAAACGTATATTGTCATCGACACGCATACAGGAAAACGCTACATTTTTCGTACAATTTTCTTTCGAGTATCTTCTGACAAGACTACTACATCTTTTAAAGAAACACAGCTGCATTTAAATGGTGATATTAAGTGTTGTAACGGTGGCTCATTTCTCCGTATGAAAACCGAGATTCACCACCCAAAATAACCATTTAAAACCTCATCTTACTCCATTCAATATCACCACCACCGCAGAATACATCCTCAGACATTTAACAGTCCACCATTACGGCAGAATCACCCATAATTTCGCCATAACGTCACCATATCTTCCTACGACGCTTCTTATTGATCATAAGGAGATATTTGCATACGAGTCTTGTTCAAACAGCCATTAAGAAATCCTAGCAAACTTGGGGCATGGAATAGATAGATGGCACAGAAAGCTAACTTCGAACGGCGAACGAAAAGAGACATACGTATATATGGACGCGTACGTAATGTGATACTAACGTTTGCTTATGAGCTACTTCACGCTCATGTCACACGTGCGTTGTAAAAGAGCCTGCGGAAGGAACAAATGGAGAAGTTACCCTGAGTGCGCTACGAATCATCGCTATCTCCAACACAACGTTCTACTCCGGCAAAGAAAACAAGCGATATATAGCACTCGACACGTAAGTTGAAACAAAATGGCGGTCGTTCGCGAAGCTCCAATCATGAAAATAAGTCGACTGAGACCCGATAATGTATTACAGATTGCATCCCGTAAGTTGAATTATGATCTTGAATGCTCAGTTGCACATTTTCGTTCGAATGTCACTCTATTTTTGTCATTTTACCTATGCGGACAACCGCCATTTTGTTTCAACTTACGTGCCGAGTGCTATCCGCACCATTTTGCACAACTCACCGTTGCTTCTCCAATCAAAATGTGGACGTTCCTAATAAATTATACAAAGTTGGTTCCTAGTTTGTCTTTGCGGTGCGGTGGGGCGATCAGTTGGTTGCTATCGCTAAGACCGATATGCGGTTGGCGTGTTGAGTTACGATACTTTACTTTGGCAGGCCGTGTTCGTATTCACGTGGTAAAAGTCAGATCTCAATGAAATCATCAGTCGCAAATGCATTTGCACTCGCTGTACATGTAGCATCTATGTGTGCGTGCGTTTTCGCTCATTGTGCGGACCTATCTTTCTGTAGTCACATATTCAGTGGTAAAACGTTTTAATGAAATTCCTCCAAATTCTGTATTCTCCAAAATGCTACCGTTTTCCTTCGTTCCTTAACGTCTTTTAATAGATTATTAGGATTGTTTACCGACTTCCGTAAAATGAAGACTCTTCGCTATTACCTATGTGCCTTTGTCAGCCTTTGTGCGTGTGTATGTGTGTGTGTGTAGGTCTGGGCAAATATTGGGTGGCTAGGTAATAAAAGCCACTCGGATCAATCTTCAGGTTAAGCCGCGCTTGCCTAGGTTAGTCTGCGGATGAGAGACCACCTATTGTGGAAATTATGTTTTTTCCTACTCCTCCGCTATTCTTTTCTGATTAATTTCGTTGCGGGATCCAAGACAGTTAAATCGCTTCTCTGGGACTTCGTCGAGCTTCATTGTCTCGGCGCTTTTCTTGTGGTCGCCACTGTTGATTCTAGTTAACAGGAGTTACAGTGGTTTGGGAAAAGTGTGGCGGGCTTGTTCCAAAAAAAAAAAACAAGACCACCTATTACATACCTATCTACGCTATATTAAGTTTCCTCTGTACCTCAAGACATGTGCAATATTTGACTAAGAACATGAGAGACAAGATGTAGATTTCAACCATTGTGATTGGTCGGTTTCCGCACGTCTCCACTCCGCTCCGCTCGTCTCCACTGTGGTCTATTTCGGGTCTAAATCTGAATCCCAATATATTATGTTGCATATATTATTATGTTCTGTGGTGATCGAAAATAAAACGTCATGAAGTAAACACGCATTTTAAATTACCAGATTCTTGCTAAGCAAAATAAGCAAATCTACACATCCCAAAGAACATAATTTTCCCAATATTGGGAAAATCATAAAAACTTTCTCGTTGGTCTCTCGTAATTTCTCAATAACAATAAGCAGTCTGAATTTGTACCCGGTTAATGGCAATAGGGTCGCGCCCTATTACATAGGGCTTATACATAACTGGCGAAATGTGGGTGTACTAATGGAACAGCCTCTGCTTAACCCTCGGGGTTAACACGCGTGATGTTATGTTGAATATTTATCGCAAAGATCGTTAGTCAGAAACTTAGATTAATTTCGTTGCAGGATCATCCAAGACAGTTAAATCGTTTCTCTGGGACTTCGTCGAGCTTCATTGTCTCGGTGCTTTTCTTGTAGTCGCCACTGTTGATTCTGGCTAGCAGGAGTTACAGTGGTTTGGGAAAAGTGTGGCGGGCTTGTCCCATAATAGTCAGAAACTTAATATGCAATAGATAGTAGGTGCAAATTTAAATATTATGTATGTATCTAATTTTAAGTGTTTCTCATAATTATGTTTACTTTGTTAACGTTTATTTTTTTTTGTCAGTTTGTTTTTGTCCGGTTGGGAAACCAATAAACACTTTTTCTTTCTTTCTTTCTTTTCTTTCATTAGGTAGTACCTACACGCCTGAAGCTCTAATAAATTGTACGGACCTTTCACTTAGTACTTCTTCCTATCACTATGACTAAAAGAGTTGAGTTTGTGTGTTTATGTTTATAAACATAATAAGGCACAGTAATAACTAATTTAGATCCTTTTACAGTAATTTGTGACGCCTTCGTGGGTAATATAATTAAGATTCCGTGAAATTTAGGATTGCTACTTGATTGCCAACGAGTTGTTTTGTGGTCTAAGTTACATGTTACAGCGGTTTATAAATTATTATGATTGTGCCAACAAATATCTACTTATTTTTTGTATATTAAAGTTATCAAACTAATGTGATGTATTATAAATACACAACAACACAAGCACAACAAGCCAGACTTCTATTCAATTAAATTATTATTTTCAATAAAATTATCACTTTATAATGTCACGTCTCGTACATAATCCATATCCAATTGTCTTATATCCGGCTGTTCATCTGCCTAGCCTTTCCTAACTACGTTAGAGGTCGGCTTCCAGTCTTATTTAATGCAGCTGCATACCAATATTTTACATAGAGCGGCTGCTTATATGACCTCCACAGCCCAGTTAGCGATAGCCCTTGATGTCTTTATACCACTTGTCAGATTTATCCGGCTACTTGAATTAATAAAATTGTCAAAACAATGCTTTAATATTAAGGCCAGTGCAGAATGCTACAACTGCATCTGGTCCGAGAGCATTGCACTGAAAACAAAAAATCGCTTTAACTTGCCCAAATTATCTGCGTACATCTACAATTTGCTCCAAATCCTATCTTGTCCTCTTAGCAGTAGTGACTTTTGCGTTGCCATTGACGGTTTTGGACTTGCATAATTTAAAAATGTTGCACACGAAAACGAAAAAGATCTATGACTTAACTCTAATATTGTCTAATTTGACAACTTTTTCTTTTGGCCCATGATTAGTCTTATATGAAACTTTGACGTCATTACGATAAACCTCAGCTATCATGAAATAATTATTCTGATAACTGAATAGAATACATAAAATTCAACGGCAGTCTGCCAACGGGAAGATAAAATTGCTAAAGTTTTGAGACAGCGCTGTTTTGAATCAAGTTATATTCGATCTGGCATCCCTGCCAGGTTTGGTTGAGATATTATTGATTTTGTGTTTACAAGTGCATATTTTGTATTGCAAACAAAGTATTGAGGCCACATAAGATTATGCACATTGGTGCTAAAATAGAGATGAGAGGTGTAGTAAAAAAAACTGTTTTATAATGATTCAACTCCCTGGACATGTGGTGTTGGAGACGCATGCTCAGGATAAGCTGAACTGCTCATCGGACTAACGTGTCAATACCCAAATAGCTCAATTATAAACGAAGACTCGCCGCTTGAGCAATAAATATTTCACCAAAAAAATCTAATTAGTCCGTCAAATAGATTTCCCGAAAATAATGGACTCAATTTTTTTTCTTTTTTCATGTAAACAAAAGATAAAGACGATACAGTGCTTCGTAAAGTCGTGTCAAGTCGTGTGACGTCACAGATTAGTACGTTTTTTACACGTTTGTCACAAGCCCCTATCTAGTGGGTGTTTTTGGGTTTCTCAAATCATTTTTTTTTGTGGGTGTCTTCTGTTAAACCAAGTTATTTTTCAATTACTTTTCTGACTTGCACCACACATCATGTCCTGTTGATTTGATTTACCCCGACCTTTACCGACGGGTCCTAACCCTCGGTACACTTGGAATATTTCTTTTTATCTTCAGTCTGAAAACATTTGAAGGTTTCACCCGTATCTTCTATATCTATATATATATTATATATATATAAATAAAAAGAGAAGTCCTGACTGACTGACTGACTGATTGACTGACTGACTCATCAACACCCAGCCCAAACCCTTGGACCTAGAAAGCTGAAATTTTGCACAGAGGTTCCCTTTATGGTGTAGACAAGGAATAAGGAAGGGTTTTTCGAAATTCAACCCCTAAGGGAGTTAAATAGGGGATGAAAGTTTGTATGGAAAATCGACATTTTTACGCGGGCGAAGCCGCTGACAAAACCTCTAATATTTGATGTGGACTTTTTTCATGCGTTTCCTTTTTCTTCGACACAATTTTTCAGATGGTTTTAGCAAATATTTTGCTTTGTAGTGATTGCTGTTTTATTAAAACGGTAGAACGTAGGAGTGTGTTTACTTGATGCAATTTTAGTTACATAATTTTACATAAACTTTCGTTTTCTCCCAACGGGGTCGGCAGAAACTAGAGAAGGCCTGCTTTCAATACTAACATGGCATAATCGGCCTAAAATGTTCCCACTGCTGGGACTCCAGGCCTTCTCTCTAGGAGAGGGCATGGACTATAATCCAACACGCGGGTCCTCTAAACATAGACTCACGAGCTAGTCTACACGAAATATAGGTTAGGTTATGTACATCAATGATTTCAAAACAACTTTAAATTGGTTTAAAAACTCAAACACGGGTTGTTGAATGCCCGTCATCATAGATGGTATTCTTTGGTGGTAAACTTATAATTAGACTGCAATAGCATTTGGTCAGCAGCAAGCAGAGGAATGTTTGCTGTATTCTATTATTGTATCTGCATTCGGTGATAACAGGCGTGATAAATGGTGATAAGTATCTGATGGTCCAGCAATCGCTTTAAGAGCATTTTGTGTTGCCGCAACGACTTCAATGCATTTATCACTCCTCGATTCATTTTAATTATCGTTGGTAAAATATACGAGGGCATAACCAAAGTGTTATCATGACATTCTCTCTACCTATTTATCATTTGACTATACCGAAAATGCTCCAACAAATGATTCTACAAAATCAGTGTTGACAAGCTTATCTAATTATTATCACTTAGAGGTGGTCCCTTTGATAGATTTAACCTTAGTCGCACAACAATCATAGGTGTCGATAGGGTGGTCCCATTCGTTGAGAACATGTCAAACAAGTTTCTTCGAGATGGTATTGGAAGTTGGATCAAAGTGATGTAAAATGATGATACAAAAAAAACTGGATGAGAAGTCAGCGGAGCAAGTTTTGATGTTATTTCATGGCGTTCTTGTTATATTTGGTCCTAATAATATGCATGCGCATAGTTTAGGAACGTCGCTGTGATTGTAATTTTTTTTCTTCGAATCAGTGGTACTTACAATAATAATAAACCTTTTCAACACATTTGCTCGAAAAATGCATTTACGGAGCCTGTATACATTGTTCGAAAGTTAAAAATTACGCACTATACAACGGAACGTGCGGTAATAGTAGTTTATGCGACTGTGCATAATAAAGGGCATTAAGGCTCGTTTCTTAATAGCATCACACGAGTGTTGTAATGCCTAATTATGTATAGTTGCATACACTAATTTATCTACCCGAATATTATAAGGGCTCTATGATGGGTTCCAGGAACCATAGGGAAATGACCAACATTGTTACCAGTGTATGCAATAAAAAATAAACAGGTTATTATTTGCATTCGTCGCTGCATTTACGATATCTGGCGGAGTGTTCATGTTAATTTCCGAGTCACTATCACTCATTTTCGACAGAAATAAAGAACTTATCAGAAAATTTGTCTACTCGTAACTGGAAATAAAAAAAAGCTAACGAACAAATGACAGCTCGAAATGGCTGCGTTTCGGATATCTGTATTTTTTTTTAAATCATAGGCAAACGAACAAAGTCACTATTCTTGGGTCACTCGAGATCAAAATGTCGTGCGATTTATAGTTAAAATCATACTGAATTGGGGTTTCGTATCGATAGGTATCTGTTTTAATGTAGATACGTGCGCGCGAAACTAGTTGGCCGCGCCTTAGGCATGTTTTTGTTTTTTATTTGTATTCTTTTCAATAAATTGAACAAATTATTGTTCACGATATCTCGAGATTGGTCATCACTGTCTAATTATAGTCTCCTGTGCATTGAGAGCTGTAGGCAACCCGCCCCCTCACCCCTGTCGCCACCTAAGGCGCGGCCAACTAGTTCCGCGCGCACTATAGAATAGCACACTCACTTGAATTTGACACCTGTTCCAAATTTAAAACTCATAACCTACTGTTTTCAGTAGGTTATGAGCTCATTACAGTTCTGTTAATTTCTGCTGGTTGGTAATGCTGGTCATTGCCTATGGTTTTTGAGCGCATTAGAGAGGGTTTATAATATTTGGGTAGATAAAATATGTACTCTCACCTAAGTACCGTGCGGTAAAATAGGTACTCTCACATAAGTACCTATTTTACCGCACGGTCCATACCCCGTTGTATAGCACCGTTCGTATTCTTTACGGTTTTTTTTTAATTTCCATAAAAAGTAATACAAGAATTCCACCAAGGAGTTTCACATTACTAGAATAAATAAGCTGACTGAACGAACCTCCTTGGAAGCGCTTTTGTTCAATACGTTTGTCTCACTTTAATACTAAAGAGTAAATGAGATGAAAGTTGTAGTTCTAATTTTCACCACGTGCAAGTGGCGCCATTTGCAAATGCGCGGCATTTTATTAGGGTAGTATTTAAACGAGTGACCGTAAATGAAAATTTTAAGTTACAAAAATAATTAATTTAGGTCACAGAATTACTAAGTGAGCGACTGACTGTGAGCGACAAGAAATCAACAGAACGGCAATTTACAAACATTAATTTGAGCTACTTAAAATACAAAATGAGTAGCTTCATAATTTTTGAGCGACCCAATATTTGTATGAGTGACAACGTTACGTCCTGCATTTTTTTCAATATTTGGCAAATGATTTATTTATACTGAACGGCATTTTATCTTAAATGAAGTGTTTCGATTAGAAAAATCACTTTGAAAATTACTATAATGAGTAGAGTAATGACCACAACTTTTTTTTTGAAAATGTTCGTATGAAATAACTATTTGAAGAAACACTTTTAGCTAAGAAATTTAATTAATTAAGGGTAGGTTGAATGTATTCCGAAAAAATAAAGCAATATGTATTTACTTAAATCAAATGAAGGGTTCTCTATTGTGTCACCTAACTTTTTTATCCGTAATTTAAAATGCCATAACTTTTTTTGTCCTAATCATCATTTGTCCGAATGATAACTTACCCGAACTAAATATCACATAATATCACATGCCATAAAATTGAAATCCCTAAATATAATATGACCTAAATCCATTTGTCTTATATATTACAATCAATAATATACGAAAGACATAAAAACGTTTTCCATAAAAGTTTTAAGTCCTAAATTAAAATAACATAATGTTTATTTATCCATAATAATATATGTCACGTCACTCATACATGCAACGCATGTACTCCATGACGCGCGCTCGCTTCGCTCGCATAATAAATAACACTAATATCTTCTGTCCCCGAAGTGCCGGGCCTCCGCCGGCCTCCTTCGTCGGCCTACGGCCCGGTGCCCATGCCGCCCTTAAAGGATACTGTCGCGAGACGGTGATTCATCCACTTAGCGGACGACTAGCAACAAACAATCTGTAGTTTTCATTTAAAAAAGTTATCAAAATAATAAACATAAGACCTCAAATAGAATATCAGTAACCATTAAACGTTGCTCAATCTGAACTTTTTAGTAGTATAATATGTAAAACCTCAATTGGAAAAATCGTCTCTATCTTAATATTTAAGTTACCCTTTGTGTATTTCTAGTCGCTCACTTAGTAATTTTGTCGCTCAGTTAGTAATTTTAATACCTGAAATGGATTTATCACAACCCACTTTTTGTAAGCTCGTTCCGGATTTTATTATTAATCAATATTTGTCGTTAGTTTAATTTATTTTTCGCCTACTCAAATTAATACCGCTCAAGTTATAAAAACAGTTTATCATCATCAGTCGCTTAGTTATTTTTTATTCGCTCGTTTTATAATTCCCCTTTTATTATGAAAACGTCAAAGTTTGTTGCGACTTTCCGACTGATATTTAAAAACAAAATAATATGAGTTCAAGCGAATCCGATATTAATATGGAATCTACTCCACCACCTGATATTTTAAATGAGGCGCAAATTGCAGAAAACAGTCTCTTGCCGCTAAAATCGCGAGAGCGCTATGTAACTACCTACACTACAATAATTTTATAGCATGGAAGACTCGAAGAAATACTCAATCATTCTCTGAAAATGTTTTGATGGCTTACTTCAATGAATTACGTGTGAAATACAAACCGTCCTCAATTTGGTCAATATATTCAATGTTAAAAACCACTTTAAAAACCAATAATGACATAGATTTAACAAAATACATACAACTACATGTATTTTTGAAACGACAGTCAGATGGCTATACAATACAAGCAAGAAATCAAAAGTATTCACTGCAGCTAACGTAGAAAAATTTCTTAATGACGCGCCAGATGCAAAATATTTAGGAACTAAGGTACGTTTTTAAATTTTTTTGCCATTAAAAATAGTATGAAAAAGTTTGTTTCATTACATAATTGTACTGTTTTCTCGCAAATGTGTTGAAAAACGTTGTATGATACACGTGCAGATATTGGTTTTTACAAACTCGTGACTATGGTAACCCCTCGACTTCGTCTCGGGCTTACATTCGTCTACTCGTTTGTAAAAACCAACTTACCGCACTAGTATCATAAATAACTATTACCTTAGCCTTTAATTGGCCTGCTATCGCACTAGATCGCGAAAAGTGGAAAGAGGGAAGGGAGGCCTATGCCCTGCAGTGGGACAATAATAATACACTTAGGCTTATAATGATAATAATAATTGGTAAGTACTTTCAATGTCATATTTTGGTGTGGGGCCCAAGTGCACTTCTCTTTTTTTAAGGAAATTCCTCGCCGACGGGTTACCCATTTCAAAGCGTAGATCTCCAAAGAGAAGAATTGGTAAGAAACTCCATGGAAACTCTTTTAAATCACAATTAAACATACATTTTATACATTTTTGTTTTACATACATTTTAGTAGTAATATCCAATGATCACACACTTGAAGCCGTGGGCAAAACCCAGTGGTCTATGAACACTATTCATAACACACAAACATACATGACAGACCAAAATTGACAACTCAACATGCATATTAACACGCTCACGTCACTTGTCAATTGTCATAGACATACGTTTTCCCGCACATCTGTGTATATCTTGATAGACATTGTCGGCTACAATCATAGTCTGTATTCCTCATGTAGTCATGCCATATTAATTTGACATTAATTCTGTCATTAGCCGTAGTTAGGAACATTGTTAGTACAAATGCTTTGTTAAATTGTTAATAGTTTGTGTTTGAATTATGATGTAGAGTTGGAAATTATGCTCTTTTGTTTGTTTGTAATATTCCCACTGCTGGGATAACAGCACTGAAATAGAAGTAGTGGTCCGTTATCAAACTCCCATATGTACTAGTTGAAGTTTGACTTCTTGTTTTAGTATCCCCACGATGTTTTATTTTTCGTTTTAAGGGAATGAATTGGTTTTTCAATAAAATTACACAAAATAACGACATGCCCTCGTTTACAACGATAAAACTATTAAAAACTCATTAATAAAAATGATCGTCATAAAAAAACAATTTAATAAAAATGTCAACTGATGAAAACTGAACCGTTTAATTCAAACCGCTGTCACATAAATATCTGCCCGGAACATCACAATTCACAACAACTGTGAAATAAGGACACACAAACATTCCCGACTATCCGAAAATTCAACTTAATAAACCCATTCTGAAATCTGGGACACAATCAAGACATATTTCTAACAAAATCACAGAAAAAAAATCAACAACAACAAATGCGCGGGAACGCACAAAACCTCTTTGACGGGCGGCCATGTTCTTTTTTCTTTTTTTTTTGTGACCGGCAGGCGTCAATGGCACCTCATTATTATTCCTCAAAATAATCGAATAAAGGATCGATTTTACGTAGTCGATTATCTCAGTTTCGAGGAACGATCGCTAGATTATACGAGAAATGAACGGGCTCTTTGTCGAAAAGGAATCTGGACCAGAGATTGGGAACACCTGGCGTGGCTCGTTTGTAGTAGTTAGTGGTGGGGCGAGGGCTGGTTATCGATATTTTATGTCGATATAATTGATTTGAGTTATGGAGTGAGATTTCTTATGTGCTGTCTTTTTTGCTTTGCAGAAGGTTTAAGTTTTGTAAGAGTATGGTTTCAACATATTTGAAGTACACTGAATAGTTTGTGGTTTTGTCAGAGTTGAAATGTTATTTGAGGTCTGAATACGTTGAATTTTCTTAAGGGTTTAGTTCACATAGCTTACATACATTTTCTTCTGTAAGTAAAACCAAACAAAACTATCCAATTAAAACTTGAAAGCTTTTGTGTGCTGATATCTAGAGAAAGACTTAATTCATTAATTAACCTCGCTAGAACCTAAAATCTCAGTCATATATTATTACGCCGTTTCGAAGTAATACGTCTTAAATTAATAATACCGTACAAGTACCTACTGCTAACGTCTGCGACATTACAAAATATAATATTTCAAACGACTCCAAACATTATCATAAATCCTGGTAATGTATTCATAAATATAATTTCTTTGAGATTTGAAGATAAGGCACAAAATAAGTATAACTTTAAAACAAAGAATGGTATGACTTGCGTTCTATACACGCTCGATGAAGTTGCAAAAATTAACTTAATAAAAATTGCGATTGTGATGTTCATTATTTAATTAAAGCATGACTAAGCAATACCTGTAAAATTCAAATTGTGTAACTAATATTCTGTTGTTTTATGATGATTAAAATGGCACGGAAACATCCATCAGCGCTTTTTAAACAACGGTCAAGATATGCGAAATCGCCGATCAACAGCTGATTTTACAACCAACACGATCTGCCTATCGTTTTCTGAACCATATTGAGGTTGGCTTCCGGTCTTGCTGGATGCAGCTGTATTTTACATGGAGCGACTGCGTATCTGACCTCCACAACCCAGTTTGTACTGAGTAATACGATACCCCTTGGTAATACTGGTTATTACTTATTAGATTGATGATTGTAAAACTAACGTTCTCATAATATATATATATATATAATTAATATTACTGCTCTAGAACATGCATTTTGCATTGTTGTGCACATAGATAAAAAATAAATAAAATTCAATCGATATCGACACCATAATATCTAATTAACACCCCCATCCCTTCGCAATAGACCGTAAGATCGTAAAATTGAACTACAAAGGCATTCCTGCCAGGACGCTTAACTCTGAATAGGCACATATGCACAAAATATCGTTGAGAACACAGATTTACTCCATCTGGAAGGAGCTTAAACAATACCCCCTCACACCCCTTAATTCACACAATACATTTGATGAATGTCATGAGCCCGTTTATATCCGTTTTTGGGGGGAATTAGATCCGGGTTGAGGGGATTTGAAGCCGTAGTCGTATGTCTTTGTTTTATGGCGTTTGGAGGTTGAATAGGATAGAGGAAGTGCACAATAGGATTTTGTTGTGGTTGCGACGCTAATAGAGCTGTGTTTGTACCTATCTGGCTTTGAAATGGCCATACAATAAACTTCAATATACAACAGAAATGATTAGCTCTAGTTAAATAGAAAACAAGTAAGAAGCTGTATTCACGAGAACACTGCCGATAAACTGTCCTGCAGTTTGGCAGAAGATGTGTATTATAAACACTCATGTAACTTTGGTGAAATAAATAAAATATTTGAATTTTGAATTCTGAAATCCTTTGTGAAATGCCTCGTTGGCCTAGTGGTTGCAAGCGCGACTGCTGAGCATGAGACCCTGGGTTCAGTTCGGTCGGGTCAGCATAGCTATTCACAAACAATTGAATCGAAACCGTTTGTGAATAGCTATGCTGGTCGGGAAAAATGAATTGATTTGATTTTTTTGCATAGCTTGATTGCCGTGCGTACCTACTCTGTGGATGAAAACAATTGCCGATGAAGCACCTCTATCAAAATTGTGAAACTGTTCCACGTTTAGGCATTACTCACCCACTTACGCCACTTCAAACCGCAATGCCCCACTTAAAATTGGCACAATTGAACATTATTGTATTGCTCATCTTTAAAAGTTCTATAAATACTTAAACATGCCAATATTAAAACACTTGACATTTATGTGAAGCGAAAATAATAGAGCTTCTTATGAAAGAGCTTATCGGTCAAATTAGTGTTTTATGAAACTAATTGGAATATTTTTGGAATTCCATGATTAGTTGAGTTTATAATTAATATTAAAGTTTTAGGGCTGATTTTCAACGGTGTAATACGTGAGTTAACGTGAGTGACTCTAAAGGCAGTTTGATTTTAAACGGCATCCACACGAAGCTAATAAGAGCTCGTTCAAATTACCTTAACCATATGTGAACTAAGTCAGGCTTAAGCGTATTTTGCGATATTCATGCTTGAGATAAAGTAAGTTGGTTAACTACATTTCTTCACAAATATTAATAAATACGAAGATTCATTTTAAGTAATTCCTTGAAATGGTTTTACAAATAGCACAACTGCACATTCTTCATTGCTGTTATTGGTACATTTTGAAATCTGTTCTACAAAAAAGAAATAAATTAAAACCCAATTCAACATTGACAGGTTTTTACATAAATGCACTCGTAAAGTGCGAACCCTTGTTTACATTGTTAGCAACATAAAAACTACGCTCAGGATTAACACAATACTACGCTCAATAACTTATCCATTCGTTTTACATCTTTGACCGAAAAAAAAATATTTCAAGTTCACTCAACGTGGGTGATTCCAAAAAAATAAGAAGTTTTTTGCCTTACAGACTTTTATGTGAAACCGTTGAAAATTACGTTCAAGTTTACCTCCCATTGTTGGTGGCGTGAACATTATTATATTGACGTTTCTACATACCATGTTATTTTTATGATATTCTGAATTTAGAATTTTGTATGGAATTATATGGTGTGACGTGGTAACATGTGACTTGAGTAAGATTATGTCTGGAAGTAAAAAGAGACAGTGACCTCTTACTTTGTTTTGGCTGTTTCTTCGCAGAGAAGTTAGTTAAGAAACCCTCGATCTAGATCTTCATCTAGTTTTAAAACAAAACATAATGTGACGTATAGAAAAGTGTTTTTAAAACTAATTTCCAAAACATAAGTAAGGATATTTTAGACAAACAATTGATGAGTCGTCTGAAGTGGAGAGCTCGTCGCTAAATAATAATAATAAGGTAATATAAATAAGTTTGATCTTTAGGTCAAGCCCCGCTTGCCTAAGTTGATTCATGGATGGGTGACGAACCATTACGTACAGGGGAGGGAACGTTACTAGCAATATCTCACGCTAAAGGAAACTGCTCTATGCGATTGTAGAGTTAAAATTGTAAATAATTTAAATATTTATTTACGTTACAAGAAACCGTGCGACCGTGACGTGTTTAGGTGGCGCCATCTGTCATGAATATATTCCTTGTTATCTTAGGGCGGTCGTAAATAAATTATTTAGCCTAAATACTATGATCATTTGTCAGCCAAACACAGCGATTATGGAAACAATGATTGCCATTCTAGTTCTATTCAAATATTTCAACAATAAAATGTTCTTGGACTCTTTGTATACACGACGAACAATCAAGTTATGCAATACTAAATTAAGCTTATCATAGGTCATATTACAGAAACCTCATACAAAACAAGGACAGGTTACACTGGATTTCTATAACTTGTTGTGTCACTGTGTGTACAAAAACTCACCCTCCGCATACGTTATTTATTCCTGTGTATAAAATAATATCAATAAATATAAAACAAAATTACCGATTCACTAATTTCATGTGTCAATTCTAAATTACTATAATGACAATATCATGATGACAAATTGGTCCCATTCTTGTCCTTTCATACCATCGACGAATAAATCGATGTTGCTAACAATATAATCTCACCCTTCTATTTAAACGCATATATCCTAGCCGCGGGTGACCAAAGGAAGTCATAAATAAGAACAAGTAACAAGCAAGGGATTTAAATTGAAGTAAAATAAAATTAAAATGTATTGTTATCATGAAGGAGATCGAATACATCACTTCGATCGAGATTAACATGTTGAGGTTACGTTAGGTGAGGAATGTGACGTCACTTGTGTTCGATGACTTGCTGAGCATTTATTTATATTAGTTTTTATTACAAAATTATCAGTATCTTGCCCTTGCCCCAATTAATTTCGATTCGGCGCAGTATAGCTCCTTTGTCCATACTTACCTGTTACTCGTTTTGTAACAAAATAAAAAAAAATTTTTTAGCTAATCCAACTGGTTCTAAAAAAACATTTTACGGCTTTTATGCAAATACTCAAATACTCCTAATTTCACTCTGAAGTTGACTTAGCTGCCCATATCTATCTATCTATATCTATAAAAGCGAAAGGTCACTCACTGACTCATCACGAAATCTCAAAAACCGCTGGACGTACAAAGATGATTTTTGGCAGGGAGGTAGTTTATGGTTAGTAGACGTCCGCTAAGAACGGATTTTGCGACAGGGCCGGATTAGGATGGTCTAAGGGCCCTCGCAAGTTTGTTTGAAACTCCTTCATTTTTTGTGCTACAATCTAGATTTTTGGGAGAGACGTAGTTTATAGTCAGTAGACATCCGCTATAAATTAGTTTTGCGACAGGGCCGGATTAGGGTGGTCTATGAGCCCTCGCAAGTTTGTATGAACGTCCTTCATTTTTTGGGCTACAATCTTGATTTTTGGCAGGGACGTAGTTTATAGTTAGTATACATCTGCTATGTATTAATTTTGTGACAGGGCCGGATTAGGGTGGTCTAAGGGCCCTCACAAGTTTGTATGAAAGTCCTTCGTTTTTTGTGCTATAATCTTGATTTTTGGTAGGGACGTAGTTATAGTTAGTAGACGTCTGCTATGAACTGATTTTGTGACAGGGCCGGATTAGGGTGGTCGATGAGGCCTCGCAAGTTTGTATGAAAGTCCTTCGTTTTTTGTGCTACAACCTTGATTTTTGGCAGGGACGTAGTTTATAGTTAGTAGACGTCTGCTATGAACTGATTTTGTGACAGGGCCGGATAAGGGAGGTCTAAAGGCTCTCACAAGTTTGTCTGAAAGTCTTTCATTTTTTGTGCAACAATCTTGATTTTTTTCAGGGACGGAGTTTATGGTGAGTAGAAGTTTGCTAAGAACAGATTTTGCATTAGGGTCCCATTATAGGTCTAAAGGCTCTCACGACTTTGTATGTAAGTTTGATTTTTGTACTACCGGCCTGAAACTTAGCAAGTCTGTTAGCTAACGGACCTGGACTAAGGGCTCCAAGTATATAAATGAAATCCTTGGCTTTTTGGAGCCGAAAATTGTTAGAGAGATAGAATATAGTTAAGACATATTATGTAATGTGTGGGAACAGATTTTTACGACAGGGCCAGTTTAAGGGAATATAATCGCTTCGATTGGCATTTGTCATTCGCTTTGGCATAGTACATCCAGAGGCAGTCACACACATACATACACGTCAAAATTTCCTCGCGAACGAAGTCGCGGGCAACGGCTAGTATTTTATAAACTTTGTTTTT
Organism: Diarsia mendica; assembly: GCA_949316265.1. NCBI lineage: Eukaryota > Metazoa > Arthropoda > Insecta > Lepidoptera > Noctuidae > Diarsia > Diarsia mendica. Next base: position 6,114,257 of record OX438911.1, on the reverse strand, counting down.
GGTGATGATTTTCAGCCTAGTTTGAATAATTGTCTTTTGATTTACGCGTGGAATTAACGATGCCTAGTGTTGTGTGGTAGTGCATTAAAAACGAAACGGCCCTAATATACTAAACAACTAGAGAGAAAAAGTAAGACTATTTAATTTACTAGGAAAGAACTGCAACACAAAAACTGTCGCCATCCGTCTTCGGGCTAGGAAGTAACTTTGTTTCTTTATACTACAGTGTGTGATAATTATGTTGTTCTTTTTTTTAAAGAGATAGTAAAAATCTTGTTTAACTGCGCGTTAGTTAGATCAGGATACTTACTCACTCTCTCTCTCTCTCTTACTTACTCTATATTCAGATAAATTCAATTCAGTTTTTTTTCAGATGTCTTTTTATTTTTAAACTGTGTTGCCTGTTTTTTTTGCTTCTGCTTGCGATTTCGCCTCCGTAGATTCGAATAAATATGTAGTATCATATCGGTTAATCTAACTTATAATCTATCTGTGTGTCAATCTTTATCAAAATGTGTTCAGTAGACTTGGCATGAAAGAGATCTATCCTCACAGGTAAGGTTTCAGATTTATGATAAAAATTCTAATTTAATTTGATTACTCAAGTTTTCTGAATTGGACCTACCACTATTGTTTGTACCTGTAGCATCCTAAAGTTGACTTTGTAGAAAATGCAGTCATCAATCGCAATTTTTTTTGGATATGATAGTTATGAGTTGGTAAGAAGTCTTCCAGTCATAACAATTGCTTCTTCCAATCACGAATTCTCATGACCAGTATTCACCCTAGAAACAACATCACACCATACAAATTAATTAACATCTCCCATTACAAGCGTAAATCAAGTAATTAGTTACCTACAGCGTAAATTGATACTTTGTAGCTATGGTAATTATTTAACACCTGCTAAATTCTGCGAGGCGTTGTATGAACAATTAGCGGTAAACCAGTGTAATTGATATAGACATTGTAACTTAGAACGTGTTAGTATGTTAATTAGAGGATGAAGTATATAATGTATATAATTATTATGGTAGTGTTTCCTGAAACTTCAGGCAGAGGTATCGAAACTTTTCTGTGAATACAGAAAAGTTTCGATCATCACACGCACAAAATTTGTAAATTTTTTGCGTTTTTCTTCCTGTCAAGACTAAATATCAAAGTGTGAACTGTTTATGTGCCACTACTCACTAGCTAATGCCCGCGTCTTTGCCCCGTGACAAATTATATACTAAATCCTTCCTCGAAAACCACTCTACCCATTGGTGAAAACAGTATAAAAATCGATGCAGAAGTTTTTGAGTTTATCGCGAACAGACAGACAGACGCGGCGGAGGACTTTATTTTATAATAATTATGTAGTGATAATTAAGCATATAGATTTAGTGTAAAAAAAAATACCAAGTTTAGATAAGTATATTTTTAAAAGCCAAAACTTCTACCTTAAAGAAAAGTCTTTAAAATTGGCACTCCACTTTAAAGAATTTTTAACTAATACAGTTTAATAAACGAAACAATATACCAGCTTTTACTTGAATGTCCTATAACATAGTCTCGCAATTTAATAAAACCAACACGTAGCGCACTTTTTTTCCAAAAATAAAAACTAAAAATTATCGGATCCCACAAAAATGAAATTTAAAACCCGTCGCCGCGTAACCTCAATATGTATCCTTTATTGATATTCAATCTATGAGAGGGTAGGTAGCAATTAAACAAAATATTTTTTTGTTTGTTTTTATTCTCCATCGTGTTCGTTCGGCCAGCAAATTGGTTTTCGTGGTAGGAATCCGTAATTGTTCACACATTAACATATCGAAATGTGATCGAAAGATACATTGAATTTATGTTCAGTTTCAAATTACAGTATAAATAAGTGCCGATGTAAATAAATGAGTGTTGCTTAATTTACATAACAGGAATAAAATATCCTTTTGAATACTGTGTTGATGTCGTATTATTTACATCAGCCAGTAATGCTGAAAATTAATCATTTTACTTTACTATTTATGAGTTCTTTTCCATCGGGAATTATTATTATTGATATGATTTTTTTCCATGAATTATTTAATTTGCAGAGTAGAATCATTTTGCCAGCAGAGACAGCCAAATACCTGTATTCATTTTAATACATAATTATTAGTATACATCTGTAACCTCTATATAGGGTAAATACTGTACATAGTATTGTATCAATCAATGCTAAAAAATACAGGGTAGAAGAAATATTGATGAATAAAAGAAGGTATTCACATGATTCTACACCCTCCAAAGAATTTTTTTCATAGGAAATTATTACAAAATCGCTCCATACATTTTATCCGCGTAGGTTTTGCAGTTTTGTAGGTAACCACTGTTTTTGTTTGTGTCCCTATATATAATATTAAATGGAAATAAAAAAAAGTTATGAAGGTCGATTGATAACTTTATTTTGACCGCGATACGGTTTATTTTTCACTTCAAAATAATAACAAAGACAATTACTTGCTGCATAACAGTTACTAGGAACCGAGGTTACTTCCTGGTTGCGTTACCTTGAGGTATCAGTATATCACTGATTAAGCCATTATGACATAAATGGAAGGTAGAAGGTTTCAGGACGACATGGAAATAGCAAGCTGCGTTCAAGGCTTTCAGTGTTACGGCGGTTATTTTCAACATAATGTTTTGATTATCTGTACTGTACATTTTATCTAATTTAAAAAACAGACCAAGAAAATTGATTAATCAGACGAACTTACCTTAAGTGAAGTCCGATTACAATTTCATGAAGGATGAACTGAAATATAATTGATTACAGTGTAGTTCCCAATTCGCAAGTATTTGGCATCGCAGTTTTAGAGAAGTAAAATAAAACTTTTTCTCTATGGATTGGCAACACAGCTTTGACACTCTTTAGAGATAGCGTTGCTCTATTAGCCCATTCGACAAGGGACTAATCCTAAAAAGGATGGGTTGGGTGGGTAATTATATTTCAGTTCATCCTTCATGAAATTGTAATCGGACTTCACTTAAGGTAAGTTCGTCTGATTAATCAATTTCATTTCATGATGAACTGAAATATAATTGATTACAGTGTAGCTGTTTAGAGTCTAAGTCGACATGGGCCACTCTTTTGGAAATATACAAGACTTACCAAATCAATCTTATTGTTACATGAATCAAATTTATTTGAGACCAATATAGTCAAACTATAGGGTAGTTATTGCCTGTATATCTTAGGTAGGTATGATTCATAATCATCAATCTTAAGGTATTATATAATAAGTATGTATGTGTAAAAAGACAAAATACCTAGCCATTGTGTGGCTTACATAACTAGGGCGTCATTAAAGACAAACCAATGATAATTGGCTACTAGTATTTTCATGATAATAAAATACTATCAGTCCTGTCTCATAATCAGATACAATATGAAACAATAAATGCTATAAGTATGTATAGCTAATAATGCCATATTACTAAATTAAAACACTATTAATGACAGTGTACAAATAAAATAAATAATCATTAATATTATGGAATGTTTGAATAAAACTTAAAACTGAATGTTAATGAAACTTATTAAGTTTGTGTAAAGATAAATAAAGGAATGTAAATATTATTTACATCTTCAAGTTGGTATTTATGACGGTATTAATAAAGCTGTCATGTAGGACATTTTTTTTTTTTTTTTTTTTTAAACGTTGCCCCACACTAGGGATTTCTCCTGTATCGTGGGTGCGTGCAAAAACATATAAACTCACATACACAAATACCCAGACCCGAAACAACTATCTGCAGGTCATACAAATATTTGTTCCGTGCGGGAATCGAACCCGCGACACGCAGCTCAGCAGTCCAACCGCTTAGCCACTGCGCCAACCGTGCCGTCAAACAGACATAAACCATTAACATTCACTGATACATCTAGTCTGTACTCTGCACTACTCGCTGTATCACAATTTTTAAAGATGGAACACTTCCATCAAAAAATATTTGTTAATCTGTGGTTCGTCGTACGTGTGCTCTCTGGATACCTGTCATGTCTAATGAATCTTGTCAATGTATTATAACTATCTGGCTAGCCAATAGTTTTCATAATAGGCTAATGACATCTAATGACACCCTTGCCTGTTTAGGAAAATATGTGTCTGCATAAAGTGTGTTATGTGTGGTACATAATATATCAGTCAATCCCACTTCCCTTCATTAATAATTTAATTCTTCTACTAATTGTTTGTTTGGATGCCTGATAGAAAAGGAAAGCAGGTTTCAGTTTTTGATGACAGTGATATTTTTATAAGAATAGTAATGTACATAATGTATTATGTCTTGTGACATGGACATAATTATTGTCTTTTAATAACTGATAGAGTCTGCACTCTTTGAGCAGTAGCAAGAGCTGACAAACATTTTACTTAATTTTTTAAATTAAAATTCAGATTATCCCCAATTAGACAGTGAATACTACTACACTACTATTGTAGGATCACAAGTATTCCCATACTTGTATAAAGCGGGTTGAATTCTTTAAAGACCCATGAGAAGACGCTTGGTGTGATCATCCCTGTCAATTCATTCATTTAACAGAGAAGCGAAAGTATTGATCTAGCTTTATGTAACAAGCTGTAGCCAACATTATTTTGTTTTATGTATAATGTATTTCAGTGAGGTATTGTATTAGATCTGGTATTGAATCACACTGTGATTTTGGCAGAATAACTACCAACTCTTTAAGTAGTACTAAATTGTTTTAGCCTACCTGGTGGAGTGGATAGGTTAGTGGCAAACCTTTACATGTGAATGCATTTTGCAAAAGATGGTCACTGCCGGAGTAAGCTGGTTGCTTTATGGGTGTTTGGTACTGAAAGGAGATTTTAATAAATTATTATTAGAATAGAAAATGATTGGTTTTATAACCATCATCATTTTTACCAAAGGATATCTGACAAGTCCACACTGGGTACCTACACCTACTCATATTTCCTTGCCCCCCCCCCCCCTTTTTAATTTTTGAAGACAATTCGTAATTAATGTCAATGGTATGAATGTGTATAAAAAAAGTAGGAGCTCTATTTAATTGAGAAGGCATCTATCTCAAATGCATATGGGTCTTTATATCAAGTTCATGACACATAGGTATCCCTATAAGTATGCTTTACAATTTGAATTAACTCCGGTAGCTAGTAAATCATAATTGATAATTCCCACTCTGTGGCAATGTTAGTATGCCTTGGTTCCTCATCTGACAAGTTATATTTAGATTTTATGTAAGATGCTTGGAGATTGATACACCTAGCTTCACACCAAACCCATAATAATATCATTTTGCTACCATCATTTAGGTTTGGGCATTGAACACTACCCATCTTGTTAATGCAAGCAATGGCAGTAGCGTTGTCAATCCGAAGAAGAATATCACAATTATTTTTTAAATATACAAAGCATTTTATACCAGAAATTATATTCCTTCTCCATTGAAAGTCAACGGTCAATTGGTCATGGTCAATGTGGCGAGGGGGGCTTAGGGGAGGCCTATGTCCAGCAGTGGACTTCTTTCGGCTGAAATGATGATGATGATGACCATTGAAAAAGTAAACCATATGTAATGTCATGGATGCATCATAATTTATAAAATAATTGATTGATTGTCTGATAAAAAGATGGTTTGATTTGAGTAATGGTATTCCATTTGTTTTGTATGTACTATTCCATATTATGATAAAGCTGGCCATGCTGCTACTAATGTGCCTAAAAACAAGGCAAAATTATCTTATTTTAATTTTAGAATTTATCATACTCTTCATTGTATTTCTTTTTTCAAAAGGTATGGTTGGTAGGTAGGCACAATGATTTGGAGTTAATCATGAATCCCAGTTTACAACATTAACAAGGTACTAGGGTACTTTTGTCATAATCAATAAGGGTTCCTAGTTGACTACGGAACCCTAATAATAGCATATGAACTTTAACACACTATTTGTTGTTTTCATGTTTTGTAAACACTCCTTGTAATATGCTTGGTCAATATATAAAATATCATTAATGTAGATTATGAATAAGTGGCCTAAATTTCTTGCATAAACAACCACAGGTATTAACAATTTGATTAACAAACTAGGTGCAGTACATAGTCCATATGGCAATGCTGTAAATTCATATAAGGTTCCATTGAATTCAAAACAAAGGAACTTTAAATCATAAAAATGACTTCCTTCGGTCTATGCAACACACCTTAATCACCTTGATCAGCAATTAACCTTACTGCAAGTGCTGACTTTTACATACTTTTTCAAAGGTTTTAGATTTAAAATTAACCTGTTTGCCATCAGGTTTTGAAGCAAGGAAAATCTTTTGAGATGTATATAGACCTCTTCACCGTATTCGGCGACAGCGACCCAGACTACTTGTCTTCTCTTTTGATATGTATTCTCCCTTTGGATGACAACATGGTGTTATAGCTCTTAATTGTAAAAGGTGAACAATTATGAACAATTATAGTTTCCTGCATATGTGTAATTTCACAATCAGGTAAATTATTTTTAGGACTGAGACATGAAAGGGACATGAAATCCTTAATCCACTGCAATATAATGGGGTCATTTGTTGATGACAACCAACAAACAAAATATGTACCTTGTTTATTTCCTGCTGTTGTAGTAGGCATCCCGGGTTCTCTCGGAACGCTGTGGGTTCAAGGATGTTCTGCGGTGTGATGGCTGTGGTCGAGTCTGTGGTCCATTTCATGCCATCTCCTTGGTTGGTTGATGCTTTCAACTGTTGTGGTTGACTCTTCCTGTTTTCCATATATTTGTTACTTATGTTTTAAGCAGAAATTGCTGGCTTGGTGCAGTTTTCTTAATAGAATTTGAACTCTGTCGTATTAGGCATCTTATTTACCGCAATTTTTTGATAAATTGCCACCATTTAAAAATAGTTTTATGAGTAATTTCTATGAAATGCTTCTTGCTTCACCAAGTGATTTTAACATAGTTATTTTATCTAGTAGGTTTTTTATTATAAGAGACATGATTTTGTCTAATATTGTAAGTGCTGTGCCCACCTGTCTTTGCTGGTAAGCGATACACTTATTTCTAGTTATTCCCATTTTAGAGATCACTAGCTTTACTTTGGTGATGATAAGGATTCAATATCTGGGATTGTGTCACATTATTCATCAGGGCCTGATGTTTGACAAATTTCACACCTTTTAATGATTTTTTTCTCAAAAAATTATGAAAAAATACCTTACTTGGTCCCTTAAGGCTTCTCAACAGCATTTGACTTGCACTACACAGTATCTCGTACTGTCGCACATGCTGGTTTTGATCAAATCGGCATCACGTGCCGGTAAATAGAAATCTGACATCCAAGTTGATATCTTGTAGTGTTTGTAAACACTGTATATTGTAAGGTTTCTCAACAGCATTAGAATAGCACTGAACAGTATCTCGTACTGCAAGCACATGCTGGTTTAGATCAAATTGGCAGCTCGTGCCGTTTGCCATCAAAGTCGATATCTCGTATCAAAGTTGATCTTCGTGTTTGAGTATCTCGTACTAACACGGTAAACAGTATCTCTTACTGTAAGCACATTTATGCTGGTCGGCATCGGCATCACGTGCCGGTAACAGAAATCTGTATTACATCAAAGCTGATATCTCGTATCAAAGTTGATCTTCGTGTTTAAAGTATCTCGTACCAACACGGTATATTATCCTCGACCATTGTTGTAGCCAGCCACGTTTTTGACTTAGTTGCACCTAAAACAAAAAGCTTACCTTCGTTAACCGAAGTAATGGCGAGCCTTAGGGCTCCGGTCCCGGTCGACACTTTGCCGTCGATTTAAACTGAGGTTGCGTTTGCGCAAACCATTGGGACTCCGTATTTTGTTTCGACGTCGACAATCCCACATATACAACAGTATTTCCACATTTTTCCAATAAGTTTTTCTTCAGAAACCATTTTGACTTGCGATGCCGTTCAACGCGCGAAAAAGAAGTGTCAAAGCTGTGTTGCCAATCCATAGAGAAAAAGTTTTATTTTACTTCTCTAAAACTGCGATGCCAAATACTTGCGAATTGGGAACTACACTGTAATCAATTATATTTCAGTTCATCATGAAATGAAATACATATTATAACTCCATTTCAACGTCCATCGAAAATTAATTATGATTCATTCATAGAAAAGTGGTCTGTAATCCCTAACAGCAGGAGTCAGGACCTAACAGTACGCGTTAGTACCTTATAGTACGAGTTAGTATCTTGTTGTACGCGTAAGAACCTTATGGTAAGCATTAGTACCAAATAGTAGGCACACATTTCGCCAGTTACGTTTAAGCCCCATGTAGGGGTAATAGGGGCGACCCTATTGCCATCCTCCGTGCACTAATTCAACCTACGTGTCTGCTACTGAAAAATTCATGAGCAAAAAACCCAACATACTTTGTCTGACCCGTAAATCAAACCAAGGACCTCAAGCTCAGAAGTCGTGATTGTGACCACTCGACCAACGAAGCAGTTTATCTTTTTAACCGACTTCAAAAAAAGGAGGAGGTTATCAATTCGACTGTATTTTTTTTTTTTTTATGTTTGTTAGCTCATAACTTGCGACTGGGTGAACTGATTTTCACGATTCTTTTTTCATTTCAAAGCTGGTGCTTCCCGTGTGGTCCCATTGTCACCATTTCAATATCTGATGATGGGATCTTGTAGAAATCGGGGGAACTCTTCAATAAATAACAGCAGAATAACCGCGATTGTTGCTATAGCATATCTAAGCATTGTTTACGCCATCACACAACATAATATCACGCCTGTACTCACTACAAAGGTGATGAAGAACTTCGGAGATAGGCAACGGAACTCCTCAATTAATGATAGCAAATGGACTGGGATTGCTGAAACCTCATGACTGTCTATTGTTTACACCAGTTCATAACATAACATCACGCCGGTACGTTGTGAAGGGGTAAGCAGTAGCACATGTGAACCACTAAAAAGTGAAAAATAAAAACATTTTTACAAAAAATAAAACCGACTTCGACAAAAATAAAACACAAAAAAGTGAAAAATAAAAAATCAGCTTCGGAAGTCGGTGGCAAAAACATGAAATCAAACAAACAAAAGTCACCAACTTCTGAAGCTGATTTTTTATTTTTCACTTTTTTGTGTTTTATTTTTGTCGAAGTCGGTTTTATTTTTTGTAAAAAAGTTTTTATACTGAATCTTTTCTTGTCAAAATAACTAGTACTAATCAGAGCCTTGTTCTTTGATGAGGCAATTCGAAACTGATTGTTAAAACGCGCAAATCGGTAACATGTGTTACAAACGTACAGATTTTACGATTATTGCTGAATCGTGGTCGACAATCGCAATATCGTGCGATTGTGGGCAATCGATATTTTACAGCTTTATTACTTTAATAGTAATAAAACTTTAATCTTGTACTCTCAATTACTTGCAAAACATCACGCCTGTAGGTCTTTTGTAACGGACTAGGCTATGTTTCAGTACTGAACTGGTAATCGTTTTCAAAGTTTCTATAAAAATACGAAACATTTTTCAGGAAGGTTAGCCTGTGGTGTACCCATTAGTTCACACATGTAATAGGGGGCGAGCCTATTGCCATCAACCAGGCACATATCCAGACTCCGTGGCTGCTTCTGAGAAATGCCTGGATAAACCAAACAACACTTTTCCCGACCCAGAATCGAACCCAGGTCCTCATCCACAGCAGTCGCGCTTGCGACCACGAGACCAACTAGACAATCTTGTGACATTGTGCCAAATAAATAATTATGTTTTCTTTATTTCTGAGTAGCGACCCGCCCCCGCTTCGCACGGGTGGAATATGCTACGTATAAACCTTCCTCTTGAATCACTCTATCTATTAAAAAAATATAACTTTGACTGGCCTGTTGGTCTAGTGGTTAGTGACCCTAACTGCTATGCCGGAGGTCGTGGGTTCGATTCCCACCCAGGACAAATGTTTGTGTGATGAGCACGATCATTTGTTCTGTGTCTGGGTGTAATTTATCTATAATATGTATGTATTTAGAAATATATAAGTATGTTTATCAGTTGTCTAGTACCCATAACACAAGCTCTGCTTAGCTTGGGACTAGATGACGTTGTGTGATAGTTGTGGAATATTATTATTATTATAAGTTCAAAAATCTAAAACCCGACTACTAAGAAAATCGCGGTCTTAAAAGTAGAAAACAAGAAAATAATTCTTGTCTGATATTCTTCGTAGTCGCATGCCACTGATACCTGATGCTCCTTCATGGCGTTCTCATTGATACAGAAGTCACCTGCTAATTGCCATTAGCAAGGTGGCATGCGACGAACGCGCCCCCGCACCCACAGCACTCGCCGCCGGTAACATCCGGCGCCGCGCAGCCCGACGCAGCAACTCCCGAAACGACGCATTGCACTCCTACGCTACAGTCACAATCACAAGGCATAATAACTTGTGAAAGTACTGCAGTTGCCAGTTCCCTAACGTAGATCTCATGAAGAAGAACGGGCAAGAAACTCCATGGACACTCTTTTAAATCAGAATTTATTACAAAATCTTGGTACATTATATCATTCATGTTGAGATGGTATATTATGTGAGAACTATGTAGCAAGACGTGCAAGTTAATAGCGTCCAGAGTAAAGATGTAATAAACAAATTAAAAAAAATATCTACACCATGGCAACTAAGGAATGACCAGTCTCCACTGACAGCGCCCGTTCACGAACATGACGCATGGATCAGCACCATCTAACTCAACAATTTTGAAGGGAACTAAATGATCCGACACTCACACACCCGCCACCATCAGCGAGACATTTGAGTGAGCATGACATTCTCTCAGCCACCAGGGCAACGTCACTAAAATGATAACTAAATGTAAAAAGTGGCTTTATAGTACATAGTACTCACACATGTGCCATGCAATTATACAATATTAAGACATTGAATCTATACAATGCAAAGATATTTTTACAATCTTCTGCAGCCTCTACAATAACTTCACATGATAGTCGATTTATTTGCCCCTAAGGTATATAAAATTCCCCACCGGAGTGTTCCCCCCACCGGAGTGTTCCCACGTTGCCGTCGTGGTGGGGCTTGCGTGTCTCAATGACCCTTGGGGCTCTGCCGGTAGATATACTCATGCCGGAAAGGCCCAAGGCGAGAGACCAGACAAAGAGGGACACGCGGGGGGCGCACCGCCCGGGGACGTGAACAGTGTTTGGGTTCTCGGGCGGTGTGCCTGTCGCAGGAGGAAACCCTACTCGCTGCCCTCTGGTTCGCGTCTGCTCATCAGACGTGACTGTGAGGGCAGCGAGTAGGCTGTAGGAGGAAGTTTGTAGGGGAGAGGGACCACACCCTTAAAAGGAAAAACAATATGGATAAGACTAGCGCAATAGAATTACCCCAGGGCGGTACCAGCTGCACAGCAGCTGGAGAATCCGCCACGTCTCCTTCGGAGGCGTCAAGCCCCTCGTATTCTGGGGGGGGCAACGTCAGTCCCATACCGCATGCCAGTGGCAACACTGGCAACATGAGCCGAGGAGGCTCCCGGTCCGGAAGTGTTGGGTCCGGTAATAGTGTTGAGGAGAGAGCGCCTGACAAGATGTCGGGTAAGTGCCGGGAGAAGGCTCTCGGAAAACTTTGGGAGGGGAGTCGCTTGAGCGACTCGGGGTCGGATTCTGACTCCGGGTCGTTCGCTAGCCTGGCGGGCTCCGGACGCGAGGTTTCGGGGGCTGCTGAGGAAAACGCAGAGCGTTTCCTTAAGCGGCCCAGAGCCGGAGCTGTAGCCGAGGAGTCGTCGTCCGGCGGATCGGACCGATTAACCTCGGCCCGAAAAATCCCTCGGGGAAGGCGTGCCGCTTCCCTGGAGGCTGCCCGGCGAGCCAAGGGAGACGCCGGAGAAGGGCTCCATCTCGGCCGAAAGGTCATCTCGTCGTCGTCTTCTGGCGGCGAGACGGAGACCGGTGGAGAGCGCGGTGAGCCTGGTGGGCCAGAGACCGGTGTTGAGGCCAACACTGGTGGAGACCAGGTCACCGGCGGCGGCTCCGTTGGTGAGCGCCTGGCCGGGTTTGCGGAGATCGTGGTGGCCGCAATACATGGAGTCTCTTTAAAGAGGACGAATGAGTCGAAGAAGGCCGCGATCGCCGCGGCCTCGGCCTCCATTGTGGCGGCAGCGGAGGCGCTGTGTGGTGGACCTCCGTCGGACGAGGTGTCCGTTCTTCGGGCGGAGGTCACGCGCCAGGCGGTCGCCATAGAGCGTCTCCAGAAGGAGAACGCGAGGCTCCAGGCGAACCTGGCCAAGCTCCGAGGAGCCTGCCCTGAGGAGGTGCCTCAAGACGGGCGCGGGCAAAGCCAGCCCCTGGCTGCCGGGGACCGGGACCTGAACCTGGTTCTGCAGAGGCTGGCTGACCTCGAGAGGGGGCACTCCCTCCTGGAGGGCATTGTTCTTCGGCCCTCCCTGGGGGCGAAGACCTATGCGGACGCGGCGGCCGGTGACCCTGGGGCGGGGCCGTCCAGCCAGCCTGAAGGCGGGGCCCAGCCAGGTGGGAAGCCGGCCCCAGCGCCACCGCGTAAAACGGCTGCCCCTCAGAAGGGCAAGGCGGGACCCCCCCCTCCGAAGGGCAAGGCCCAGGCGAAGGGTAAGGCGCCCGAACCGGAGAAGGGCAAGGCGCCTGCCCCTCCGAAGGACAAGGAGCCTACCCCTCCAAAGAGCAGGGCGCCTCCCCAGAAGGGGGGTAAGGCGCCTGCCCAGAAGAAGAAGGGCAAGGCACCCCCTCCACCCCCTGAGCCTTCCGAGGGCGAGTCAGGTTGGGAGGTGGCCGGGGAAAAGCGGCGGGAGCAAAAGGCTGCCCAAAAAGCCAGGCGGAGAGAACGCAAGCGCCGGCAGAAAAAGCGGAGCGCTGCGGCGCGGCTCCGTGCCCCGAAAAACGCGGCTGTAGTGGTAACGCTGCAGCCAAACGCGGTTAGTAAGGGCATGGAGTACGGAGGCGTTATAGATGGGCTGAAGAAGAAGGTGAACCTCGAAGAGCTCGGGATCATCGGGGGCCTCCGAGTTCGACCCACCGCTACAGGGGCTCGATTGCTGGAGCTCCCCGAGGGTTCGAGCGCCTCGTCGGCGGACGCTCTGGCTGAAAAGTTCAGGGCGTACCTAAATGCAGACGAGGTCCGGGTGTCCAGGCCCATCAAGTGCGCAAGCCTGCGCATCGTGGGTCTGGACGACTCGGTCTCCGAGGAGGAGGTGTTGGCTGCCGTCACCGCGGCTGGAGGGTGCTCTGCCGAGCAGGTCAAGGCGGGCACCCTGCGCCCGGACCGCGAAGGCATGCTGACTGTAACGGTCAGCTGCCCTGTGACGGTGGCGAAGACGATTGCGGAGGGTCGCACCCTCAAGGTGGGCTGGTCGAGGGCGCAGGTCAAGCTCCTGGAGCCCAGACCTCTGAGGTGCTTTCGCTGCCACGTGGGGCAGCACGTAGGGTGCCGATGCACCTCGGAGGTGGACCGCAGCGAACTATGCTTCCGCTGCGGTCAGCCCGGTCACTGGGCTGCGGCTTGCCTGGCCACGCCGCACTGCGACGCATGTGCGGCGGCTGGGAAGCCGGCCGAGCACCGGGCAGGGAGCAAGGCCTGCGCTCCACCCGCCAAGGCCAGGGGAAAAGGGAGGCCACCACCCCCACCGTCGCCAACGCCGAGGCCGCTGCCGCTGCCGCCGCCGCCGCTGCCGCCGCCGCCGCTGCTGCCGCGGCCGCCGCTGCCGCCAAAGCCGCTGCCACCAAAGCCGCTGCCGCTAAAGCCGCGGCTGCCAAAGCCGCTGCCGCCAAGCCTGAGGGGGCCCCGGAGGGGGCTGAAATGGACTGCCATTAATTAATGGCCCCATTAAGCCTCCTCCAGGCGAATATCAACCACTGCGCCTGCGCTCAGGATCTGTTGCTCCAGAGCATGGCGCAGTGGTCGATCAACATCGCCGTGGTCGCTGAGCCCTATTTCGTCCCGCCCAGGCCAGACTGGGTGGAGGACCTCAGTGGCTCAGTGACCATCATTGCGTCGGCCGCCGCCGGCACCCCGGCCCTTGAGATGGTCAGGAAGGGTCAGGGGTGCGTAGCAGCACGGTTCGGGGAGATAGTAGTGGCGGGAGTCTACTTCTCTCCGAGCCGAACTCTCGCCGAGTTCCAAAACTCCCTCAGGGAGTTGAGTGTCGTCATCGGAGGCTATTCCCTTCCCGTACTTGTGCTCGGGGACTTCAATGCCAAGAACTTGGCTTGGGGTTCTCGTTACACGGATGTGCGGGGTAGGATGGTCGAGTGCTGGGCTCTGGAAACAGGCCTGGACATCCTGAACCGGGGTTCTGTGGCCACGTGTGTGCGGATGCGGGGCGAGTCGGTGGTGGACATCTCGTTCGCCAGCCCCGCTCTGTCGCAGCGTGTCGCTGACTGGCGCGTCATGGAGGGGGTGGAGACCTACTCCGACCACCGGTATATCCGGTTTGAGGTCTCTGCCCAGTCCCCAAGCGCGCCGGTCCCGCAGACCCCGAGTGGTCCGCGTTGGGCGCTGAAGCAGCTGGACCGGAAGCTCCTCCTGGAGGCCGCGATCGTGTGGTCCTGGGGGTCATCCCCAGCCAGGCCCGCCGACGTCAACACCGAGGCGGCTTGGTTCCAGGAGGCCATGTCCGAGATATGCGACATGGCAATGCCCCGAGTCCGGCCAGGAAGCGCCCGGCGTCAGGTGTACTGGTGGTCGCAAGAGCTGTCGCACCTGCGTCAGCAGTGTGTGGTGGCGCGGCGCCGGTACACCAGGCATCGCAGGCGCCGCATTCGTCCTCCGAATGCGGAAGCCGTGGAGGCGGAGCTGTATGAAGGGTACAGAGCGGCGAAGACCGCCCTCTCCGAGGCTCGTCGGCGGGCCAAGGATCAGGCCCGCGAGGAGATGCTGGAGACTCTCAACAGAGATCCGTGGGGGCGCCCTTATAAGGTGGTGCGGAATCAACTCCGCACCCGGGGCCCCCCGCTGACGCAGAGTCTCCGGCCTGAGCTCGTGGAGGACGTGGTGAGCGTTCTGTTCCCTTCGCGAGGGGAGCATCGTCCCCCGCCAATGGCTCCGCCACCTGCGGTGCCGGAAGCGGACCAATCAGGATCTGATGACGACATTCCGGAGGTGACTGGGGTAGACCTGAGAGTGGCGGTACGGAGGCTTAAGGCCAAAAATACCGCCCCGGGGCCCGATGGCTTGCCTGGCAAAGCCTGGGCCCTGGCCTCAGAGGCTCTTGGGCCCCGACTGGAGGGGTTCTTCAGCGCGTGCATGGAGAGAGGCCAGTTCCCGCGTCGTTGGAAGACGGGGAAGCTGGTCCTCATTCAGAAGCCCGGGCGCCCTGCGGACTCGCCGTCCGCATACCGGCCCATTGTGCTGCTCGACGAGGTGGGCAAGCTCTTTGAAAGAGTAATTGCAAACCGCCTCGCCGAGCACCTTGAGGGAATGGGTCCGGATCTTGCGGAACACCAGTTCGGTTTCCGCAAGAGGCGCTCGACGGTGGACGCCATCATGCGCGTGAGAGCCCTCACGACGGGGGATGCGGTCTCTCGGGGCGGTGTGGTCCTGGCGGTGTCTCTCGACATCGCCAACGCCTTCAACACCATGCCCTGGAGCTGCATCAGGGAGGCACTCCGGTATCACCGGGTGCCGGCCTACCTTCGTCGTGTAGTCGGGGACTATCTGACAGACAGGGCTGTCATCTACCCTGGTCAAGACGGACAGTGGAACCGGCGAGAGATGTCGTGCGGTGTTCCGCAGGGTTCGGTTCTGGGGCCGCCCCTGTGGAACATCGGTTACGACTGGGTGCTGCGTGCCGACCTCCCTGACGGCGTCAGCGTCGTCTGCTACGCGGACGACACGCTGGTGCTGGCACGGGGGGAGTCGCACGAGGCGGCGGCCGCGAACATGACACGCGGGGTTGCGATAGTCGTTGAGAGGATCCGGCAGCTGGGTCTCGAGGTGGCACTTCACAAGTCGGAGGCCATGGGCTTCCATGGACGTGGGAATGTGCTACCGTCGGGATCCCAGCTAATGGTGGGAGGGGTTCCCATCGGCGTCGAGTGTACTTTGAAGTACCTAGGACTCGTCCTCGACAGCCGGTGGAACTTCGTGGAGCATTTCCGACGTTTGGCTCCCAGACTGGAGCGGGCTGCGGCTGCCTTTAGGTGGCTCTTGCCCAATCTGGGGGGGCCAAACGCCTCCTGCCGTAGGCTGTATGCGGGGATCGTGCGGTCCATGGCCCTTTACGGGGCCCCGGTGTGGGCGCGTGCCGTGAGGAAGCGGGCCGTCCACTACCTGAACGCGCCCCAAAAGGTCATGGCCGTAAGGCTTGTCCGCGGGTACCGCACGATCTCCCGCGAGGCGGCGATTCTCCTTGCCGGATTGCCGCCGTGGGATCTGGAGGCGATAGTCCTCGCGCGCCTACATGAGTGGCGCGCGGAGGCGCTACACCGGGGGGTCACTCTGCTGCCGCGGCACATTGCTGCGCAGCGGACAGACCTCCGGTGTGATCTCATGGCGGCATGGAGACAGCGACTGTCGCAACCCAGCGCAGGGCACGCCACGATAGTGGCGGTAAGTCCCCTCTTTGAGGAGTGGCTGGAGAGGCGCCACGGCGCCCTCACCTACCGTCTGACGCAGGTCCTCACCGGACACGGGTGTTTCGGGAGGTACCTGCACCGAATCAGGCGGGAGGAAACGCCCGGATGCTTCCACTGCGAGGATCGACCGGAGGACACGGTGGAGCACACTGTGGAGGTGTGCCCTGCTTGGGCGGAGCCCCGCCGTGTTCTCGTAGCGGCGATCGGCGGCGGTGACCTCTCGCGTCCGGCCCTGGTGCAAGCCATGGTCCGGAGCGAGGAGGAATGGGACGCCGTCGCCTCCTTCTGCGAAGCAGTGATGCTAGCGAAGGAGGTGGCGGAACGAGAGAGGGAGAGAACCTCTCAACGTCCCAGCCGCCGCGGAAGGCGCTCCGGGCGTCGGGGGTCACGCGATGACCTCCGGCCACCGTAGACGCGGGCCTGTGGACGGTGAGTAACGGGCTAGCTCGCCGTCCGGCCGTCGTCATGACGGCAACAGACCGTGTCGGCGGCGCGTACGTGTTCCACGCGCGCCTCAAAGAGATGTCAGCAAGGAGGGGCCCGCAAGGGCCGACGCCCGTCGGGGCTGCGGATATCGAAAAGTTACCGCGGCTCCGACACAAGGGCGAGGAAGAGGGAACATGGGTTGGTTTTTAGTCAGTAGAAGTCTGACACTCCCCTTCGCTCTGCCCAAGAGCGGGGGGGGTTATTCGATGATTTTCCACCCACCAAAAAAAAAAAAAAAAAAAAAAAAAAAGGTATATAAAATTATATAGCCTATGTCACCCGGGCTATTCTTGCGAATCTATTGACACCTAACTTAATAAATTCCGTTCAGTAGTTTAGGCGCTACGGTGGAACATACATACATACATACATAGACTGCCAAAATCATTACCCTTCCTTTTGGCTTCGCCGTAGTCGGGTAAAAAGCCCGCATCAAAATCCGTTGCGTAGTTTTAATGATCTAAGCATAGATAGGGACAGACAGCGGGAAGCGACTTTGTTTTATACTGTGTAGTGATGGAATTCGATGCATTTAATAGCGCAGTGAAATTATCTTATTTTTCAGTTCAGTAGAGTTCTTATTTAAACAACGTAGCAAAAAACCGGCCTGAAAAAGACCCATTTACAGGAAAAAAACAGCATTTCATTTTACCGGAAAAAACGAGAGAATTCTTGTCGACCGAATATTTTGTACATCACTCTTGCTTGATCTATGAGCTTAATTAAATTAAAAGTACCCTACAAAGTGAATATATCAACGTACCCTTAAAACTTCGTTAAAACCAATTCGATTTAATTTCACGAGGGTAGTTTTAACAGGAAATGACGTCACATGCAATCTGCTACATAGCCATACTTTTGGCAAAATGCCCGATAGGCGCTTTAATAAAAGTTGCTGTGTAACAACGTCTAGTGAATAAATATGTCAGGAGTTTTTTTAAAGCGGCTGGATTTTTTGCAGCGAACTTGTCAAGTTTTTGTTCGGCGCTTCTTCGGTGACTGTGCCAAAATCGGCTTGGTTAGCAGGACAGTTTCATGCTGAGCTTGAACTAATCATGATTTAAATTTTATTAAGCTTTTGTCTCACAGCGGTGGCAACAGTAAGTCGGAGGTTCGGACCCTGGCGTTAATTTGTGTAATTTATTCCATCACCACTGCTCTCAAAACGGTGAAGGGAAAACATCGTTAGGAAGCCGCATTTCTTAGAACCAAAAAAATCGCAGAAATGTGTGGGCCGGCGTGGTGTTAGAGAGGAGGCCTGAGTCCAGTCCAGAAAGTGTCCAATGGGAACATTATATGGGGAAGATTACGCTTTTTAACCGACTTCTAAAAAAAGAAGGACGTTCTCAATTCGGATGTTTAGATATTTTTTTTTTATGTTTGTTTGGGCAAAACTCCGTCACTTGCTAACTGATTTGAAAAAATCTTTTTTTATTGAAAAGGGTATACTTTCCAAATAGTCCCATAATTTTTTTTATCGAAATCGGACAAGCGGTTTTTGAAAAATCAACAAAAAAAAACTACATTCCATTGTCCACATTATGACCCATGAACATTTGTGAACTTACATGTGAACCACTAAAAAGTGAAAAACTTGTTAACAAAAAATAAAACCGACTTCAAAAAAAAAAGTGAAAAAGAAACTTTAGAAGAAAAATTAGTTTCTGAAGTCGGTGGCAAAAAAATGAAATCAAACAAACAAAAGTTACGGACTTCAGAAACTGATTTTTCTTCCAAAGTTTATTTTTCACTTTTTTGTGAAGTAAAGAAGACAAGGCAAGAAACTCCATGGTTACTCTTTTAAAATTATTTGGTACTAGCTTTTGCCAGCGGCTTCGCCCGCGTGAAAATGACGATTTTCCATACAAACTTTCATCCCCTATTTTACTCCCTTAGGGGTTGAATTTCGAAAAATCCTTCCTTATTCCTTGTCTACATTATAAAGGGAACCTCTGTGCAAAATTTCAGCTTTCTAGGTCCAAGGGTTTGGGCTGGGCGTTGATGAGTCAGTCTGTCAGGACTTCTCTTTTTATTTATATTGATAGATAGAAGACTACAAAGTTTTTTCATTGATCGCTATTGACATTGCTGTTTCTTACCACACAAACGTTCAATTGCCTCGTGTAGCTTAGCTCCTGAAAGCACACAAAAAAAACAAACAAATAAAGTGATTATTGAAGAGGAATTCAATATACCTTCTAAATCCCTCGGTAAACAAAATCATACACGTGGTTGTTTCGCCTCCCTCCAAATGTTTTCACTTTGTAGGTGAGGCTTCTAAAAACATTCCGGTTGGATAATTTATAATAACAACACGGAGGGAAGTTATGCTAAACTTATTCTTGAAAAGGGGCATGTAACTTTTCTTCACGTGTATCTATCTTTAAACCTATCGTACTAATTTTATAAACGCGAAAGTTTGTGAGGATGTTTGTTAGTCTTTCACGCAAAAAGTACTGAACGGATATGGATGAAATTTAGAACACAGATAGTTTATAACCTGGATTAACACATAGGATACTTTTTATCCCGGTAGTATGATCCCGCAGGACAATTATTGAACTTCACGCGGGCGAAACCGCTGGCACAAGCTAGTCTATCTTTAATTCTATTATCTATATAAATAAAGAGAGAAGTCCTGACTGACTGACTGATTGACTGACTCATCAACGCCCAGCCCAAACCCTTGGACCTAGAAAGCTGAAATTTTGCACAGAGGTTCCCTTTATAATGTAGACAAGGAATAAGAAAGGATTTTTCAAAATTCAACCCTTAGTTAAATAGGGGATGAAAGTTTGTATGGAAAATCGTCATTTTAACGCGGGCGAAGCCGCTGGCAAAATCTAGTATACAAATAAAAAGAAAAGCCCTGACTGACTCATCAACGCCCAGCCCAAACCCTTGACCATAGAATGCTGAAATTTTGCACAGAGGTTCCCTTTATAATGTAGACAAGGAATAAGGAAGAACTTTTTAAAATTCAACCCCCAAAGGAGTTAAATATGGAATAAAAGTTTGTATGAAAAATCGTCATAATCACGCCGGTGAAGCCACGCGTTTAAATTAAGCGGGGTTTACTACCAACACTCAATCAATTGAACCATATAATTTGAAATACACTTAATCCCACTAATAATAATAGCTAGTAAGATGAGCATGCATTAATCCGATACGGGAGGCTGCGTAAAGATGAGCCGGATTGATTAGCATGCAAATTGATGTTCATCCCGGTTATATTCCGCTGAGGCACAGAGTAGATATCAATAGAAGGCCAGCTGCGTTCAATGAGTATACAAGCTGACTTGCGACTGGCATTTGTTTGAGATCGTCACGCGCACATGGACACGGTTCACGTATAGCGGCTGCACTGGCGGTCTTCTTTGTCACTTCCTTGAGTGACTATTAATTTGACGAAAAAGGCATTCAGGGAAGTTATATGACCTGAGAGGGTTGTATTGGTCCTGTCGGGGCTGCGAGTTGTTCGAAAGAGAAACTGCAGACTCGGCACAAGGGCTAAGGAGGAGCCCGTCGGGGCTGTGGTTCGTCGAAAGGTTAACGCGGCTCCGACACAAGGGCGAAGAAGGAACATGGGTTTGGTTTTTAGTCAGTAGAAGTCTGACACTCCCCTTTGCTCTGCCCAAGAGCGGGAGGGGTTATTCGATGATTTTCCACCCACCAAAAAAAAAAAAAAGGGCTAAGGAGGAGTCATTTCATGATTTCTCACCACCCTCAAAAAAAGGCAGTATTGGTGATTTTAATCATTATTATTCAGTAATGTCACATTTGTCACGGTCGCGAATTCTATTTTATTTAACACCCGATACTACTCGAAAATTATCCCACGGGAAGATAAAATCGGGATAAAAAGTGTCCTATGTGTTAATCCAGGGTGTCAGCTTACTCTATACCAAATTTTATTAAAATCGCTCACGCCGTTTAGACGTGAAGAAGTAACAAACATACACACTCACAAACTTTCGCCTTTATAATATTAGTGTGATGTGATACAACCTGACACCGGTAAATTGCAAAAAACGTAAAAAAAAAGAATTTTGCGGGCTACCTTGGAGGTTCCACCTTAAATGTGACAGCGTTTATGCTTAACCGGAAACCACAAGTACAACCAGAACTACTAATTAGGTAAATCCAATCAGCAAAACTAATAAACCGATTAAATACGCACGTGATTGCATCGTTAGTGTGACGAAGCCCTTAGACGGAACAAATAATTTACTTCCTCAATTAATATTTGATCAGTCCTATTTGAACTTGTTAATTTGAAATTTAACCGTATTTTGAACGTACGTATTGTTTCCAAGTTACGGTGATATGAATATAATTTAAAATAAGCAAAATATACATATTATTTTAGCCAGTATTATGTTTTACACCCACAACCACCCCCACCCCCCTATTAGGTACCTACACCTCTGCCTAACCCTTCGGGGATTACAGGCGTGATGTTATGTTATGTGTTATGTTATTATGTTTTAATCCTATGTAATAGGGACAAGCAATTTTTTGCCATAAAACTAATTTATAATAAGCAATACTGCAATATTTCTGCCAGTATAATGTTTTCATTCTGTGTAATAGGGGCCAGCCTATTGCTAAAAACCGGGCACAAAATGTAGGATCTAGTCTTCTTCATTATCGTGTGGTTACTGCATAACCTAGTGTCAGAGCTCCTTAAATAAATTGAAATTAAATTGGGTACACAGACAGTCTAGACTAGAGCCTGAGAAAGGACATAGGCTACTTTTCAATGCGAAAAAACGCTGTAAGGGGTTGAAAGGAAACATAACTTTTGGTCGCGATAACCGACATTCACGCGGACGAAGCCGCGGCCATCAGCTAGTTTATTATAATTTCGTTCTACTATCTCATTCCTACCGTGACCCCCACCTCACTGTCAGTCCATTTTGGCCCACAGCTTGTCTGGCAAGCGGCAGACATGTCCTGCCCAGTCCCTTTCTTATCTTGCTACATCTTTACCCTTACCTTACCTTTACTTTACCTTTTTTTTTTTGGTGGGTGGAAAATCATCGAATGACTCCCCCCGCTCTTGGGCAGAGCGAAGGGGAGTGTCAGACTTCTACTGACTAAAAACCGAACCCATGTTCCTTCTTTGCCCTTGCGCCGAGGCCACGTCATCTAGTACAAAAATCCGCGGCCCCGACGGGCGTCGGCCCTTGCGGGCCCCTCCTTGCTGACATCTCTTTGAGGCGCGCGTGGAACACGAACGCGCCGCCGACACGGTATATTCTCACACACATCTTTACCCCTGCGGCCTGCTTTTATCAATAAATAATGACTTCGAAACGATGTACGACGATAAACATGGGGTAAAATAAACACTGATGTAAAGATAATAAACCGAGATTACGGTAGCGCATGACAAACCAATTTGGAAGAAAATGGCGGAAGCCTCCCCCCAAAGATGGCCGCTTGGAGGCAAATAATAACTTATTTACCTTAACTACTGAATTACATCCTTGTCCCACCAATCTCAAGACACTTAATATCTCACCCTTTTTCAGATCATCAACGATAAAAAAATATAGTAATCATTTTATCGAATTTCCCTCAAGCTGTAAACAGATGGATGTGCAATAATAACAGGCAAAAATATAACAGTTACTGTTCCATATCACTGTTATTTTATCGCGATAAAATTGCGATCCGTGAAGAATTATTGGGCTAAAATGATATACCAGTGAGCAGGGGGGCATTATTATTTTAATGATTGCTTTCGGGCATTATTGTGGAGGTTCGATTTTTGCATTATATTTAAACGAGGAGGTAACAAAGTGTGTAATGCGTTGTCGTATATTATTTGTGGCCTGTAGCGACTGTTGTAGGATAAAGTGTTGATGGAGGATAGTTTAGAGTGTGCAAATTACTTGTTGATGATGCTCTTCTAAAAGGTTAGGTGCATAGTTCACGACCACTATTATGCACGTCTTTATCTACACTTAGAAAAGTTTAAGAGGTTTTGAAATTTCGACTTAGAGATAAGACCTATCTCGTAATAGTATGGTTTCCAAAATGCTATGGGCATCAAAACGTAAAACTTTAATCAATATAGTAACGTAACGTAAAGTTTTAAAAGTATCTGCGTGCATGTCAGTGCATTATAATGAAACAAAAAAATGTGGTTTCTGCCTACCCTCATGGGAAAAATTGAATTGAATTTGTTACTTTCAATTCACCTTTTTGTGCCTCATCTGCCTTACCCAGATTCAAGCTTTCTGCCTTCCAAATTCTTCTTCATGCAAAAGTACCTTGGTTGCAACTAAATCATTTCTGTCTAAAACACGTTTAAAAGTCCCTTTCAAATCTGACCTTCAAAATATCTAACCCACTCTTTTTCTATTGTTGCAGCATCAATCGAGTCTCTCCACGCGCCGACAGGGGGCGGTGTAGAGCTCCCCTGTGACGTCACACCGGCGTTACCTGACGACCGCATGGGACTCGTCATCTGGTATAAGCAGGGACATGAGTCGCCGATTTATACGTGAGTACTACTTACATTATATTATATTAATAAGGAGCTCGTGGGTAAATAAGCCATTCGAGTCGATCTTTACGTTAAACCGTGCTTGCCTCGGTTGATAGGTGGAGGTGACCATATAAAGCATACCAAGTTTCCTCCGGCCCTCAGAAAGCACGTTAAGCCGTTTGTCTCCGCAGGCAATAGTAGATCTTCAAAAGTCTATAGGTAGTCAATGACCTGATAGTCTGACAACCAGTCTTACGAAAGGATATCGTATTACCCAGTATTAACTGGGTTGTGGAGGTCAGATACGCAGTCGGTCCATGTAAAATACTGGTATTCAGCTGCATCCGGTATCCGGTTAGCCCAAAAACTGACCCCAAAAAAGTTGAGATTAGCAGGCAGAAGATGATGCTACAATCACATCAGAGAATTCTAAAGATCGACCTCTTTATATTTAAGAAAGTATCTGTTATACATCTAATTGTTTGACATCGCGTCATACTTACTTTTGTTTTAATTTGGTTCGTATTCATTATTAATCAGGTATTTAGTGCCTCCGTGGTCGAGTGGTTTAGGCGTTTGCCTTGTGACCCGGTGGTCGTGGGTTCGATTCCCACGGGAAGCATACTTTGTGAAGATGTTTCCAGTTTGGTTAGGACATTGCAGGCTTGAAACACCTGATTGTCTGATAAAAAGATGTTTCCGTGCTTCGGAAGGCACGTATAAGCCGGTGGTCCCTGCCGGCAAATGGCGGTCGTCAAACCATGTCAGAGGCCCTTGCGGCGGTTTAGAAACTCTGACACTAGGATGTGTGGGGTACCTAGTTAGACCTAACTGCCCACACGATTAGAAGAAGAAGAAGGTATTTAGTTCCATAATTATATCCCCAAATCTTTTAATTCCACAAAAGCGGTCAAACAAACACCCACCACTCAAGCTCTCAAACCTTTTAACCTCCATATTGCTTCGTCATTAAAACAATAAATAATTACTAATCATGCTAAAAAGTACTTCAGACTGACAGCTGAGTACTCCAGACGTACATTCAGTGCCCAGCTTTATTTGACCCCTCTCTCCTCTTCTTCTTTATACAGTATGTTAGTTTAAACAAGGGGCATATTGAAACCCGCAATAGGCAAGCTTACATGATGCTAATAAAAATATGAACAAACAAAAACACTGATAAATAACTTATAGAACCGTACCAAATATTTCGACAAATTCTCGCAACCCTTGCGCTAATCCCAGAAAATGTGCGCGGGTCAATGACTTTTAGGTATAAACCATTTTCCCTTCATATTTTAAAACTGGTGAAAACGAAACGTCTAATAAAGTGAGATCTGTAGACTGGCCTGTTGGTCTAGTGGTTAGTGACCCTAACTGCTATGCCGGAGGTCGTGGGTTCGTTTCCCACCCAGGACAAATGTTTGTGTGATGAGCACGATCATTTGTTCTGTGTCTGGGTGTAATTTATCTATAATATATTATGTATGTATTTAGAAATATATAAGTATGTTTATCAGTTGTCTAGAACCCATAACACAAGCTCTGCTTAGCTTGGGACTAGATGGCGTTGTGTGATAGTTGTGTAATATTATATTATATAAGATCAAACGAACTTCTTGAAGTGAAGTTCGATCAATATTATATGAGTCGCTTCATTCGAAGATACAAATAACCATGTAGTGCCTTTATTCTACAAGGCTCTATTCGCACGTTTAAAGAATCGACTTTAGTCGATTGTCATTTTTTTTTTTTTTTTTTATCTGTGGTGTGGACCTCACTAGCGTGGCGTGATATTCGTGCCGTCATTCTTGTTTAGAGATCAGTTTTCTACGATGGGTTTGGGTGGGTGAGGACTTTGTATCTTCGAATGAAGCGACTCATATAATATTGATCGAACTTCACTTCAAGAAGTTCGTTTGATCTTATATTATATTTCGTCGCTTCATTCTTCAGATACAAATAACCATGTAGATGTTTAGAGATATGTTCTCAGATTAGTAAATAAAACTTTATTATGTAAAGTTTTATAATAACAGTAGAAAACTTTTATTTTGATATCAAAAAACAGAAATTGTTCTTAATAGTAAATAACTATAAATTATTAAGTTCTTAATCATTATTTGAACAACAGACAAAAACAATAAATACCTATATGTATTTTGATTTATTATTAGGTAAGTATTACCTATAGTAATTAATAATAATTCTAGATTTAAATTACTTATGGCGCAGATAGATCGAGCATACATACCCTCATCATTAATTGATTGGGTCGGTTTTAGAACCCAGAAAATGTCTAAGACGAACTAGCCCAACCAGCCGTCTTCCGGATGGTGTCAACACATAGGTATACTTCAGCGGAAGCCGCCGCCGAGGTGGAGGCGTAGCGCGTGCTGTGCGCACTGAATACTGTGACTTGTTCTCCGCTAGGGTCTGCTTAATCCGCCTACTGATAGTTTATGACGATGCTTTTTACATGGTCTTTTAACGATAAGCAAAATACTATCGTTTTCTTCAGTTCGTGAAGCAGATGTTACCTAAAGGTAATCAACGAGAGTTTTTGCAGGGCATATTTTGGGGTTTTCTACGAAATAGGTTGGGTAAAGATAAAACGGGTTTTTTCTCGATTTGCTGCAGAGGTCTTTATCATGTCAGTAATGTTTATGTATATATACATGATATAGATACCAGTAGGTATATACGGCGGTATAGATACCAGTGGGAGATTTGTGGATATTTTGCACTCCATTATTGGAGACAAATTGTACTCGATTTGAAGTACAGAACGCATACCAAAGATGCTTTTTGTTTTTGATAGTTTATTAGGGTCAAGATTATTACGTTTTTCCAATGAGTACCATTGGGAAACGTAGTCCAGTACTATTTTTGGGTCCCAAGTTGTGTTTTACTTGGGATGAGATGGCTTTTGCCTGTAAATACCTTTCAGTACCTACCTAGACGTTTCATTTTCTCGTCTGCTTCAATGTTATTTCCGAGGAGAAATGAAATTCGGTGACTATTGATAGCGCCGTATGACGCTTCCTGTCCTTATGTCCATATCTGACATGAGCATTCTTCTCAGCAAGGGAAACCAAGATTAGCCAGGCCAAAAAGGAAACACTAGGATGCCAGTGGCTGAGTCGTCAATAATTTCTCTCAAACATTTTAGGCTTAAAGCACACGGGGGAAAAATCGTAGAAAAAGGTAGATTGCCAACTAACTGTAAAAGTGTCGACTTTTATGGAATCAGGGTTCGGTCTTCATGGAACGTTTTGGCTACATTATGATATTTGTGCGGGAAGCGAATAAATCGATTTTTGGTTTACCTAAAATTTGAACTATCTTTTGGAAAGCCAAATCCGAGATTCTTCATCTACATTGTCGTGTGTTAATGTATGACGCAACGACGTTAATTGATTCACTTTTTTAATATGAAATGTGTTAATGTATGACGCAAATAGAAATGTATTTCGCTTCTCACACCATTGCCAAATAGATTTATTCAGTTAATTTAAATGTGGGAATCGAACATTTAATATAGCTGATAGCAGATGTGTTCTCCACACGAAGCAATACGGAGCAGTTAGAATGCAAGCTTGCAAAGCACTTCAAACCTCTAAGACATACCGCTGGATTTTCCAGCCACCCTTTGCTCGATTTCCGTTATAGACTGCCCCCAGCCTGTTCTAAAAGCGTTAGTGTAGATTTCTAAATCGAAATGGTAATCTCTTCTCAATACGTTGTGTGTTAAGTTGAGTTGAAAATCCGTCTCCACCGCTCTAGGTCAAAGTCTTCAAAGTCACCTTGACCACTTGGTCACTTCAGAGAGACCTTTGAAGGGCTAAATCTTCTGACGTTTGAGAGTTTTGGTGTATAAACCAACCATATAAATATCTTACTGCAGGACAAGCTGCAGTAAGTACTCAACCAATCAACTACTAACTAGCTAACTATCGTTCCCTATTCTAACAGCTAGGAAGAAAAGACAACATAATGATCATCGCATTATCCCTGTTTGTTTGTCATCTGGCAGGCCCAGTGACATAACGACGCTATCCTTACATAGTATAAAACAAAGTCGCGTCTGTTTGTTTGTTTGTTTATTTGTTTGTTTGTCTGTATGCTTAAATCTTTAAAACTACGCAACGGATTTTGATGCGGTTTTTTTTTTAATAGATAGAGTGATTCAAGAGGAAGGTTTTAATACCTTTTTTGTACCCGTGCGAAGCCGGGGCGGGTCACTAGTAAAATATAAAACCTAAAACTTACGAATTTGTCGTGGTTCAAGACATTTTTTTTTTTTTTTTTCTTGTAATTAATTACAAAACCTAAGCATTTAAGCAATGTTTCATTAACGTTGTCACGACATTTTTATCTTAAGTATTACCGATGTTAAAGATGTCATCGAGAGATATTACTGACCCTTGTGTCTTAGGTGAATAACCTGGTTCATCAACTTCGTGAAAAAACCTAGGCGCAACAGATAAACCATAGGGCATTGCGTTAAACTCGTATGTATGATCAAACTGAAAACGTAAGTATTTACGATGTTCTTTATAAATAGGAACTAAAAATTATGTTTCCTTTATGCCAATACTTGCCATAAATCCATCTTTAGGTAAAAGTCTAGCTGCAATGTTATGGTTCTCCATTTTAAAGTGAGCAGTGTAAAACACACTTATTTAAAACCTTTGAATTTAAAATAACCTTTTTGTCCTCTAAAGGTTCAGGAGTCAAAAATATTTTGGAAACTAAATCATTGCTGCGATACAGAATTAAATACTTAATTGAATACCCTTCGTAATTTAATACAGCGCCATCTGTATAAAACAGTATTGAACCTCTTTGAACGTTTTCATAGATAATACTGCGTTCGAAACTTCGAAGTGAAGATGGCAGTAAAAGCCGCTAAAGCGGTCGGGACGTTTTGAGTGGTTAGATATATAATTATCCACTTAAGAATTAATGGATCATCAGTGATCTTTGAGCTGCGCTTGGCTTGCGCGGTGCTGGGGCAGTCCTCCTTGGGCCTTACCCCCCCCCCCCCCCCCCCTTTGTTCGACGAGAAGCGAGGAGAGGCGCGACAATTTTTGATTGTTGCCTGTTACGAAGTAGGAGTTTTTGGCTATTGCAGCGGACTTCTTGATTTGAAAACCATGGTTTTCGATCACTTTCGTGGTTTTTATCTTTTACGAAAGCTTGCTTCCAGAAAGCAATTTATCACGATCACTATCTTGCATTAGGTATATTTAATTTTATAAAAATGCAGATCGTACAGCAAGCGACACCTGTCGCTTAAAATTGTAATGGCCTGAACTTTGTCTTTGCCATCGTCAAGAAACAAGTCTAACCCTTTATTAAGGGCGGCTATGCCGTGGCCTAGTTGCTGCTGCTGTACCCCCCCCTACCCTATGTTCAGGGATACGGACGGGTACCTTCGATTACTGCGACCGAAATTTCATAATTTAATTAAGGGCTTGTAATAATGGAATGGAATGAAATGGAATTTGGCGTTAGGTTTGGCGACAAACTTTGGCGTCTCTTCCATGGTCTCGCCTAAGGCGGAGATATTACCAGGATCCAATTCAGGTACTGGGGTGGATTCCTACTCGCCATCATGTGTCATCATGGGTTACATGTTTATATCAGTCTGATCGGCGTCATTCAATGTGTAAAACAATAAAATAATAATCGAAAAGTTGAAAATTGTGGGTAGACGTAATTTTGACTTCTTACATTGTATTAACAAACGATTAATCTCTCAGGAAGTTTAAGGGCACTAAGGCGGTATTATAAATAACCGTCATGAGGGTACATGATCCACCTCCAGGCATTTTATTTAATTTTGTATTAATTACAAATTACCTTCGTGATAAAAATATTTAAAATGTCACCTACGGGATATCTTCCGTGATTGTTATTGGTTAATATAGTTATGAACCGTGAAAGCTTAAAACAGTGTTTACCTTCGTGATGACACACGGTCAACCTCCAGGCGTTTTATTTACGTAATCGTTCTTTAGACAATTACAGATTACCTTCGTGATGACACACGGTCAACCTCTAGGCTTTATTACCTTCGTGATGACACACGGTCAACCTCTAGGCGTTTTATTTGTTTTAATGTAATCGTCTTTTGGACAATTACAGATAACCTTCGTGATGACACACGGTCAACCTCTAGGCTGTATAGTGAGTTACCTTCGTGATGACACACGGTCAACCTCCAGGCGTTTTATTTGTTTTAACGTAATCGTCTTTTGGACAATTACAGATAACCTTCGTGATGACACACGGTCAACCTCTAGGCTGTATAATGAGTTACCTTCGTGATGACACACGGTCAACCTCCAGGCGTTTTATTTGTTTTAACGTAATCGTTCTTTAGACAATTACAGATAACCTTTGTGCTAACACGTGGTTAATCTCTAGGCTGTAGATATAGTGAGCTACCTTCGTGATGACACACGGTCAACCTCCAGGCATTACATACAATATAGATTGAACTATATTTCTATTAAATATTTTTCCACCAACACACAATCATACACTTAATAAGAGTAACGGTTTACTAACCTGAATTTTTATAGGACTCTTCCGATGACGAATAAATAATTCTATTACCTACATTTTCTTTGATGATATTCTAGTATTCTAATTTTACGTTGATAACGTTCAATTCTATCCAGATTTCTTCTTTTCGGCATTATAATGACGATTGCTGAGCACGTAATATTCACTAGTTTTTAAGGCGCGTGCGAACGATGCCTCGCAAGAAAAAGGAATGACGGCACGAATATCACGCCACGCTAGTGAGGTCCACACCACAGATAAAAAAATAAAAAAAAATGACAATCGACTAAAGTCGATTCTTTAAACGTGCGAATAGAGCCTTGTAGAATAAAGGCACTACATGGTTATTTGTATCTGAAGAATGAAGCGACGAAATATAATTATTATTTATCTAGAGAGCGCGCGGGGGCCATGGCACAATAACGTCACATAAGTATAAGGTTATAGTTTTTTTACATATTTGGGACGAGTATCCTAATACTGAATACCCTCCTTCAATATGTCCCTCGTTTAATTGAACACACTGTATATGAGGGGTCAGGTAATGTTGGCTTACTCATCATGATTGAAATCAATATGGTTTGTTACTAATACTACGAGTAAATACCTGAGGTGTTCAAGTGGTTGATAGAGTACTTTTTGAGATCCTTATGGTGTAAGAAAGGCTTTATCTCGACTTTTGATCGACATTTTTCACACAATAGCGGTAGATTTTTTCCTAAACTTGATTTGTTTTGTTTTTAGGCTGATAACTATATTTGTATCACGCTATTAAATCTGTTAATTGAAAGCACGGTTGATTATAAATTAATAGTGTTATGTACCAAAATCTTTTGGGGTCTGACTATTCGTAACAATTGCCAAGGATCTACGTAGGAATGGCGGGCCAAAGCTAGGTGGTGTTTTGTATGTAACGGAGGTCTGATTCATGGATCGACCTGGGCATGCATAGCTTAACTTCCAATCGTCCTGTATATGCGACTAAACCATATTTAATAACAAACCTCCAAAATTCTTCAAGGTCTAAGCGCACATTAGAGTCAGCTTAAATACAACACGAATTAAGTCTTGTACGAATATTTCAACTACAAGGTCTACTCCCTTTAGGTAAGCAAACCTTGGTGCTCAAAAACTAGACTAAGACTCAATTAATCCTATGATGTTACCTATAATAAGACTATAACTGAATAAACATCAAAATTAGAGACGCCTGCCTTCATAATAGACGTGTGCCACTATGTAGGAAGATGCAGAAGACTCAACTTCAGAATTATTGAACGGACAAAGAGTAGAGCAGCGTTGGCCTAAAGTCGTGGTGGTCCCGACATACGCGCAGTAAGTTGTGGGTTTCTAACCCAGACAGGCACATTACTTTGTGTAATTTTTTCATCACCTTACTCCCAAAATGACGAAGGAAAACATCGTGAGGAAACCGGTGTTATGGAACCAAAACAACGAAGCCATGAGACTTTACCATCCGGCACTGAGCCCGCGTAGTGGATTATAGCCCCTTCCCTCTCATAAAGAGAGGAGGTGTCTCATGTGAGGACTAGAACCACGCCGACCCGAAATGAATTACGATAAGGGCTACAGAATGATGATCCCTCTCATAAAGAGGGATCCTATGTCCCAGCTATGGGAACATTATAAACTGGTTAGCGTGCTAGAGACTCGGATAACGGCCGATAACGCAATGAAATTACTATATTCCCACATCTCTATGGATAAAAATGGGCAAGAATCTCCGCCGCCACAATGCCAAGGATATTTCAGACTTATTTTACTGAACCACTCCTGCTATTTGCCACAAAGTAACGAGCCCAGCTAATGTGTGACGACAAGATGAATACCAATTACTAGTGACAGCCCTGATACTGATTGGTAGCGTCGTAATACGTGGATAGAGTTACTGAGCGTAGATTATATGTACGAGTATTAGTTAGTGTGGAGAGCGTCTGAGGGGCGTTTGTAGAGGTGCTCTATTTGTGTAGAGATGTTTAGAGGGTGTGTACAAGAGATTGATATTGATTTTTTGTTGGTTTTGGCTTGTCTTATTAATGTGTCAATATCACATGATTTCACGTGGCGTAGTACTTTGGCAGGGTTGGGAAGTACAGAAACCACAAGCACACAGATTAATCTCAGGTTGGAGGTTTTAGGGTCTCTAAGGATTTGAGAAGCATCATCATCTTTACAGCATGGAATCACCGACTGTTCGGTATAATAGGCCTCCCCTTACTTCTGGAACTCTTATCTGTTTTGTGTGTCCTTCATTCATCCGTTTTCAGCGATCCTGGCGGTATCGTCAACCCAACGGGCTTTGGGACGGCCCTGGATTCTTACGCCTAACCTTGGCCACCATTCGGTTAGAACCTTGATAATGTCAGATGCCATGCTCAATTTCACTTTAGGCGTAACGACCTGTCTCCGACGTCGAATTGTCATCAGACTGTAATGTTCCCTCTGCTGCCAGTAAAGTGCCTGTCTGGGTTTTAACTCACGACTATAATATGAGCTTCCCTAAGTTGCAGTTGCTGTCTAAAATAAAAAAAATAAATGTTATCCTAGTGACAACGGATCAGCTATTTTTTTTAATTTCTGAATATTTAAACTCGAATACATCTATATGCATCTATATACATCTATGTGCGAGACGCACGGGACCGGTCAATGTGGCGACACTTAGGGGAGGCCTATGTCCAGCAGTGGACGTCTTTCGGCTGAAATGATGATGATGATGATGATGATGACATCTATATAAAATGTTTCTATTTTACAGTGTTTTGTTAATCACTCAGGGCATTATTTTAAAATATGTATGACAGGATAATCATACACCGGTATCTTTGAGATATTATACAGGAGCTGACCACGAACCGTTAAACATATAAAGGCACTAAGTATGGACATTCTATACCCATTCCTTCGAGGCACCCGTTCGTATGCGTCATCTCTCGTCTCGTCTCGTCTGTTAAAAAGATTGATACCGAAATAATAGGTATCGATACTTGAGTAGTAACTTATCGATATTTTTTATGATTATGTCTCTCTCTATATCTGCCAAATTGATCTAGTGATCGTAAGCGTGACTGCAGTGTATGAGGAGTAGCCAGGTTTGATTCTTAGGTCGGAAAATTTGTTATCAGTTTTTTCATCAGAATTTCTACGTAGCGGCCACGGAGCCTGGATGTGTGCGCGTTTGATGAGAGTAGATTCGCCCTCTATCACATGGTACTTAGACATAAATGGAAAATGTGAGTTTACTTTTAGGAAAACGGCTGCCTAACTCTCTGAGGATTACCTACAGGTGTGATTTAATGTCATATCGCGGCGTGTTTACTGTAAGCTGTGAAGCTACCTTTCTTAAATAAATAAATAATATCTTTAGTCATCACTTTAATCGAGCCTGCTAAAATATCCATCATATCCAGTTATCGATACTCCAGAATCGATATAGATAGATACAATATCCCTACTTATGATATGTGATCTAAGACTGTTAATACTCTATTAACCTGGATCGTACATCAAAAACGCCGCAATGTTACACGCTTTCTGAAGCATTAGGCAGATTTAAGATGGCGCGCGTTTTCGTTGTAACACGACTTTTGTGGTTTTGAATATTCTTGTTGCCAAGCAATATTATCATGAAGCGGTAGCTCAGAAAGAGCTAAAATGAATGCATTGTGACCGGAGTGATAAAGGAGGTGGTCGGATGGTGGAGGGGCGAATGGAAGAAAAAAAACGTGTTGCGCCGCGCGCACTCCCCAATTAACATGGGAGAAGGTTTGCCTTTCAGGAGTTGAAAGTGGTTTGGAAAAAGTGTGGCGGGCTTGTCCCAATAAAAAAAATAAACGGTAGAATGATGATGGTTCAGAGGCTCAGTGCTGGGCAAACCCAGAAGTGGGGCAGAATAAGCTGATTAAAAAAAACACAACATCATGCTTGTAATCTCCAAAGGGGGGGGGGGCCTATTGCCATCAAACTGGCACAAATCGGGACTTCGGGCGGCTGCTGAGGAATTCCTGATGGCAAAATTTAATGACGTTTCTCCTGACCTGGGCATGGGACTTCCACCAAGTGTTGCCACACACGTTCCATACGTTTCTATTACGCGTCATCTCATCAGACGAGAATATCGTATCGTAAACAACATTGGAATCAGTTCACATCTGCTTGTAGACAGTGTTGCTTATAATAGCTGTATCTTTGAGAGCTTCATCATGCTTAATGACTTACTTCGATGTTACAACTTGTTTATACTAACGCTTTTATCTCTTATGAGATGGGCAGAGTTTTAAGCTGTAATTAGGTACTATAGTTTTAAAGTGTGATCGTTTATGTTGTGAACTCTGTTTAATAAGGACAATGTATTGCATTATTTTTATTTTCTGCTTTTTTTGCAATTTACAAAATTCGAAATGCAATATTTGAAGATCGTAGCTGCGTTGGATTTGAGATTTCTCAAGGTAAGTATTGTGTAATTTTGCTTACCCTCTTGGGAACAAGACGTGTGTGTATAGAACAGTCCCAGGTGCTGTGTCTGTTCGTATCCGAACACAGATTTAATGTTTGTTTTTATTACGCTGGCTACAAGTGGTAGCAGTAGAAAATTATGGTGGAACGTAAAACAACTAAAAAAACTGTGCATTGATTTAATAAATGTGTAGATCATAAATTATCATTAAAGTGATTCAAGAATTACTACATAATTTTATTTATGTTCACGCCAAGAACAATGTCTATCAAATAACTGTGGTTCGAGATTGTTACAACTATGTATTAACAGATTAAGTCAATGTTGTATTGATCCGTTGGTTAGAACTGTTTTCAAATGGCATTATTTTATGAAATAGACATTCAATAGGACCACAATCATGTCATTCTTCTATACTGTACACGATCACAATTATTCTAAGATGCATCGGTGACACGCTTTTCCCCAAACATAAATTAATGTCTCGACAACCTCGTTGGTCTAGTGGTCGTAAGCACGCACCTGAACATAAGGTCCTGGATTCCTTCGATTCCCGGGTCGGGCAAAGTGTTATTAAGTTTTTCCATCATAAATTTCCCTGTAGCTGCCACGGAGTCTGGATTGGTGCTTTGTTGATGGCAATACTTAAACAGACTTAAACTGGCGAAATGTGGGTGTACGGTCAGCATCAGAAGTAGCTTAACATTTCGGAATTTTAATTATTTCACGTACAGGACTCGGGATATTTTTTTTTATGTTTCAGAAGTTAATCCTTTAAAATATTCCTTACTCTTCAATAACTTGTTAGTTACGAGTAATATCTAACAAGATTTTATTAATAAACTGCTTTTAAACTTAAAGTAGTGTTAATCTACTTCTGATGCTGACCGTACTGCTGTGACACCTCTGCCGAAACCTTTGCCGCCTTATTACAAAAGGTAGATAAACCTGGTTTAACTTAGACTTGGTTTATCTCGCATGCTGTCACTTTCTTTTGAATATTATTGAAGTGAGACGTCATGCGAGATAAACCAAGTCTAAGTTAAACCAGGTTTATCTCCTTTTGTAATAAGGCAGTTGGGGATTACAGGGCGTGGTGTGATGTTATGTTATTAATTAATGCGTAATTATTAACATAAGACCTCAAGCTACATCAAGCTTAATCCAACCCAGAGACAATATCTATAGACAAGCTTCAAGGCAGACACTCAGACAGTCTCCTAGTCTCCTATTGATTTTCGGATCAAGGCATCTATTAAGACCTCAAGATAAGACTAGGATTAATTCGAGACGCTCTGTGTGTGTATATAGAAAATCCTTCTGGGATTATACTGAAATATCGGACTGAAGATAGCCATAAGCTCCCGTCGGGGCTGTGTGTTGTTCGAAAGAGATAGCGTGACCTCGACACAAAGGGCTAAGAAGGAACGCGGGTGGTATTTAGCCTGTAGAAGTCTGACACTCCTTCCGCTCTGCCCGGAGCGGGAGGGGTTATTGATGACTTCGCACAACCCAAAAAAAAAAACCCATAAGCTCTATCTTAATACATCCCGTATTAAGATAGACCCTAAATATAACTAGATGAAGGTTTTATACTATGGAGTATGACTTACACTATTCTATACAAATAAATAAATAGAAGAGTCTGTTTGTAATTTTAAAATAACAGCTTTTACTGCATGCATAAAAATTAAAGTACACATTCAGAACCTTACAAAAAAAAGGTGTCTATCCATCTTTTTGTTCCAGCTACGAAACGGCTGAACCAAAGACGGGAGTTATACTGTCAGAGAGGTTTACTTTAAGAGAATGGATAGGGATTTCTTAAAAAAAAATTGTTTACAAAATCTGATTTAAAGGGGAAGTAATAGTGTAGCGGCGTGATATCGCTACTGGTAATTTTGTATTTGGCTGCTACTTTGCCAAGGTTAGGATGGGGTTTTTAATGAAATAAAAAACAATGATGTCTTCAATGATGTTCGAAAGCAAGTGTATTCGTAAAGATTTTTACAACAGTCGAGGAAAGGGGGTAAGGGAACAATGGTGGCCAATCAGAGTGTAGTATCGCGTGATTTTACTGCACGCTGATTGGCTGGCGATGACGCGAT
This sequence comes from Diarsia mendica, assembly GCA_949316265.1. Classification (NCBI taxonomy): domain Eukaryota; kingdom Metazoa; phylum Arthropoda; class Insecta; order Lepidoptera; family Noctuidae; genus Diarsia; species Diarsia mendica. The sequence goes on along the minus strand of OX438911.1, from coordinate 6,077,474 downwards.
GCGATCGGTACGAAATCGCTAGATTTGTGGAATAGTGAATGAATCCCAAACATGCCCGCGGCCTTGAAAGCACCAGCTTACAATAGGATAGGTGTTATTCAGGTTCCAGCAGTGGACAGATCTTCGTGTATGACCGCCTCACGATCCCTGACGATGTCTGGATGTCGGCTACCCGTGAGATACCGTCGTTGCCAGGTATCGTCTTTGCAATCCGACCTAATTGCCACTTCAATGGCGGAAGGTTGTTGTCTTTGATTACGACAAGCGTGTCAGGTTTCAGATTTGTTGTATTTTCCCTCCATTTAGTCCTTGTTTGTAGCTCCGAAATGTATTCCCTGGCCCAGCGTGCCCAGAACTGCTGCCGAAGCTGCTCCACTCTCTGGTAACGACTCAACCGATGGGCAGGTAAGTCTCGCAAGTCATCTTCACAGACCGGTGCGGTAAGCGGTCGACCGATCAAGAAGTGTCCAGGGCTGAGGGGAAGGTAATCTCGAGGATCCGAAGATAAAGGTATCAGAGGTCGAGAGTTCAACATCGCTTCTATTTGTGATAACACCGTAGTCATTTCCTCGAAGGTTAAGTGCGCGTTGCCCACCACTCGGCGGAGGTGATGCTTGCAAGATTTCACCCCAGCTTCCCACAAGCCACCAAAGTGCGGGGAATATGGAGGTATGAAAGAAAATTTAATTTGTTGACCCCTTGCGTATTCAACAATATCTTTTCTACATTTTGATAAAAACTGAGCAAAATCATTATTCAGGCCAACGAAATTACGGCCATTGTCCGAGAATATTTCCGACGGCTTGCCACGACGTGAAATAAAACGCTTGAGCGCGAGTAAGTATGCGTCAGAAGAAAGGTCACTAACTAGCTCCAAATGTATAGCGCGCGTAGTGAAACAGATAAACAAGCAAATATATGATTTTATTAATTTCGCGCCTCTGCCTTTCCGGTTTAGAACGAGCACTGGCCCTGCGTAGTCTACTCCTGTATGAAAGAAGGGAAAACTAGCTGTTATTCGTTCTTTAGGCAAGTTGCCCATAAGTGGGGTTAATGTTTTACCCTTGACGCGTTTGCATACAACACATTGCTGAGTCACCTTCCTAGCTAGGTTTTTGCCTGACAGCGGCCACCAATCCTCACGCAAGCGGTACAGCAAAGCTTGAGGTCCGCAGTGCAGAGATTGGTTATGTTCGTGTCTGAATAATAAAAGCGTAAAATAATGCTCAGAAGACAAAAGAATCGGATGTTTTTTGTCATAACCAAAGTCAGGCGAATTCTTTATTCTACCACCTACTCTAATTATGTTATCATTATCGAGAAATAAATTTAAACTAGCAAGTCTATCGCTTGACTTTACACCTTTTCCACCTTTCAGTAAATTATACACATCTGGAAAGGATTCCATTTGCGATAATCTAGCAAGTATATTAATGGCATGTCTCAATTCAGTAACAGTAATCGTGCCTGTCAGCTGATTTGTTTTGTTGCGCGCATAGTTGTTGTGAATGAAGCGAAGTACATACGCAGCGACATGACTCATGCGAACAAAATGCGAGAACCTATTGAATGGAAAAAATGTATTAAGTGAAGTGTTTTTACACTTTGTTAATAATGAGCTTGTGAAAGTTGATTTGAGTTCAGGTAACTCTTTAGGTGAAATATCATTAATACTTGAACTTAAGTGTGAACTTAAACTAAACAGAAACTTGGGGCCTTCCCACCATAATACCGATGAAGACAAATCTTCAAGATTGACACCACGCGAAACCAGGTCAGCAGGGTTATCTTTGCCACTTACATGGCGCCAAGTAAACTTATTCGTGAGTTCGTGTATTTCAGCGACTCGGTTTTGCACAAAAGTCTTAAGCATGTTAGGAGCCATGCGTAACCAACCCAACACAATTGTCGAGTCGGTCCAAAATATGACGTCATCAAACCTACGAGTAAGTGAACTGTTAATTTTATCAAACAGCCTAGCACCTAACAGCGCGCCGCAAAGCTCTAATCGCGGTATACTCACGGGTTTCAATGGAGCTACCTTGCCCTTGGAAAATAGCAATTTTACTGTCACCTGCTGATTGGCACCTATGGTACGTACATAAGCACACGCGCCATATTGACTGGCCTGTTGGTCTAGTGGTTAGTGACCCTAACTGCTATGCCGGAGGTCGTGGGTTCGATTCCCACCCAGGACAAATGTTTGTGTGATGAGCACGATCATTTGTTCTGTGTCTGGGTGTAATTTATCTATAATATGTATGTATTTAGAAATATATAAGTATGTTTATCAGTTGTCTAGTACCCATAACACAAGCTCTGCTTAGCTTGGGACTAGATGGCGTTGTGTGATAGTTGTGGAATATTATTATTATTATTATTATATGCAGTTTGTGAAGCGTCTGTGAATATGTGTAACTCAGTCCGAGTAGGATCACATTGGAAAACGTGTCGCGGAACCTTTATTGTGCGAAGATAGGACAGGCTGTCAACAAACCGGTTCCATGTTTGAATGATATCAGTGGGAAGCGGATCGTCCCAATCTAATTTTAATAGCCAAAGTTTATGTAATAATACTTTACCGATAATAACGGAAGGGCTTAATAATCCTAATGGGTCAAATATCTGTGAAACAGTTGACAGAATTATGCGTTTAGTGACCGGTTTATTTTCGTTATGTATAATATGTGTAATGAAATTAAACTCGTCGGTGTCGTTACACCAGCCTAAACCCAATGTTCTACACTGATTATTATCATTTAGATTTAAATCTCGGAACGTACTGTGTTCATTTGGTGACGTCATTGGAGAAGATGCGCCGTCGAGCTCAAAATTAAAAATCCACTTGCGAAGTGGAAAGCAACCGGACTTTAGTACATCTACGGTGCTTTTACAGATGTCAATTAATTTGACCTTGTCCTCACACGAGGTCAAGAGGTCATCTACGTAGAAGTCGTCAGTTATGATCCTTTTGACCTCGGGGTCTGTACATTCAGCTGCGAGCTGCTTCAAACACCTAACACTAACAAACGGCGCCGATGCCGTACCGTATGTCACGGTGTTAAGCCGATAAAACTCGAGCGGCTTTGTAGGATCGTCACGCCACATAATCAGTTGCAGGTCGCGTTGAGAAGGATCAACAAGAACTTGACGGTACATCTTCTCACAATCTGCAATTGCCGTGTACTTAAACTGTCTAAAGCGTAACAAGATAGCTAATAAGTCTCCCTGAATGGGCGGTCCTACAAGCTGAATATCGTTGAAAGATTTACCGTTACTGGTCGCAGCACTGGCGTCAAACACTACACGAAGCTTCGTGGTCGTGCTGTGCTCTCGAAAAACGCCGTGATGCGGCATGAAGTAGTGAGGATTCGTGTAAGAACTAACCTTAGTCATGTGACCTAGATTAATATATTCATGAATAAATTCAGTGTATAATTTCTTATAACCGATAGGTGCGTGTGATAACCTTTTTTCTAAGGACAAAAAGCGACGCTCTGCCTGTGGGTATGATTCACCCAAAGCATCGGGCGACTCTTTGAGAGGAATGCGAACACAGAATCTTCCATCTTTATTGCGCGTAGTAGTAGTGATGAAAGACTGTTCACAGGCCTGCTCTTCGTCTGTGTGCGCATCCCGAGACTTTGGTAGCTCTTCCAGCTCCCAGAACTGACGTAGCTGATTGTCAATAGATTGTGTGAAGTTGCATTGGACATGTCTATTATTATGCGTAATATTATTAATAGGACCCGATATTATCCAACCCAACTTCGTATTTTGTAAGAACGGACCGTTCGGTAAACGCATCTTGCCATCGATAAGCAAGTCCCAAAACCGGTCCGCGCCTATTAAAATATCTATCTTTTGCGGCCCTAAAAATTGCGTATTTGCCAGCTGCAGGTGTTCAGGAATCTTGAACTGTGTGCTTTCAGCCTGCAGAGCGGGCAATGTGGCCGTTATTTCCGATAGAACGAAACATTTTATGTGCATCGAGTAGGAATTAATGCGTGATTTTATTTCAATATCGCACGTTTGCGTAGAATGTGAAACTACATTACCTACTCCACGTATTTCATGAGTGGACTGTATTAGTGGAATATCTAACAATTTGCACAACGAGTGTGCAACAAAGCAGCTCTGACTACCACTGTCTAGTAATACGCAAGCGACATGATAGTTATTATGGCGGTCGGGAATCTCAACTAAGGCAGTAGATAACAGAACCGGTTGCACATCTGTGCATTGTGTATTTGTGTGCGTATCTGTGTGAACATTGCTAACTTGAATGAATTTGTTTTCGTTATTGGGATCACGTGCTACGTCAGTGACGCCGGAGGAGGGAGGCGCGCTCACTGCGCCTGCCGCTGTCGACGTAGTCTTTGCAGTACAGCTAGTAGTGTGATTGGAGTCATTAGGATGAATTAATGAATTATGTTTCATGTTACAGTGTTTACAAGGCCCCCACAAACAACCGTCAACAGTGTGTCCCGAGCGCAAGCAGTTCTCGCATATTTTATTATCTTTGATAATCTTTAATTTGGTTTGCAAGTCCATATTAATGAATTTTGTACATGTGTAAATTGGGTGTTTGCCGTTACACACTACACACAATCTACGTGCTTTGCGACTCGGCTCAGTTGGCGGTGGCTTGTTTGACGAAACATTGCTATGCGATACGTTATTTCTTACAACTGAATTATTCTTTTTTGTTTCTGTGTCTTTACTGTGTGATGATGCTAATGTTTCCAACAAATCGGCCCTATTTTTCAGAAAATTTATCAAACTGTCGACTTTCAACTTAGTTTTAGAGTTGTTGTTCGATAACAATAAACCTCTGTGTTGTTCCCATTCTCGTTCTGTGGTTTTATCTAACTTAGACGAAATAATATAAATTATAAGGGTATCCCAAGTGTCGGTTGGCTCATCTAGGGTTTTCAAGGCACGTAAATTATTTATAATTGTATCTATAAGCTGCCTAATTAGTGAAGGTGACTCTTTTGACAGTGCTGGTATTGTAAACAATGCTTTGACGTGACTATGCACCAATAACCTATCATTATCATACCTATTTAGGAGTATTTCCCACGCAACTGAGTAGTTAATCGATGATATTTCAAGCGCGTTTATAACTGACTCGGCACTCCCCTTTAGCGACGATTTAAGGTAATGGAATTTTTGAATATCGCTTATTTCAGTGGAATTGTGCACCAATGACAGATACGTGTCCCTATATTCCAGCCAGTGCTCATACAAGCCGTCAAACGTCGGCAACATAATGGTCGGTAATTTGACTGACGCTGATTTATTTGAATGATGACACGTTTTGGGACAATTAGTGACCTCTTCACTCACGCTAAGAATGGATTCTGCTCGGGCAAGAGTAGCATAATAACTGTCTTCGAACTGTTGGCGCTGATCTAACTGTTCATCTATATCAGAATCAGGCACTAAGTCCTCGAGTTTTGATTGAATAGCATTAAACTCGGAAAATAAAACATCAGCGCCCTTTACGCGTAATTTTAAATCGATTCTTAACTCACTAGTGATAGCTGTTACACTGATAGTATTGAAATAATTAGAGAGTTTAGTTAACCTACCTTTAACGATACCGCGTTTCCTAACCAAATCACGCATGATTAGCTCAGTTTTCTCATCATAAGCATCTTTATATGGAGATTTATCGCGTGTTCTAGTGGAACCCTCCCCATCTCTAGCCTTTAACGACATTCTGGTGGCTTGTGAAAAGTGGAGTACTCACGTGCAGGTAACGACTGCGTGTAAAATCGCCTGATCGCGAATCGAAGCACGAGCAGCCGTTGTATCGCTCTGCGCAGTGGGCAACCCTCACCACCCTCACTGGAATCAGATCACAAAACGGTATTACACTAATGAACTCGACAGGTCTTGAAGAAAAGAACTTGATGAACGCACCAATTTTTCCACGTTGATCTTCCAAATCTTCAATTGTCCTTTCTCATCAGATTGATTGAAGGCCCTTGCGTGAATATGCCGATGACTCTTCGCTCCTTAGTGTGATTTCGCTCGTCTTTGTGAAGTTGGCAGGCCGTGGCAGCGTGGCAGTCCAAAGGTCGCTCTGCTCGAAGAATTGGATTTTGATGCTCCAAATTCTCGTAATATGGCTCTGAAGGTCCAGATATGTAGCGGCGTGATATCGCTACTGGTAATTTTGTATTTGGCTGCTACTTTGCCAAGGTTAGGATGGGGTTTTTAATGAAATAAAAAACAATGATGTCTTCAATGATGTTCGAAAGCAAGTGTATTCGTAAAGATTTTTACAACAGTCGAGGAAAGGGGGTAAGGGAACAATGGTGGCCAATCAGAGTGTAGTATCGCGTGATTTTACTGCACGCTGATTGGCTGGCGATGACGCGATGCGATCGGTACGAAATCGCTAGATTTGTGGAATAGTGAATGAATCCCAAACAAATAGTTTTATAATAATTTCACTCGAACATAGGTCGTAGGATGCCTAGTCATCTTCCTTCTCCGCCGCGTTTCTCTGTCTGTCTGTACGCGGTTGTCACCGATGCATAGAGTGGTTCTCGCGGAAGTTTATATGTATAATTTGACCAACATCCACGCGGGTAAAGCCTCGGGCATCAGCTAGTTCTAAATAAAACTAAAACTTCCATAATCATATATGTATTTCCTGAACAACCCATGGCCCGACTTCTTACGCACCATAAACAGAACTTCAGTCAACCTCATAAAAACGAATTGAAAATTCAAAGAATACGATCAGAAGTTGGTACATAGGATTAGAAGTTGGTACATACGATTAGAAGTTGGTACATTAAGACGAAACAAAAGAGAGCTTTTTGTTAGTTTGTTTTGTCGTTCGTTGCCAAGAATGGGAGGAGTAATGTGGGGTAGTATCGCGCTGTTTATTGTTATATGGTGGGTAGAGATGTATGGGGACAAGTTAGTGCTGTTTCGAATTCTTTTAGAGTGAATTTTGCGGTAATCATGAGCTCCATTTTAGGTTGAATAAAATTATATGACTGTATATTATTTTATCTTTTGCTTGTCTTGATTACTAACTACTTGTTTGCAAAACCCAAAAGTTGCACAAATAGGTCTTGAAAGGTTAGGATAAGACAGTGATGGTAACAAATAAGTTTTGTAACAATATTCTTACTTAAGAGTCGTCGTCATCATCATCATTTGAGCCGAAAGACGTCCACTGCTTGACAAAAGCCTCGCCCAAGTGTCGCTATATTGACCATTCCCATGCGCCTCGCATTCAGCGAATTCCCGCAACCTTCACCAGCCTATTGGCCTTGTTCAGTTCTGTCTTCTGCTGATATGGAGGGAAGTGTAAATTATGTTTTTCCTACTCCTCCGCTATTCTTTTCTGATTAATTTCGTTGCGGGATCCAAGACAGTTAAATAGTTTCTCTTGGACTTCGTCGAGCTTCGTTGTCTTGGCGCATCCATGGAGTTTCTTGCAAGGCCATCACCATAAAGATTTGGAACGGGCAATACCCGATTTTAAAAATTCTTTCACCAATCGAAAGCCACATTATTGCTGAGTGTACTTTTTATCCCTGTATTCCCACGGGAACGGGATCTACGCGGGTGAAACCGCGGGACGTCCGCTAGTCATTTAATAATTGTGGTAATGTCCATGCAACAGTGACAAACAAAAAAAAAGTGCATTAACGGTAGTTTAAAACACATCATCCGCTCTTTAAAAAAATTTTATCATACAAATTAATTCCACCTAAAACAAAAACTAAATATTTTACCAACCACTTCACACGAAAAAAACCGATAACAAAAAACTCAAGTAGCGCCGCGGCACGATCTAGTCTACATTAATCCTTATAATCTGTCAATTTGGATCCCGTGTCTATGGTGTCAACCGTTTCCTGCCGCTGTCATAGAGATGTTTTTTTTTTTTGACGTTCGAAGGCTTACGTTCGTGATCAAGTGATTTGGGTTTAAATGACGCCGGCATTTTAGGGTTAACGAACGTATAGGGATAATTGGTTGTTTCGTGGTTGGTATGTGGGACATGACTTTAAATGGGTTCGGTTTGGAGTGGTGTAATAGGTTGTTTCTTTGTTTTCAATCTATGATATTACGCTTTTTATTTCCGAATGGTTGAGCAGAGTTTTTGTTTTAGTACCTAGTAGCCATATTTCATCAGCTATGTTTAAGTCCTTATGTAATTGTTGGGAGCCCATTGCTATCGTCCGAGCACAAATCCTGTTTCTGGTCTTCTTCTGAGAAACTGGAGATGGAAAAACCCATCAACCTCAGCCTGGCCTTTTCCCAACTATGTTGGGGTCAGAGCTTCCAGTCTTACCGGGCCACTGACTACCTGTACAAAAAACTGCCGGGACCAACAGCTTAATGTACTAACCTTGGCCAAAAGGAACTCGGCATGTAATGTAAAAAGTAAAAAGTTTTTATTTGGAACATTAACAGAACAGCACAATTTACAAAGAAAACGATGATAGCTACAAAAGTTTATAACTGTGTCGCAGCTATCAACGCCCATTAGAACAAGAGGACAATTATTGATCCAGATTTAAACTATACAAAGTTAATATTAGAAAATTAAAAAAATTATAAAAAATCAATTTTTGAGTAAACCATATTAGAAAAAAAAGAGGGTGTGTTGGAGTGTGTATATGGGAAGGAGTTTGTGTGGAGTGTGAGGGTATATTTGTGTGTGTGTGGGTGAGTGTTTGGGCGTGTGTCAGTGTTTGTGTGAGTGAATGAGTTAGTAGTAGTACAATATTTTTTGCCAGACCTTTAATTTCTGGGGTTTGATGTATCATTCATCATGCATTTTGTGCAATAATAATGTCACGGAGAAGTAGAAATTGTTTTTAGAAAAACATTCAATAACAAGGACTCCCTATTTATCAAACTTTTCCCCACACAACAGCAAGAAATAAACTACCAAATCAAACAACGTTAAAACTCGCTATTTTTCTGAAAAATCTTGTAAAAGAAACAACCAAGCTGGGTGATATTAATTGCATGAAGGTTGTTACTGACAACTTTGAGTGAAAACAGTTTGAGGAAGAATTTCGCGGAGGAAAAATACTTAGGAAACCGAGTGAATTTCTAGTTCAGGGAACAATTTTAAGTATCTAATTTATATTTATAATGAAGGGTTTATGTAAGTTTGTCTGTCTGTCTGTTTGTGATGTTTAAGTGCATGTGTTTATTTAAAACTACCAGTCCCTGGAAGTTTTTAGTTTGTACTTGAAAATAAATAGAGTTCTTTTTTTTATATGGGCTTACTCTTGACTTCAATCTTGCCCTAAGGGCAGAGATGAGGTCGACGATGGAACGAGTTTACCCAGAAGAAGCCTATTTACTCGCGACTTAAATAGATTGGGGTTATTTATGAACTCGGGAAAACCGACGCAGGCAGGGTGTTCCACTCCTTGGCTGTACGAATAATGAAAGACTTAGCAAAACACTTCGTACGAATGTGTGGAACATCGATAGATAGATTCGTACGAATGTGTAGATATCGATAGATAGATCTAAGCTAAATGTAAGGTAAATATTAGTATGATTTACACGTAAAAAAGCAAAATTAAACATTTTGAAAAAACCCAAGAATGTCCGTCGGGGGCTGCCATTAAATGAACTAGTTTTGCAATGTTCAGCTCCCGACGCTCATTCTTGGTTTTTTTTAAGGTGGGTGTTTTATGTTATTTTATCCTTTTTTCAATTAATTTTTAACAGTCGTGGGTTTTTCAAAATTTTTAATTTTGCTTTTTATTTTAAACTAACTTTTATTTTTTTATCTAAGAACATGCGCCAATCAAACCTTAACCCATAACTGAAAATTGAATCAAAATCGGACTTGTAGAAAAATGGCAACTTTGCTTTGCACAAAAAATGTTTGCTGCAGCGCCCCCTGGTGAGTTTTCACCGTAACACCTATCTAAGAACCTGCACCAATCAAACCCGAACCCATAACTGAAAACTGCATCAAAATCGGACTAGTAGTTTTGGAGAAAAATGGCAACATGTATTTGCACAAACAAACAACCTCTCACCCCAAATGCATATACCGTCTCCGTTCCGTCGTGGGTAAAAAGGAACTGACTGTCTCAAGCGAACTGCTGAACATGAGGTTCTGAGTTCGATTCCCGGGTCGGGCTGTGTTATTGGGTTTTCCATCTGGAATACCTCAATAGCAGTCATAGAGTTTGGATTTACATGGGTCTTAAACATAACTGGCGAAATCTGGGTGTACTTTTTTTTACACGACTGCCCCAAAAAAAAGAGTGTTATGTTTTTAGCGTTCATGTATGTATGTATGTATGTATGTTTGTGAGTTTCTTTATTCCACCATAACTTCTAAACGCCTGAACCGATTTTGATGTATGTGGTATCATTAGATTCTTTGCGTTATCCCGGGTTACATAGGCTATAGAAAAATTCAAAAAACATAATAGGGTGGCCATGGTTTAGAAATAAAACGAACTTTTAATTTGTTTTTAGTGAAATTTTAATGAAAAAGATAATCATCGTCTAGAACTTGTTAAGTAGATTACAAAAATATACCACAGTAGTATTCAATATCTATTGTGTACTAGTAATACTACTCAACAAATGATATGATAACATTTTAAACCCGGGATTCGATATGAATAAGATATATATCAATAGATTCCTTGTAATTACAGAAATAAAACTGGCTAGGTTACAACTCCCAAATCCGTCCACCACGGCAGCTGAATGGTTTTAAAGTTTGTATGAAAAGTCAATATGCGTGAATCAATTTACTTAAAACATGGTAAGAATATTCATTTAAGGATGTAATAATGTATGCATTCATAGGTTTTTCAAAAACACTCATTTAAATGGTGGAAAAAGATATTCAGGGTTGAATTTTGTATGGAAAAGTCCTAGTGAGAGATTGCAAAACCTATAAACTCATTACTAACGCAAATTAATAAAGCTTTGCGTTAATAAAACAATACAATAGGATGTGTGCAAGTGCGAGTTGGATCCGTCACCGATGGTTCCGTACCAGCATCTTGGTAGATACTATACTTGAAACTGTTTGGCACTATACTTGAATTTCTGTTGATTCCTAAGAAATGAAGAAATACGTCTCCTGATTTTTGAAAATAACCCCATACACTTAGGGTAAGTTTAGAGTTATACAGAATAGTCCACTTTTATTATGTACATCAAAACCAGTACCTAAACTCTGTGAACAAACTAGGTACATAGCAAATATAATCTTTTTCTTCAGGCTAGGTTTCAGCCCCCCCCCCCCCCCCCCATATTATATAAACCAATACAAAAAAAATTCGCGCTCGCTTCGCTCGCGCATCCACCTATTTCGTGCTTTCGCCAATCGTAGTCATTTCACAAACTTATCTACATGCTTCTATTCTCAATTCTGAGGGCCTGAACAAAAAAATTAAGTCCCTTTTCACTCTAAATTTACTACTTTTGAGCTCTATCCAGGCATGGTTATCCAGCGCTTTATCCCCCTAGATAAGTCCCCCAACTATGTTGGAGTCGGCTTCCAGTCTAACTAGATGCAGCTCAAAATTGATATTTTACATGGAACCGCTGCCTTTTTGACCTGCACATTGGACAACCCGGTTAGCACCGGGTAATATGATATCCCTTGGTAAGACTTGTTGTCAGACTTTCGGACCACTGAATACGTGTGACGACTGTCGAAGATCACAGCCGCCCTGGTTGTGATGTGTAAATGTTACGGTTTAACGTGCATTCCGTGAAAATGAAACCCAGTAGTCGACACTAACAAAGTAAACACCAATCATTTTTAAGCGCTTGGTTCCGAAGGTGGAGGATTGATGTAAACCATGACAAGAGTAAGCGATTTTTTTCTCAAAACCAAGTAAAACAGTCCTTTATCCTCTTCCCTCCTGTGGCAATATCTTTGCCCCTCCCCCGCCCCCCAACCCCAAAACCAATAAAAAGCATACAAAAATTTTCGCGCTCCCTACGCTCGCGCATCCATCCTGTTCTTTCACCGATCTGTCTTGCTTATAACGTTCATCTAGGTACCTCTATTCTCATTTCTGTTTCTAAATCGTTCATCCAGGGAAAATTGACGAACGCTTTATCCCTTTATCTCCTCGATAAGTCTCATTGGGTAGCTCTTCATAAAACATTTTAATAAAATCAAACGACGCAAGCAACCAATGATTATGTTGACCCGTGATAGTGCACAAGCTGCAAACGGTAACATTGAACAGACGCATAGTAAATCTAGACGCGTGACACAGTTAGAAAGTTACGTTTCAGATCCACGTTAGCTAATCCCTTGATAAACAGTCTCTCCAAGAACTAAACCACCATAGATCTCAAAGTTAGTATCCACGAAAAATAAACGATTTATATTTTTGATTTGTACACTAGACAACCCAACAAGTTAGTACCGAGAAGGTATCAGTCGCATCTTCCAAACCTCCTTCAAAGACGTTTAGTTCCGAAAGTGGAGAATTAATAAGTAACTAAGTATAATAAGAGTAAACAGTTCTCTTCTTGAAACCAAGTTAAACATTTCTTTATCCTCTTACCTCCTGATGACAACATATTTGCCACCCCCCCCCCCCCTGATCTATAAGAAGTATGCAAAAATTTCCGCGCTCGCTTCGCTCGCGCATCCGTCCTGTTTCTTCTCCTTGAGACGCTAATCTTTTTCTATTTTTTCTATTTTGAAATTTACCACCCAGGAATAAAATATCATTGGTTAGCAATTAATAAAACAGTATGGGTTACCGGTTACCACTCATTGTGTTGAACCGTGACAATGCACAAGCTGCTAACGGTAACATTCGACAGAAACATAGTCAAGACACGAGACAAAGACAAGAGGTTTCCTAATTTACGTTTAGATCCATGTTAACTATTAACCATATACCAAACACTAATTATAAGAAAAAATAATTGATTTAGTATCGCACAATCCCTAGCGCAACATTGCTTTCTCAAATGAAAAATAAATTAATATATCGTGGTATATTGGTTATAGGTCAAAATACCTCTCTACCACAAAAAAATGTGAAATAAAAACAAATAATTAAAAAAATTAAAAAACACGCCTGCCATGTCAAAAACTAAACTAAAAAATTAAAAACAAGTCAAACGATTTTAGTGATGACAGAGAACAAGGTCCCGTAAATGTATTCGATAATGGAAAACTGAAAACTAAAACTTTTATTGCAGTCGGGGGACCTGTAAAGAATTGATCCAGCGAACTGTCCCCCGACTACAATAAAAGTTTTAGTTTTCAGTTTTCCATTTTCGAATACATTTACGGGACCTTGTTCTCTGTCATCACTAAAATCGTTTGACTTGTTTTTAATTTTTTAGTTTAGTTTTTGACATGGCAGGCGTGTTTTTTAATTTTTTTAATTATTTGTTTTTTTTTATAAGTTACTTTAAGAAAGGAGGTTTACTTGTTAGCAAGGTACACCTCTGTCTAACCCTTCGGGGATAACAAGGCGTGATGTTATGTAAAAAGGAACTCGTGGCTAAAGAATAGAAACCACATGAATCAATCTTCGTTTTGTAATATGAATAAGACGAGAATTGCTAGAATTTGGGATAGAGAAACTCGACTAGCATAGAAATAATTAAAAAAAACTAAATGTGGCACTCGGAGACTGCCGCGGTAAAGCTATTGCATAGCATTTTTATCAATTATTTAATTTTACAACCTCAGTTGACAACCTTGTTATTTTCCGTAACCATAGCAACCTGGTTTAAAATATTTTCGTTACGGAATTTCTGGATTCGCTCTCCACGCTCAAGGCCCGCGATAGAAGCTATGCAATAGCTTAAAAAAATGAAAGTAATTTTATGTGAATAACAAACAGGCATAAGTAATTAAAAAAATAATAATATAAAAATACCAAAGTCTGACATTATAAAACATAAATTACAAACAAAATAGCTTTTTAAATAAATAACCAAATCCCTTTATTTATTTATGACCTGTTGAAATTTATAAAAACCATACATTGGGAACTAAAATGGTTTTAATAATATATTATTTAGCTATATTCTTGAATATTTTATCGATAGTTTTAAATAGTTTGACCGTTTGAAAGTATGATAGTTTTACAAAAACATCTTTAGCATGCGTTACAAGAAGATATATTGTGTGAGTCGCTCATTATTACTTTTTTACGTTTGCCGAAATAACTGAATGTTTATGAAGAGCTCATTATAAAAATATTCTGAGTAATAAATATGAAATACTTATAATAAATATAAAATACTTCATTTTATAGTGAAGAACCTGGATGACCGAGGTTTGCTCGGTTTTTTTAATGAAACTTATCTAGATCGATTTATCGCCCCCGATATAGTATTCATGAAATTTAGTTTGCGCACATGTTCAATCGATTCAAAGTTGTTTTGCTGACAAATCTTTTTTTTATATTGTCTTTTATCTTCAATCCTCTCCTGAGGACAGAGATCAGGTAGTCGATGCAACGATGCCCAAAAGAAGACCATGCAAGTTTGACGCAATTCATTCATTGAGAGCTGACTAAGCCAAAAAGCTCATACCAGTGAAGAAGTCTTTTTTTTTGTTTTTCTTCTTGGCTACGGTTTTCTTTTATTTCTCAATAAACAAAACTTAGCACGTGTCTTGGCTAACTGGGCTTTTGACTACCTACTCAAATAGATATTAAAAAATAATTTTAAAGTATTCTTTCCTTATCATCATTCACTTGCCCTCGGCGCAATATATCTTCTTCATCCATACTTCTCTATTACTAGTTATCTTATCGGGCATTCCCTTTCTTGCCATGTAGCATTCTTTCCTATCGATACATTCAAATACACACATCAAAAGTGTCTAGGGATCAACATATATTTTTGCAATAACTTTTCTCCTGAAGTCCTGATTGATATTAATTAAAATTTTCTTTAAGGATTCATCAAATATAGTGTTTTCGTTTGTCACAGTAACGACAAACAAAGTCACCTTTGCATTAATAAAGAAATTTGCCATTTTCCTAATAAAGGTATTTTTGACATTTGAACCACTAACATTAAAGTTCGAAAAAAAGACTGAAATAACACATTTTTCTGATTAAAACCAACGTTATTATGGAGCGGCGACGTCATTTAAGCAGGGAAGAAATGCTCAGAGCCGTGGGAATGATAGAAGCTGGTTCCCGGCAACGTACTGTGGCTTTAGCTCTGAATACAAGTCAGAGTGTTATCAGTCGACTTTGGACACGTTACCGAAGCACTGGTACCGTGGCTGAGCGCCATGGAGGACGGTATCGCTGCACCATACCGAGACAAGACCGATACATTCAAATCTTAACTCGAAGAGCTCCAACAATAACCGCCATGATGTTAGCCGTGAGGCTTCATCACTCTTCAGGGAACTTAATTAGCGACCAAACAGTCAGAAACCGCTTGCATGAAGTGAACCTTCATTCCCGAAGACCGCTACGGGTACCACCTATAGCAATGCACAATCGTAGGATTCGATATCAATGGGCTCTTGAACACAGAAATTGGGCAGAAGAACAATGGCGTTTCGTGTGCTTTTCTGATGAGTCTCGTTTTGGTATGAGACCGGATACAAGACGTATACGACACTGGAGAACCCCTGGACGACAACAGCGATTAAAATCCTGCCAGGAAGTCCATCCTTATAGTGGTGGAACCATCATGGTATGGGCGGGTATTTGGATCGGCGGAAGAACTGAGTTGATTTGGATCAGAGGCAACCTCAACGCTCAAATTTATGCTGAGACGATTGTATCAGACGTCATCGTTCCTCTACAAGTGCAAATCGGTCCCTTATTTCAGTTAATGCATGATAATGCACGACCGCACACCGCAAGAGTTGTAAGACAGACTCTCGCCGCAGCTAACATCAATGTCCTGTCCTGGCCTGCTCAGTCGCCAGACATGAACCCGATTGAGCATGCATGGGATATGCTACAGAGAAGAGCTCTGCCGAATATGGAGGGTATCCAGTCGCAAGAAGACCTTTTTTTGTTGTTGCAACGAACATGGGCGGCCATTCCACAGCGTGATTTGGATGAACTCATTTTGAGTATGCCAAACCGATGTTCTTGTGTTGTTAGTGTTAAGTTACCCAATAAAATTTTAAAGAAAACTGTTATTTCAGTCTTTTTTTTGAACTTTAATGTTAGTGGTTCAAATGTCAAAAATCCCTTTATTAGGAAAATGGCAAATTTCTTTATTAATGCAAAGGTGACTTGGTTTATCGTTACTGTGACAAACGAAAACACTTTATTTGATGAATCCTTAAAGAAAATTTTAATTAATATCAATCAGGAAATAAGTTATTGCAAAAATATATGTTGATCCCTAGACACTTTTGATGTGTGTATATTAACTCAACAATATTCGTTGACGTCACGCCATGACGTCTACTAAAGCTGTTCCTCTACTAACATTATCATAATTATTTTACGGTCACGGCTATGTTAAATAACTTACTGTAGAGGAGTCGGCCTGTTTGTTCTCGACAAAATACCGATAACTGAAACGATAAACGGAATCGTTATTTAACTATTTTATTAGCCGTTATTTTAACACGTTATTTTTAATGTTATGGAGTAGCGTGCTATTAGTTTCGGTTTTTGAAAATTATTGTTAGTTAGTTTTTTTAAATGATTATGATTTTACAATAAAGGTTTTTAGATTGTTGTTAGAATGTTGAAGAGTTTGGTAAGCATTCTTTTAATGTCTTTATCGTGTGGTATGTGCTAAACCTGGGCCCCGAGTCTGCTATTCAATAGTGTCAGAATGATCGATCATTGATCTCATAATGGTTGATTGACGACAAGCCAAAAAGTACCTTAAGTCGACAGGCATAAGGTACTTTTTGGCTTGTCATCAATCAACCATTATGAGATCAATGATCGACCATTCTGACACTATTGAATAGCGCCCCGCACACGTACAGTTCGGACCGCGCATCTTGGACTGCGTTCCAAACAGCAGTTAGATCTGTACGGTTTGGACTGCGGATCAAACTGTTGTGCTAATTACGATTAAAAATGCATTCACGGTTTGGATTGCCGACGAAACTTACATAACTAGACAAACGTTCCGAACTGTGCGTGTAAATTGATTTTCAAGAGTTTGGACTGCGGTTTGGACTGGCGCGTGGAACGTTATAGCTTTTAAAAGTTTTTTACACAGTAGTAAGAATGAACTCTGTGATAGGTTCGACGCTCCAAACCGCCATTTTTGTAATTTACGTTTATACGTGATGCGCGCGTAAAACTGTGAGAAAGGACTCGCGTCGAGGTGCCAGATGGGACTGTTAGATCCGCACATCTACACGTACAGTTCGGAGCGAGGGATGGAACGGCGCGTGGTGTTTCCCGCGGTCCGTACTGTACGTGTGCAGGGCGCTTATAGCAGACTCGGGGCCCTGGTGTCACGCCGCCCATTGGGCCTCTAACCCGTCATGTGGTCGCGAAATATGTCTAAAGGCCCCTCTACACATCGGCACGGCCGTGTAGAGGGGGTGGTTTGGTCGTCTGTGGTAGGTATTGACCGTCGGCACATACGTCTGCCGCCAATCCGTTTGTTGTCGGTTTCACCGAAAGAAGTGCTAATTGAATATAAGGTCCCATTAAAATAGGTGGACAAACTTTATGTATTCATTCAGACCACCAAAATTAGGACAATGGTAAAAATAATAATAAGAAAAACGCATTTACCTACTCATCAAGGACGAGTTTGTTCTAGAGAGCCGGCAATTTATTACTTATGTCAATATAAAATCACTTTATTTAGTGTTTTTTTTGTTTAGGCATACTGAACACTGTGTACACCTATTTTAATGGGACCTTATAATTATAATACAAGTGATTATTGATAATTAAATAGATCGGATTAACTTACCGTGACATCCGATCCTCAATTATGTGAAGTAATCTCGTCCTCATTTAGTACATATGTAGTCTGTACTCTGCACTACTCGCTGTATCACAATTTTTAAAGATGGAACACTTCCATCAAAAAATATTTGTTAATCTGTGGTTCGTCGTACGTGTGCTCTCTGGATACCTGTCATGTTCATTAGTTCAAAGTATTACACAATCATACACACATAGCCATACAATTTTATACACAACTTCAGAACGGGGTAGAGATGAAAATCTGGGAAGGGTTGGGATACAATGAGGACGAGATTACTTCACATAATTGAGGATCGGATGTCACGGTAAGTTAATCCGATCTATTTAATTATGTTCGTAATCTCGTCCTCATTTAGTACATATGTAGATGTTTAAAGAAGAAAGTTGTGTTAATAATCAACATGTTTATTTGTTATACAGAAGGTAATCTTAGTCCACTCATCATTATAGAGTAATCAGTCTCAATGGTTACTTATTAATTATTACAGCTTAACTTAGCTTACTAATGTAGGCACATAATGTATCTTACAAAGAAATGTCAGTTGAACACACTGCTTGAGCAAAAGCATTTGGATCGCTGACAATTGGTCTGTTATAAAAACGAGCAAATGTAGAAGATCTTTGTGTCCAGCCTGCAGCTTTCCTTATTACTTCAATATTTATGCCTCCTTCAGAAGCCTTTGAAGTGGAGGCATGTCTTGTGCTGTGAGCCGTGAACTTAGCAGTGTCTAAGCCACTATCATTCAAAACTTGCTTTATCCATCTACTTATAGATGCAGTAGAAGCAGCATGGTAAGGTTTTTTAAGTGTTAAAATCAAAGTATTACAGTTTTGTCTTATAGTCTTGGTACTATCTAAATAACAAAGTAAAGTTTTTGCTGGACAGATGCTCATATTATCTTTGAAAAATGGTAATATTAAATTAGGTTGAAGTTTGTTTGGTCCAGATGTTTTAATCATTTCTGGGATTTTAATATCAATATTTTCTTCATTAACATTAATATTGTCTATGCTAATAAGAGATAAAG
Source organism: Diarsia mendica (assembly GCA_949316265.1). Lineage (NCBI taxonomy): Eukaryota > Metazoa > Arthropoda > Insecta > Lepidoptera > Noctuidae > Diarsia > Diarsia mendica. The sequence continues at coordinate 6,058,522 of OX438911.1, read as the reverse complement.
TTTGAATCCTATGCGCAGTTACAAGTGCTAGCAATGTTACTAATTTTCTAGTAAGTAATTCCAAACTAAGGTCTTGATTAGGAAATAAATTTGAAAGGTATCTTAAGACGATATTAGGATCCCACACTATGTCGTATTTAGGTTTCTTGGGCCTTAGTTTGTAAATACCTCTAAAAAACCTTGTCACTCTCTCATCTGTTCCCAAGTGAGAGCCTAAGACTAAAGAAATAGCTGACCTTATGGTGTTCAGTGAGCTATATGATAGTCCTTGCTCAAACTTAGATGTTAGGAAGGAAATTACCGTGGGTACTGAGTCCGACAAGGGATCCACATCTTGATTCCTGCAGAAGATTATCCATTGATTCAGTGCCGATTCATACTGTTTTCTGGTTTTAATTGATAAGGAAGCTAACATTATGTCCATCGAGGAAGGAGGTATTCCTTTCCTTAGGAACGCGCACCTGATAATGTGGCGGCAATCAGTTTGAGGCTCTTGTATAAAGGATGTGGTTCCCTGGAAGGAGACAGTAGTAAGTTATTACGGGGTTCAAATACAATTCTCTCTGATATAACCATGGAGCTGAACATTGGATACCATGGTTGTGCAGGCCAACATGGAACTACAACAATGCCTGTTGCCTTCTCAATAATCATTTTTTGTAGCAACTTACTTATAAGGTTAAATGGTGGAAATGCATAGAAAAATATCCCATTCCATTTAATGGTAAAAGCATCTATGGAATATGCATTGGGGTCTGGTAGCCAAGATACATAATTCCTACACTTGTTGTTATATCTATTTGCAAACAAATCAATCTGGGGTTCACCCAATTTAGTAATAATTGTATCATATGCCATGTCACATGAGCCCATTCAATTTCAGAATGAGAACGTCTTGATTCTCTATCTGCCACAGTGTTGTCTTTTGAGCTAATATAGGATGCATACACCCATAGTTGCCTTTCCTCACACCACTGCCATAGCTTTCGTGCTAGACTATTTAAATGTTGAAAACGGGTGCCACCCATTCTATTAACATAAGCTATAGCAGTGGTGTTGTCTATTCTAAGAAGAATTTCACAACACTTTAGTTCAGATGCATATGTTTTTAACCCTTTAAATGCTGCTAGTAGTTCTAGGTAATTTATATGGAAACATTTATCTTCAACTGTCCAGTGACCATGAGTTGTGACACCATTGCATACTAAACCCCAACCTGTTCCTGAAGCATCTGAGAATATTTCTAAAGAAAATTTAAATTGTTTAATTTTGTAATGATTTACATTGATATGGGATAACCACCATCCCAAATCTGATCTGATTTCATTTGTTACAGAAAGGTATGCCTCATAGTTTTCATTATTATTTTTTAAGGCTATTGTTTTATGGTTTTCCATTACTTTCATATAAAGCCAGCCATATTCTACTGCTGGACATGCAGCTACAAGGGTACCTAAGAGTTGAGAGATTTCAATTATTTTGCATCTCTGTTTAGACTTGACTCTTCTTAAGTTTTTACATATAGATAACATCTTTTTCTGTGGAAGTGTTATAGAGAACTGAACAGAATTTAGTATAAACCCTAGATACTGACAGTTTTGTTTAGGTTGGAGGCAACTTTTGTCTATGTTAATTATAAATCCCAGACTTTTTAATAATGTCTTAGTAGTAAACACATTTTGTAAACATTTTTCAAATGAATCTGCAAGACAGAGAACATCATCGAGATAGATAACAGACAATAAACCTAATGACCTCAGGTGACACATTACTGGTTTCATGATTTTAGTGAAGACATATGGTGCTGTACTGAGTCCAAAAGGAAGGCATTTAAATTCATACAATTTGTCTTGAAATAGGAAACGCAAATATTTCCTATCAGATTCTTCTATTGATATTAAATAATATGCATTCTTAAGGTCCATTGTGGCCATGAAGCATCTCGGGGTCATTAGTTTTATTGCTGTTCTTAAGTCCTCTAATTTGAAATGAGTAGAAGAGACAAATTGGTTAAACCTTTTCAGATTCAATATGAATCTCCAGGAACCATCTGACTTAGGGTGTAAGAAAATACTGGACAAAAACTGGCCTTTTACAGGTGAACACCTTTGTATAACACCTAAATGTAACAATTTGTCAATTTCTATGGAAATAAGGTAAGTTTCCTTTTCTGTAAAGCTATTGTTCTGTGGCACTATGGCCTGAACAGGATCCTTGGTTAAAGGTATGGAATAGCCTCTGACCCATTGGCGTATAGTGGGGTTAGTAGTGATACTATCCCAGTGGTCTGAAAAATATTTAAGTCTGCCGGTTCGTACCTGATCTAGCGACCGCGGCGGCTCTTCCCCTGGTGGCGTGAATGCTGAAACTTCTGTGGAGAGCGTCTCCCCCGTGTCGGCAGCTTGTTGGCATAATAATATGTTTGGTGTGCCATTTGCTTCGGTCTCGGCTTCTGCCCACTCGGACGTGGCACCTGTGGTCGTTGTGGGCCCCGGTAGTTTAAATTATTCCGCTTAGGGACTTTTTGCTGAGCGGGTGTGTTTCTTAGCTCTAACCCTGATTTTTTAACTGCTTTTACAGCACTGACCTTTTCTTGTAGTTTGTCCCCAAACAGGTATTCACTTATGGGGGCACTTTCCATTAAATCTTTTAGGTCTTTGTTTAGCCCTGGTAATATTAGAGACCTTCGCGTGGCAGAATTTTCGTGGTACAAGTCACATAGTAGACGAGCTGCATCACTTAAATTCTCAATATACTGTTCATTTTCATGCGTGGCAATCATACTATTTAGTACCTTGCCAATCGTAGTGATTGCTGCCGATAGCACAGTTTGGTTTCCGGTAATCCTCTTGTCCCTTTTAACACCATTTTCATTCATTGCAGCTGCTACCTCTTCATTTAATAGTGGTGGAACTAATAGGCTACAGTTTTTTGGGGGATTATGTCTTAGTAATATGCTAGCCTTAGTTTCCGCTTCGAGGCCATTCTGAAGAATGGCCATCCAACGTTTAGATAAACTTTCGTGTAGCTCAATTGAGTTATTGGCTGGTGCGGTGCCTTCTTGACCCAAGAGCCCCTCGATGTGCGCTGGTATCGCATTTTCTACCGGTACTAGCTCAGAGGTAACGATTGGGAGGTGAGGTGCTTCTTCCAAGTCTGCCCCCCCCTTACCCTTTGTTTGAGTGTCATCACTAGGTGAAATACTATGACGGCTGTTATATTCGGTGTTCGGTGAGGAAGATGACCTGCGACGTCGAGGCGTCCGGCTCCTATGCGTCTGGCTGCGGCGACTTCGGTGAGTGGGTCGTCTTAGGGGCGGGCTTCGCTCGTATGACGAACGACTTCTTGAACGTGCTCGACTGGAGCGGGCTTCGTAGTCATCTGAGCAACAAACGCATAGTGTTAGGCTCGAAACTGTTAAATCCATAGCTGATCTCTCGTGAAAGCTTTTAGGATACAGTTGAGACGTTTTTTAATTTACGACAATGTCATCGGCTAACCTCTCGTGAAAGCTCTGAAGATGCAGTCGAAATTGCTCCATAATTATTGTTAACGAAAACTGTCATCGGCTAACCTCTCGTGAAAGCTCTTAAGATGCAGGATATGGAGGTATTACCCGTGCGCGATAAGTTGGAACCTGAGCGCGGTGACGTCACAGTGGCGTGTTTGTACCGTCCGGTGCAATACGGGCGCTACGGGGAAGTGCAGGGGAAGCGGGCGGGGGAGCCGCATTCCTAGGTCCCAACTTCGCGCACGAGTAGTAGGTACTTATTTATCGAGTCTGTTCTATAGTGTATTCGATTTAGGTACCTACTTTTAACGTTACAAGGCACATATACCACGGCTAACCTCTCGTGAAAGCTCAATAGTGGTGTCGTCCTATTTATTAAAAAGTATTAGGTTAAATTCCTCACAAGGAACCTATAAATAGGTATCCTATTTGAACAATGGATTTCTAGGAATTTGCTTAGCAACTTGTGCGTCCCGGTCCCTCCGGCGACGTTTTTCACGTAATAGGTATAAGAAAAAACTTACCGGCGTGGTTATGGCGACTCCTCCTATGTAACCGCTTTTCCAGATCTCGTAAACGTTCACTTAGCTCAATCATAGCCTTATCCCGTTTTCTCCGGTTGCTTTTTCCCATTTCGTTCACAAAAAATAAAACTTAACGAATAAGAATCGAAATTCTGTGCACAGCGCGCGGCACAAAAAAGTACAATGAACATGACAGGTATCCAGAGAGCACACGTACGACGAACCACAGATTAACAAATATTTTTTGATGGAAGTGTTCCATCTTTAAAAATTGTGATACAGCGAGTAGTGCAGAGTACAGACAGTGTTGCCAACTGTTATTGTAAGAAATGCACTAAGCAAACCCTAAAATGCACTAGGGTTGTGCTAATTTTTATAAAAAAGCACCAATTATATAAAATCAATAAATATTAAAAAAAAAAAGGTTTAAGGTTGATGTTCACGGTAGGGCGCGAAAATTCAAATTTTCTTACGTTTTTATCGATTTGCAGGCCAGTGCTAGGTTGTATGTTAGTGAAAATATGATTCGCGGGTGTAAGACGTATGCAGTTACAGAATTATAATCATCAAAATCATCATTACAACCCTCCAAGTTCATGTAACTCTCAAGAATGACCTTTTGATGAAATAATCATTCTTGGGAGTTACATGAGCTCGGAGGGTTGTATTAATGATTTTGATGATTATAATTCTGTAACTACATATGTCTTACAGCCGCGAATCAAATGTTCATCAACATACAACCTATCACTGGCCTGCAAATTGCAAAAAACTTAAGAAAATTTGAATTTCGCGGGCTGGTTGAAGGATTCACCTTAATAGAGAATATTTAAGTTGTTATTACTCCCCCCGTGATTACAAACGCTCGGACTGCATTTCGATTCGGAAAGTCTATGCCTATCTCGCTCGCTTTCGGAATGCCAAAAAAGGATAGACATAGGTACCTACGGGGCCGTCCTTGTTCCACTCTCCACCACAGATTAGATATTAGTAGATATTTATATTGTGTTAGTAGCTCTCCATTTAATTAGAGGTGCGTTCTGAAATTGAACTGTGTTTCAGAACGCGCCATTGATTGGTTTTGTTTTTACCAACGTGCGTGATACGTATATTGCAGACTTTTTAAAATGCGCTAGTTATGGCACTAGGCACTGTTATGGAATTTTGAGCGCTGAAACATCAAGAAATGCACTAGATCTAGTGCCGAAAGCACTAAGTTGGCAACACTGAGTACAGACTACATATGTACTAAATGAGGACGAGATTACGAACATAATTTGCACATGAATCCGAAAAATCAGAGAGGCGTGTCTTGGGTTCGAAGTTATGACTTGACAGTCTGACTGACGGTCACACCATTAGAAAGATTAATTCTTTAAAAAACAAACCATTGCCAGACTTCCCACCTCTTACTATCAACAATGACATAATAAAAAGATCGAGTCACGAAAAATATCTAGGTCTGAGGGTAGACGACAAACTCACATGGAAACTGCACATCGAACATATAAAATCAAAATTAACGTCATTATTAGCATCATTACGCAAAATCTCTAACTGTATACCAAGGAAAATACGTAATATTATTTACAACTCATTAGTAAAATCACATCTCGAGTATCTCATTGAAATATGGGGATCTGCCGGTAAAACTGTTTTAATGCCTTTACAACGAACCCAGAACAAAATTATAAAAACATTGTATCATTATCACTACCTCACTCCAACTAAAACACTATTTGAAAAAACCAAATTATTAGATCTCAAAAAACTATACACATACGGTACCTGCATTCTAATAAAAAAAATCACCACAAACAGCGTACAATCAAAGCTAAAATTCCATAAAAAAATAATATCACACAGCCTAAGAAATAAAAACAAATTACAACGAAGACAAGCTCGGACAAACTACGGAAAGAAAACGATATTGTTCGAAGGAGCACAGCTGTTTAACGACCTACCCAATAACGTAAAAGATTGTGATAGTATTAATTTATTTAAACAAAAACTGAGAAATTACGTTTATGAAATGTAGTCATACCGCATAGCAAATGTTAGCAATAATTATATTATACTTCCTATAGATTTGTTTTGTATAACTTCAACAACACGCATCGGAGGCAAAATGTATTTATTTAGATATAAGCAATTACTTTGTATCTCATTATAAGTGAACCTATGTATTGTTCTTATGAGAATAAATTCTTTAAACCGAAACCGAAAAAATAATATACTTACAAGTTTAAACAAGGCCTATTTAGATACAGACACCCCGAGTAGTTTGAAGGTAAAGTTGACCTTGTGACAACAATTGCCAGTATAATTATTATAATTTCACTAAGATTGAAACCATAACTGTCTCATAGACAAATGTACACACGGCTACACATCAAGCTATACAAAACCAGTATAATCTGATCGTTCATTGTGCGAAAAGATCTAGTAAAGTGAGGCCAAGATTAACTGGTTTTGTATAGCTTGATGTGTAGCCGTGTGTACATTGCCGTTATTAAATTTGTCTACTGTACTTTTGTTTTTTGTTGGCTAAGGCCCCTAGCACACAGCGTATTTAAACGCGCAGATGAAGCGCGTTTCAGGATCTCGCGTCGTCTGCGCCGTAGATGGCGATTTTTGCGATTTTATGGATTCAATCGCGCGTAGAACGCGATATAATGCGCTTTACACGATCGCTCTGTGTATGCTTAGGTTACGAGGTTGCGTTCGAATCTCGTTTGAAGCGGTGTCTATGTACGCACTTAATCTACGCTTAAAATACGCCGTGTGCTAGAGGCCTAAGCAATTACAAGGAGGTCTTTTATTTCCCGACTGTAGGTACGGAAGGAGACTTTATTCTTTTTACCCGACTACGGCGAAGCCAAAAGGAAGGGTAATGATTTTGGCAGTCCATGTATGTATGTATGTATGTTCCACCGTAGCGCCTAAAATACTGAACGGATTTTAATAAATGTGGTGTCAATAGATTCGTAAGAATAGCCCGGGTGACATAGGCTATATAAATTTTATAAATTCTTTTTATGACGGAATTTAAATGTCAAAAACTTGCCTCAAAAATATTAAATTGAGATATTCATAACATGTTTGGTATCAAATGAAAGGTCTTGGAGAGCAAAAACCAATATTTTATTCGTAGTCGGGTTTTAGATTTTTAAACTTGTTAATATCTGCCACAAATCGACGACCTATTTTGAGAGTTAAACTTCAAGACGTAATAACGTTTGTAAGTGATCTCATACGGCGTTATTAAAAACTAAGATTGCTCCATGAGTGTTTGAAATCTTTTCATACTAGTACCGAGTGTGTTATTAGTTTTAATATTAGTTTCGAAGATTTTGCGGCTTCATCTTGTTATTTTATGAAGTTTCGGAAAACTTTGGCAGTGACTTTGAGTTGTTAAGGAATACAAATAATGTTCTGCATTTTGGTTAAATTCTAGTCATTTTTATTAAAATACTAGCTCATGCCCGCGGCTTTGCCCGCGTCGAATTATATACTAAAACCTTCCTCAAGAACCACTCCTATCCATTGGTGAAAACAGCATGAAAATTGGTGCAGTAGTTTTTGATTTTATTGCGAGCAGACAGACGCGGCAGAGGACTTGGTTTTATAATATGTAGTGATAGGGTGGCCACTACGTATTTAATACTTACATTATGCAGAACAACGGACACAGAAATTTTTCATTGGTAATTCCAAACAAGATCAAATTAATACAATCTCCTCTGTTTTGATTTTTTTTTGGGGTTAAGAAATCATCAAATGACTCCTCCCACTCTAGGCAGAGTAGTAGGGAAGTGTCAGACTTCTACGGACTAAAAACCACCCATGTTCCTTCTTAGCCCTTAGTGCCGAGGCCGCGGTATCTCATTCGAACAACCCGCAGCCCCGACGGGCATACGTTACACGCTTGTGATACTTAAAATACTATTAAGTATGTAGAGGTGTGTCTAACAAATTAACAGACCAACATTGCGTCAATTAGTTAAAGTTCCATGTACCTAATATTTGCCGAGGATGTTAGCATTAACTGCACAAATATAGACTCCGTGGCTGCTACTAAAATATCTCAATAACACTGCCCTACCAGAAAATCGTACCAGGACCTCAGTTACCCATGCATTGATTTTGTTACGTATGTTTAAATATATTCCTTTTTTGTTTACAGACTGGACACTCGGGAAGGGGTGACGTCACACTGGGCAGACTCCACGCTAGGAGTCAGAGCCACCTTCAGAAGTGACACCAGACCTGCTGTACTGGTCCTCACCAAGTTAAGGTAAGCGATACTCACATAATATGTAGTGCGGTTCGAAGTTTATGGCGCCTCTGAAGTCAGCTGCTAGTTACGGTCTGTGCATTGTACAGTCAAGATGATGCGTCGTCAGTATTTCATAGATGTTTCCAGCTGTCATGAAGTTTGAAGCGTTATACGCAATACGAATCGAGATAGATTTCCAAAATGTTTACCTACAGACTAAAGCTCGTGGCTCAAAAATAACACCCGTTCGGATCAATCTTCAGGTCATGTTTTGCTTGCCTAGGTTGATCTGTGGATGGGTGACCATACCAATCACATACCGAGTTTCCTCTGTACCTCGGAAAGCAAGGTGCCGCCTGTCATTTGTAGATTTTTGAAGTCATTACAGGTAGGTAGTCAGTGGCCCGAAGTAGGTCCTGACAACCAGTCTCACTAAGGTGAAGCATATTACCTAGTACTTACTGTGTTGTGGAGGTCAGACAGGCAGTCGCTCCATGTAAAATACTGGTATTCAGCTTCATCCAGTGAAACTTGAAACCGACCCCAAAATAGTTGACAGATGAGGCTACAAACCTAGATTGCAAAACAGCTTCTCCCTCCATTTTAAAACATTCAAAACCCTATCTAAACTAAAACGATGATCCCCCCATTACGAAACCTAGATTACACAAACTATAAAGTACATAGATAAACTAAAACCCAGTTGGACATAACTCGGCTCGTATGTACAGAGCTTTATAGCCCAAAACATGGTATTAATTAAGGCTAGAACACAACGGAGCAATATGGCGGCCGAGTAATGACCTGATATCCTAGAAAGCGTAGACTGGCGTAATGTTTTACTATAATGTTGCCACTTATGAATAGCAGGTTTCAGTTTCACGAAAAATGGTTGTACATTAAAACAGACTTACATTTATTTTGTTTACGTAATAGGTAATGTTATGCTTGCGAAAACATAGGAAAATGTGTGTTCGGTATGTTTCGCATACAGTTCGAGTTAACATAATCCTTACTTGATATTAAACATGTGAAAGTAACTTTGTCTGTCTGTCACAACCAAACAACACAGCCACAACTGCTGAACCGATTTATTTATTTATTTATGCACACACAAAATACAAAAAAGGATAAAACATAACAAATAGAAGAGCACAAAGGTACAGCTTATTTCAAAAGAAATTTCTTCCAGCAGACCTGCGAGAGGAAAATTGGATTATAAATGTAGACACAGTGCGATTTAAATGAAATTTGGCACATAGATAGTCTAGATCCTGACAAAGGACATAGGCTACTTTTTATTACGAAAAAATGGTTGCAAGAGGTTGATGTAAGATTACTTTTGGTTGCGAAAACCCACATCCACAAGGGTGAAGCCGCTGTCATCAGCTAGTTCTACATAATGGGACGTACTTACTGTGTACCCTAATTGGTGTAAAAAATACCCTTAACCCTTCAACTCGCAACGTTAAGCCGGCTCAAGTGAAGTTGAAAGGCATTTTTCCTCCTCAATGTTCAGGTTAAGCCGCGCTTGCCTAAGCATTATTTAAGGTCCCATTAAAATAGGTGGACAAATTTTAACACAGCGTTCAGTAGGTCTAACCAAACATACCTAAATAAAAAAAAACATCAAAATAAGTGTTTTTTTTTTAAGTACTTAAAATAATAAATTGCCGGGCACTCTAGAACAAACCCATCCTTTAGGAGTAGGTACTTAAATGCGTTTTTCTTATTATTTTTTTACCATTGTCCATAATTTGGTGGTCTGAATGATTTCTGAAATTTTGTCCACCTATTTTAATGGGACCTTATATACCGAGTTCCCTCCGCGCCTCGGAAAACAGGTTAAGCCGTTGGCACACCTCGGACACTCCATACAACGCCCGCAAGATAATTACCTATTACTACTACATAAACAAATAACGTTTGTGCACGACGTGCACGTGCCAATGTGTGCGTAAACTCTAGTAGGGTTATCGTAGCCTTAAAAAATGGCGCGGAAAGTGCAACGGTCTGCGTTGCGAAAACCGAACGACGACTAATACGAGCGCGAGCCATTGCTCAAGTGTCGACGACGAATACCTCGAAGTGCGGGGTGAGGTGCGGTATAAAAAATTTAATATGAGCGCGGGGAAGGGAGTGTCCCTTCTGTACGAGTACTATTATGTATTCTGTGCCGTTGGTCTCGGCCCTCATTTATAGATCTCTGCAGTTGTTACAGGTAAAACTCTGTCAACCGGTATTACAGAAGAGTATCGTATTACCTAGAACTAACAGGGTTCATCATCATCATCATCATTTCAGATAAAAGACGTCAACTGGGTTATTGAGATTAAATAGGCGGTCGCTCCTTGTTAAATACTGGTATTAAACTGCATTCAGTTAGACTGGAAGTAGATCCGAAGTAGAAAAAGCATAGCAGATGAATTTATAGCCCATCTCTCTCCTAGAGAGGAGGCCTGAGTTCCTGCAGTGGGAACATTATAGGCTGATGATGATAGCAGGTGGAAAAATTGTGGAACATACACGTGCTTAGAACATAAACATTTAACAACAATCAGCAAACATTTCCCGGAAATGAGATCGATTTAATCCATGTTTATCAAACACCAAAGATTGTTTGTTACACAAAATATCGATTCCCGATTCTGTTAATTACGAATCCTTGCAAATGGGGAAGAAATATACTGAACTAGTGACCCGCCCCGGCATCGCACGGGTGCAAAAAAGATATCTATCTATAAAAAACCCGCATCAAAATCCTGTTGCGTAGTTTTAAAGATCTAAGCATATATAGGGACAGACAGCGAGAAGCGACTTTGTTTTATAACACTATGTAGTGATAGTGATCTGTTTGTCGAAAAAACAAATGAAACAAAAAAGAAAATGCAATAGATAAAAATCATGTTTATCCATGAAAAAAATGAGAAAGCAGGTGAACTTCGACACTTCAGCAAGTGGAGCAGAGGTCCTACTAAAGGGTTTCGTATTACCCACTACCCAGGGCCGGCAGTCTCTACAGAGATAACGACAAAATCGCTAACTTTCGATTGCTAATTACCAACGAATAAATTCGGTTGCAATAATGATGCTTGCGATAAACGCATCTTGGATGTAGAGACTTGCTTTACTTGCAAGCATCATTATTGCAACCGAATTTATTCGTTAGTAATTAAGGATTGAAAGTTAGCGATTTCGTCGTCATCTCTGTCGAGACTGCCGGCCGTTGATTAGGTTATGGAGGTCAGATAGGCAGTCGCTCCATGTAAAATACTACTATTCTGCTGTATCCGGTATGACTAGAAGCAGTCTGATTCTGATAGTCTTAATTGTCTAACTGCGGTACTCAGAAATATTTAATGGTTACATAAGCCATCAGTTAGTAAAGATTTGACATACTTTTGTATGACAAAAGAAGTAAAATCTCCTTCTGAAGTCGGTGACATTTGTTTATTACATTTCGTTTTTTTGCCACCGACTTCAGAAGCAGATTTTTCTTCTGAAGTTTATTTTTAACTTTTTGGTGTTTTTGAAGTCGGTTGTTTTTTTTTTGCAAAAAAGTTATTAATTTTTTCATTTTTAGTTTTAATATCCTATAGAAATATTTACTATACATTTAAAAAAAAGAATCATCAAAATTGGTTCATAAACGATGAAGTTATTCGCGAACACACATTAACGAAGTTTTGGGGTTATCTACAATTTGGATACTGGTGGACACCGGGGTCGAGAAATCTCTCTACGTCGGTGTCTACCGGTCGCACAGCGGTGACCAGGAGACAACCAAGCTTTTTGAACACCTGATGGAAAAGGCGGATAGTGCCCAGCAACGGTACCCAACGGCGGAGCTTCTTTTTCTGGGGGACTTTAATGCCCACCACGATGAGTGGTTGTTCCCGTTCCAGAAAACTGACCATGCTGGGAGAGAGGCGCGCAGATTTGCATTGTCGCTAGATCTCACCCAGCTGGTGAATGAAGCTACGCGGGTGCCGGATGTTGACGGCCACACACCCAATTGCTTGGACTTGCTGCTGACAACTGACCCGGACAGGCACTCAGTGTCGGTATCAGCCCCACTGGGAACATCTGACCACTGTCTGGTGAAGTCCGTATCTATCGGTTCCCCTCCTGATGATAGCCCTAAGGGCGAGAGGAGAGTTTGGCGATACGAGTCAGCAGACTGGGATGAGATGCGGCACTTCTTCGCGTCCTTCCCGTGGCATTCAGTGTGCTTTTCAGCGCGCGACCTCAATTGCTCAGCTGAAGCGGTTGCGGCCGTGATCCGGCAAGGAATGGAATACTATATTCCATTCTCCGACATACCGCTCGGTCACAAGGCCCGTCCATGGTTTAATGCGGACTGCGCTCGTGCTGAGGCCCGAAAGCAATCTGCATACCAAGCCTGGGTGCAAGCTCGTGACCGTAAAGTTCGGGCGCGTCGGGTTCGCGCGAAGAAAAGAGCATTTAATTCTGCCGCAAAGTCCTGCAAGCGGGTGATCCGAAAGGCGCGCTTCGACCATGTCAGTCGCATAGGGGCCAAACTGGCGTCCTGCCCTTCTGGCGGTAAACAGTTTTGGTCCCTATCCAAATCGGTCGAATCCAACTTCTGCCGGTCCTCACTACCCCCCCTGCAAAAACCAGATGGGTCGCTGGCTCACTCCGCTACCGAGAAAGCAAATCTATTTGCAACTCTGTTTGCGGGCAATTCACGTCTAGATACTGGGTCAAAACAGCCACCAACGATTCCTCGCTGTGATTCTTCGATGCCGGAGATCACAATACACATGAAAGAGGTCCGTAAAGTACTTCAGTGCCTAGACGTGAATAAAGCTAGCGGTCCGGATGGTATACCAGCAAGGGTCTTAAAGAACTGTGCGCCTGAGTTGTCTCCTGTGTTGACACGCTTGTACCGCCTCTCTCTCAAAACTAGAACGGTGCCGGACTCCTGGAAGATCGCTAATGTTCAACCTGTACCCAAGAAGGGTAGTCGTGCCGACCCTAGTAACTATCGACCAATCGCCATCACCTCCATACTTTGTAAAGTAATGGAAAAGGTACTTAACGGTAAGTTGCTGGCGCACCTTGAAGCGAACGACCTGCTCAGCGACCGTCAGTATGGCTTTCGCCGGGGACGGTCAACTGGGGATCTTCTGGTGTTTGCTACGCACTGCTGGGGCGAAGCCATCGAGAAACACGGCGAGGCCCTTGCCGTGTCGCTGGACATCTCGAAGGCATTTGACAGGGTTTGGCACGCAAGTCTGTTGAGCAAACTTCCGGCATACGGCATTCCCGCTGACTTTTGCTGCTGGATATCTGACTTCCTGAGTGAACGGTCGATCCGAGTGGTCATTGATGGCTGCTCTTCTGACCTTGTGGCTATTGATGCCGGAGTTCCTCAGGGGTCAGTTCTCTCCGCGACACTTTTCCTGCTGCACATCAACGACCTCCTTGTTCCTGGTATTGTTGGGTACGCAGATGACAGCACTGTCATGGAGAGTTACACATCCAGCGCAAAAGCCGGTGGTGATGAAATACGTTCATTGAGAGAGGCCATGGTAGAGCAAACGAATTCAGCCCTAAGTCTTGTCTCCAAGTGGGGTGACGACAATCTGGTTGATTTCAACGCCACCAAAACGCAAGTGTGTCTGTTCACTGCTAAAAAGAGTCCGTTCAATCTGGCCCCCACTTTTCGGAGTGCGTCTGTACAAGTTACTGACAGTCTCGAGCTTCTTGGCACGAAGTTGAGTGCAAATCTGAACTTTGGCGCCTACATCGAGTCGAAAGCTCAAACTGCGGCAAAAAAGCTGGGTATCCTAAACAGGGTCAAGCGGTACTTCAAGCCTGGACAGCTTTCAATATTGTATAAAGCTCAAGTCCGGTCCGGCATGGAGTACTGCTGTCACCTTTGGGATGGCTCAGCCAAATACCAACTTGCCACACTCGACTCAGTAGAACGCAGAGCCAGGAGGCTGATTGGTGACGCCAAGCTGGTTGCCAAGCTACATAGCCTGGCCCATCGCCGCAAAGTTGCATGTCTGTCGGTCTTCTACAGACTGTACTTCGGAGAGTGTGCGCAAGAGCTCCACGAGCTTATTCCACCATCTCCCTTCTTCCATCGAGAGACTAGGCGTACTGCAGGTTATCACCCATACCTTGTCGATGTTCCACACATTCGTACGAAGCGTTTTGCTAAGACTTTCATTATTCGTACAGCCAAGGAGTGGAACACCCTGCCTGCGTCGGTTTTCCCGAGTTCATATAACCCCAATCTATTTAAGTCGCGAGTAAATAGGCTTCTTCTGGGTAAGCTCGTTCCATCGTCGACCTCATCTCTGCCCTTAGGGCAAGATTGAGGTCAAGAGCAAGCCCATTTTAAATAAAAAAAAAAAAAAAAACGAAAAATGTTCATAAATTAAGAAAAATCTTCATAAAATGTAAAGTACTGGGCCAAACTATAATAATTTTTTATGGGACCAAATGGCAACTATTCCGCATCAAACTAAAAAAGACTCACGTAAATCGGATCATAAATCGCAGCGTAATCGGTGTACATATATAGAAAAAAAAAAAAAAAAACATACCGATCGAATTGAGAACCTCCTCCTTTTTGGGAAGTCGGTTAAAAACTGTCAAAACCTTTACTTAGTGATGGCCTAAGTAATCAAAAGCTCTCTAATTGCGACAATAAGCCCGCCCTGCTACCGTTTTACAGACTACCCAATACATTATACTACAGCACAAACTATTTCAACATCCGTGCCGATAGCCCGATACTAAAGAAGCCAATTTGTTCCCGCTTAAGACAAATGCATCGTCTAATACTGTTGATTACATTACCGTTCTCTTCGGGGGCTAAGCAGGTGAGATATATTGGCCACTCGTCGAGTTGACTAAGGGGAAATGAATTACCCGATGAGGGAGGAAAGCACTAGCTATTTTTGTTATTTTTTAAGCTTGAGGTAGCTTCTTAAAAATGTGTTTTTTTGTGGAATAAGAGTGCTTAATGCAAAACTTTTTTTTAGATTGTCTACTTTAATTAAATGGTTGCTTAGACATTTATTATGTGTGTGATAAGCAGTAGCCTAGGGGTATAACCATAGACTGTTTTTTATAGGGTATTTTTATTTTGGAGGGTTGGAAGTCATCAAATAACTCCTTCCGCTCTGGGCAGAGCGAAACGGAGTGTCAGACTTCTACTGACTAAAAACCACCCATGTTTCTTCTTAGCCCTTTATTTCGAGGCCGCGCTGTATCTCTTTCGACAATCCGCAGCCCATCTATGCTGTTCTTGGAAATGAATTTAGCACGTCTTGAGTCATACAAATAAAATGTGTGAACATAACCACGAGTACCTACTATAAGTTAGATATGCCACTTGAATTTTTCATAGCAATAACATATAAATGTACCACCTGTCCACATATTTTTATAGTCAAGTATCATCGCTTCTGCGTTTCCATCATAAAATGGATGGCTCCAAGCAATATTCTCCGGATTTCACATATTGCTCGACGTCGCAATTAGTTTCGTCAATTTATTGCTTCTAAATGCTTGAAAAAATAAATGGTGTTGAACTATAGATATGAGATAATTATCCGATTCGATTCAACGAAAATCGGTCTTGGATCTCGATTGGTTTATCGATTTACTGGTTTGCTTGAGGACGTGGGTTCAATTCAATTCTATGTATTCTTTTAGGTGTTGTGTGAACACCGAAGGAACTAAAAATTAATTTATTCACTCGAGTTAAGCGTCTTTTATTACTTAATTAGTAAATAAAAAAAAATTGCTTAACTCGTTTTTATAATAGCCTGTAGGTACCTACCCCAATTCCTGCCATGTTTTCTTTCGTCGAGCTCGAGGTATACGTCCAGACTTTCTCGCCATGTCTTTCTAGGGTGGCTTCGGTGGTGCCGTCCGTCTTCCGGCAACAATCGTGCGGAGACTTTTACCCGCGGTCATCGTGCATACGAATGATACTCTTAACCATTATTAGTTTAAAATAACTATTGTTTATCCTTGTCAATATAACTCAGAGATACCAACGGAAGGTTTTAATAGTCTACGATAGAGAAATCTATTATCTTTTCGAATCAAATTGCCTATTTAATCTCCATGTAAATCGATTTCCGATCGCCATTACCTACATACCTACTTCCTTCCCTTAATCAATTATTCATCTCGGCCTTCCGTAGTCCGTCAAAATAGCCTTAACCCATGAGGATACTAAAATACATCTGTCGCACCTAAGGTTGACATTGGGGTATCTGCATACATTACATCGGTCGGTATACAAAGGGATCAGAAGCAACCTTAACTAAACCGAAAGTCACTTATTCTGCTACTTCTAATACTAATGTTTAAGGTTATCACTTTACTTTAAATCTATCCTAACATTATAAAGTAGAAAGATTTGTATTTTTGTTTGTTTGTAACGAATAAACTTAAAAACTACTTTACCGATTTCAATATTTCTTTCACTATTATGATGAATAAAATTACTAGTGCTACATTATCCCTGTTTAAAAAATAAATGTCCACCCATGCGAACCCAGGACGGTCCGCTAGTAGCCCTTATGCCTGTAGCACACCTCCGCTGCGAAACTCAAAGGGCGAATCCGCATTATTTTCGCTGTGAGTTGTAAGTTCTTTGGCGGCGGAACAGGATCGAAATTCCCTGCTCTAACGTACAAAACTGACTATGATGTTGTCTCTTTCTAACACGATTTCACTCATTTGCTCAGGAGCCGTCTACATCTCCGCCCGTTGACTGTAGTACTGTTGTACAGTGAAACTCGCACAGCGGTTTCGCAATTGTTGTTTTGCAGCGGAGGTGTGCTACAGGCATTATAGAAAAAATTTTATGGCTGGTAATTTTATAAGATGAATCAGTGATGCCTAAATGTGTCTTAATAACTACTTTAGACTTTGAAAACAACTACCTAGTTACTTATTCCAAATTAATTGTTTTAATCTAAAATACTCACAAAACCTTACCTTTTCAGACCTGAAGACAGTGGGCAGTATAGATGTCGAGTTGACTTCATCAAGTCGCCGACGAAGAATACCAGGCTGAACCTCACTGTACTAAGTAAGTATTTAAGTAATCTAAATAAACCAAGTAGAACTTATTGGCCGTTATCTCCAACACCAGGCAACATCTAATGACATGCCTAATAAAAGTAGACTGCTAGGTTTGAGATTCCGAGATAAACTTTGTAAATCTAACTGAGGCCTATAACATCGTCGGGGCTGCGGGTTGGTCACAAAGATACTGCGGCTTCGACACAAAGGGCTAAGAAGGAACATGGGTGGTTTTTAGTCAGTAGAAGTCTGACACTCCTTATTGCTCTACCCAGAGCGGGAGGAGTCATTTGATGAATTCCAACCACTCAAAATAAAAAAGGGCTTTTACATAACATCTTGCCTTGTAATACCAAAGGTTTGGGCAGAGGTGTGCCTAATACCTAGTACCTACAAGTACACCTAAATTTCGGTAGTTATGTTTAAGACATATGTAATAAAAAATTAAATAAAAAAGTGTACGTGGTACCAATAGTTGTCTCCACCACGGGTGTTATACCCAACCACCTCCACCATAGCCTTAAACTAATAGCCCTCAAAGACTCAATTTACATTACACTCCAAAAAGCCGCGATTTTGAACACCTGCAGAATAGTGAGGAAGTTCATGCAGATTGACGAAAATGAAATATTTCACAACACACACACACACACGCTACGCTGACTTTGGCTAAGGCCCGTTAACGTAGCTTAAACTAGCCAACGAGCTATGAAACAGAACATGTTTTCCCTAAATAATAATACAAAAAAATAGGAGGCGAGCCTTTTATCAGCAACTGGGTATAACTCCAGACTGCTTCTAAGAAATTCTTGATGGATAAACCCAATATCACTTTACCCGACCCGAGAATCGAATCTTGGAGGTAATACTCAGGAGACGCGCGTGCGTTAAGTCCAACGAGAAAGTATTATTATAGAGCTTTCATTTAGGCATTAATGTAGGTGTAACTTAGTCTTAGCAAGAATGGGAATTAGTGATCTAAGTTGAACCTAAGTATGTCGTTTGTAAAGATTAGTCTGGACTCAAATACACAGAGGAGCTTAATGATTATTAGGGTATTTAAAGAGGAATAGTTTCGGTTTTTTCTTTATCTTGTCATCGAGGATATTTATCCTCGATGACAGGAGGACTAAGCTGGTCACATTTCTAGGATAAAGTCTGTCGATGGGCGAACATTGTCACACAGTGGGTGCCAGAAGACGATTGTCGTAGCGGGGGCTGGGGGCTGGCTCAATAAACACTGGTGTGACGATCTGGACTCATTCTTAACGAATTGCTCGGAGACGGCCAATGATAAAGAAAGTTGAGGACGCTGTCATTTGTAGATCTTTACCCGTAGTCCACTGACTACGGGTAAAGATCTACAAATGACAGCGTCACAAGACAAGACTAGTTGACTTTCAGGCCACTGCCTGAAAGTCAACTAGTCTTGTCAATGGCTATTTTTTTTATTTTTATATATTTTTTTTTATGTAGAAAACGTTGCCCCACATTAGGAATTTCTCCTGTATCGTGGTATTATCTAGTATTAACAGGTAGTGGAGTTCAGATAGGCATTCGCTCCATGTAAAACACTGGTATTCAGCTGCATCCGGTGCGATTGGAAGCCGACCTCTATATAGTTGGGAAAAGGCTATATAAATGATGATGGTATCTCTAATAGAATTTCGAAGTCAAAGACCCTGTTCTTCTTTGCGTTACCTCATATTCTAACATTTCTGTTTTTTTCAGTTCCACCAGAACGGCTGATAGTCCTGAATCATGAGGGTAACGAGATCCGGAACGCTATCCTGGGTCCTTACGATGAAGGAACTGAAGTCAACCTCACATGCATAGCGGTCGGAGGTAAGATACTTTTACTTTTTTTTTTTTCAAGGTATCTCGCAGATCAGCCTAAGAGGCTGACTGCTGCTAGGCAGAGGGTTGTTCAGAAGAGAACCGTGGCCCCGGAACACAAAGGGCTAAAAAGGAATATGAGTGGTTTTTTGTCAGTAGAAGTCTGACACTCCCTACCGCTCCACCCACAGCGGAAGAAGTCATTTGATGATTTCCAATACACAAAAATATAAGTAATAATACGGCTGGCTTCTGATTAACTGGATAATCCTGTGGATGCCTCGAGTGTAAGGCTTCCAGCCAGGGTGTAAAAAGTTATAGACTAAGTGACAGCCCCCCCAGCAGCCCCTGTGGAGTGCTAGGGGCTGCATTAAAACTACTGGCTCAGCGTTACGGGCTGGTACGAACTGGGGAAGAGGGGGGGGGGGGGGGGGGGCATTGTAGATTTTATCCTTGGGATGGTAATTTCGAAGAACTGTCACCGGATTCAAAAGTCTGATTAATTCTTTGATCAGAAAATCGGTTGACAGATCTCATAAAGTTAACAAGAATTAAGCAACTAAACGAATGCTTTTCACACTTCATATTTTTAATGCGCCTAAAACAAATGATTTAGGTAGGTACCGTCTATTCGAAAATAGTCAAACTCTCTAAAAACACACTTATGATTATGGGAAATTGGACTCTATTAAAATTCAAGTATGTTCTCGACTGAGACAGAGATCAACCCTTTGGAATGGGAAACTACAGCACATTAGGGGTAGCTTCCTTTTAATTTGTTTTTTTGTCATTCAAAAGGGCCTGCAACGGTTTAATTGAAATAAATGCTTTGAGTTTGATAGTCATAAGATGGAGAAAATAAATAAATAGAAAAGGTTCCATTTACCCGTTATAACGTAAAAGGCGACCTTAATAACTCCTTTAAGATCACTATAACACCATTACCAACATTTTCCTCATTTCACTCCCTTTTTCCTCCAGAACCTTAACATTTTTTACCTCAATTCCACCCCCTCTAAATAACGCATTACACGCCTAACATGTCAGGGGTGTGTTGGTGAACAACAGTTTATTCTGACGCAATGGGAACATGCAACGTGTGTTAGACAACCCTGTATAAGGGTAATGCTGGGCCACAACCTGCACGGTTGAGCGACATGCGTGTTGCGACATAAATGTAAGGTACGCGCGCGTGGAACACGTACGCGCCGCCGACACGGTCTGTTGCCGTCATGACGACGGCCGGACGGCGAGCTAGCCCGTAGGGCCTAATTCAACATAGACTAGGCGCTTGCGCGTGTAGCGTGTGTATTGGGATATTGTTAGTAGTGCGCTGTTTAATAATTAGGTCTCGAGTTAAACGTCAAACCACGTCTCTAGATGAGACGCTTGGGTCTCATCTAGAGACGTGGTTTGAAGCATGTTTCAGTCCTTTCATAGTTATCTCTTATTTCATTGATTTGGCAGATAAACGCTATCTGAATCATAACATAAGTTTTTGAAGTGACATGGCTTGACTGACAACTTAATCATTAACACTGAAAACAGGATATTTACCAAGTTAAATGTTTGTTTTGAGTTCCCTACAAAAACAACTGTGTAAAAATCAGAAACAAGTAAAAGTGTCGAAAAAGTTCACGAGCACACAGTGAGTTTCGTGTGACGGGAACAAAATTATGTTCTGAGTGACGGCGGTAGCGGTACCGAGCACAAAAAAACGGAAAAGAAAGAGGGTAGACCGAATTGTTTGCTCGTAGACACCCACCCGCAATAACTTTAGTTTATCCGTGATCATGGTGCTTACACCAGCGTCAAAACATCGGAAACTCAAAACAAATAGAACACGATAAATGTCCTATTTGCAGTGCTAAATCATATTTGTGTTCTCGCTACAAATAAGGCTTCGGATTGGTTGCAATAAGATGTTAATTAAGCGGTCAAAGGAGTCCCTATAACGCTACTTGTGGAGCGACGGTACTCGCGCGAAACAAGTGAAACACGCGTGTTTCATGTCGCATCTCCTGAGGTTGTGAACGGGCCCAACACGCGCAAAATGTCAGGGGTGTGGTTTAAACATCAGTTCATTCTAACGCAATAGGAACATGCAACGTGTGTGAGACAACCCTAATAAGGGTGATGGGGTGAAGTAAGCAGTGCGCTGTTTGAGGGAGCATTAGATATTTATGTATGACCGTAATACGAGTATGGGTTTGTTAAGGAAGTTATTAAGGGTAGTTTTCTGTGAGTACCTAAGTTATTTTTGTAAGGAGTGGTTTAAATTGTGGTTATTGTTATTCTGAGCTTTAGTTTATTTAAGGACGATTTCAACTTTTAATTCTTACACTAAGCAAAAATTTTGACGACACGGAGCGATTGGACTGCGTGTCGCGGTTCGATCCCCGTACGGAACAAATATTTGTATGGCCTACACATAATTGTGTCTGGGTGTGTATTGTATTGTGTATGCGAGATTAAATGTTTGTAAACGCACCCACAATACAGGTGAAATTCCTAGTGGGGACAAAGTTAAAAAAAAAAAATTAAATGCTCAAGTGTCAGCTTTCATGTGCACGTTATTTAGCTAAACCCATTTTTTTTTACACGAGCAAACAAATTTTAATATTTTGCTGCGATGAATTCTTTTGCGAGAATATTCTAATAGAATTTCTAGAAGATTCTGATATTTATTTATTTAAACTTCATGCACAAGAGTGGTACATAGGCGGACTTAATGCCACAAGGCATTCTCTACCAGTCAACCGTAGGGTCAAATAAGACACTTGTATCAAGAAGTACCAGTAGTACAACTAGTTGGACCAAGGAAAGAACAACTCACTGTAATTGAACCATTGGTAAAGATATTTCCCCATAGAACAACCAGTTGAACCCAGTTGAACCATGGGTAAATTTACTTCTCCGTAGTACAACCCATTGTATCCGTATAGTTCTAATACAATGGAAATTAGTAGTACTAAAAGAACTTTTTTGTCCGTTTAGTTCAATTAAAATTCATACAGCAGATAGTAGAACTAAATGGATTTTTTTCTCCGTTTAGTCCTACTAGTTGAACTGAACAGTAGAACTATACGGATACAATGAATAAGACAGCACTGTGGTAGAGCAAAAAATAATAATAAGGAGAAAACCATTATGTAATATAACTTGATATACATAAATAAGAACATACTAATACATATTATTATAGATATTATTATTGATATTCATACATACACTAACGCCTGTTTCCCATGGGGGTAGGCAGAATTCATAGAACGCCACCTGCTACGATACTTACATACTCCTTTTGCATCATCCACATTCATATATACGCACGCCAGTTGCGAGTACTACGCACCTGTCCTTTCTGAAAAATCTCACCAGTGAGGTCACTGTATATCTTTCTAAGAAGATATTCATCACTCCATATTAAATCTATCAAAAACACACAGTTTTCTCGCCCTATATTTTCTAAAAATAGGCCATCTCACTTTTCCTTTTTCAATATCTCGCGTGCCAAATCACGCGTGCTATCAAACACAATATGTTGATGTAAGCCCGGTCCCAGACGTTTTGTTAACAACTTGTGCTGTCACTTGTTTAGGACCAAACAACAAGAATCTGATAAAAAAAGGTTGTCTTGGAGTGTTTTTTTTAACTTCGTCTGTTTTGTTGTTGACACAATGAACTTGTTTATTCAGGCGTCCACGATGTGTAGTTGGATTTAGAGGAGCTTCTGGCTTAATAATAACAGCCTCTCGAGTCTTTGTTTAGGTTAAGCCGTGCTTGCATAGGTTGATGGGTGACACATCATTACATTCAGCAGTCGCATTCAGATTCGGAAAGCACGATGAGCCGCTGGGCTTTTAGGTAGTCAATGGCTCAAAAGTCTGACAACCAGTCTTACCAAAGGGTATCATTATTATCCAGTACTAACTGTGTTGTGGAGGTCAGATAGGCAGTCGCTCCATTTAAAATACTATCCATTTAATATACTGTCTAGTTAGCCTGGAAGCCGAGTCCAACATAGTTTGGGAAAAGATGATGATGGAGCAATGGACATACAATTCCCTTCAAAATCCTTCAGTTTATGATTGAAAGTATGTTACACTAGCTTTTGCCAGCGGCTTTGCCCGCGTGAAAAAGACGATTTTCCATACAAACTTTCATCCCCTATTTAACTCCCTTTAGGGTGGAATTTCGAAAAATCCTTCCTTATTCCCTGTCTACATTGTAAAGGGAACCTCTGTGCAAAATTTCAGCTTTCTAGGTCCAAGGGTTTAGGCTGGGCGTTGATGAGTCAGTCAGTCAGTCAGGACTTCTCTTTTTATTTATATAGATAAAATAGGTAAACCGTATTGCTATTATAACTACCCTTTAAACAATTTTCTGTAACTGAAAGCCTTTCTTTCAGAACCTTACGATATTTAACAAAATATTTTTACAGGTGTCATGTCGTATAAACTTTAAAAAAAGTGTGCCGGCACAAGACTGCAGCGCCCTGTATCAGCCGTCACCGAGGGTGTTCTATTTTCACGAAAAATGTCCGATTCACGCACACGATTTGCTTGTGGAGTGAGTTATAGGCGGTAGCGGGTAACAAAATATTATGTTTGAATGTAATTTTTAAAGTTAAAAAGAAAAGTTTAACCTAAACGCAAAACAGAGCTAGATGCATAATTATGTGACCTACACAATATCACAACCTAGTTACTAAGTCCTTATTAAGACTTGTTACCACCATTTTTACTGTCTTTGACAGTATTTCTGCCCACCTGTTTAAGCATTTTTCTGGTTTTTGGGTGCATCTTTATAATGAATGCACTAGGATAATTATACATATTCAGCGTTGTATCGTCTACAATACACGTGCAAGAAGCAATATACACATAGCCGTAGTCGTTGGTTGATGACGTTTTTCAGTTGCTGACGTATTAATTTTCTATTTGATAGTCATCACCATTCTCTTGCCATATAAAATGGAGTCAAAGACAGCTAAATATAGAGTCCCCATGAAAGTTTCCACGACTAAATGAGAATTAAAAGCTGGAATAGCTACGCATAGGGTCCTTTAATAAATTGCCAGAAACTCAGAATAACATTATCCTCTTGCCCTTATCCCAATTCATTCGCCACAGCATATCTTCTTCTTTCATAACTATACCTTATTTGTTTTTTATCTACGAGAAAAACAAAAAATAAAATCCACTGTCACCCCAGCCTTGTACCACACCTCGCACCCTCACTTGACATGGGTACACTGTGCTACACCGCCGCTATTGTTTTACACGATTTTTTTATTCACTCAAGCCATTCACCGCGCACAATGTAAAGTATACAATTATATGTCTGGCCTTTTGTACCCATCCAGTAATTATGTGGGTCCAAAATGACCCGTTTTTTCCAAAACTTTTTGGCTGTGAATAGGTTTTGTTAGAGAAATGGCGTTGCAGGAGTTTTCGTCGAAAAGAGGAAAATTATTTTATACCTACCTGAAATTTTCGCTGTTTAGGAAGGCAGAAAGTGCCGCATTTCTAAACTTTTTGTTGTGTTTTATTTTTTGAAGGAAGACTTTTGAGGAAAGAAATTTCTGAAGCATTCATGCGTGTTGTCGAGTCAAGCAACTTCAAAAGGCCAATGTTTTTTGTTTAGTCGTTGGCCACAGTGAAAGTAGCTGAAAAGGATATTACGGAGATAAATTTTTATTAGCAAATACTACGATAAGAAGGAAAGGAAGCACAAAGTATTTGTAGTGACTGAGAACTTGCCATATATTTTTGCGTCTACTGTCAGTTTAAAATATGATTTAACTAGTTTTTACTTGTAGCTTTTTCCGGCGCGGCTTCACTCCCGGTATGTAAGGCACCACGGTACGGCAACCATGGAAAAGTTTTAAATGTAGTCTACACTCGGGAAGAGTGTAGCGTGTGTGAATCTAATCTGTAGTACCGAAGATAAACTACTCCCTACGTACTTACAACCATATGGGTCGCCCAGTGGTGGCAGCCTCGACTTACGAACAGTAAGTCGTGCAGGCGCATTACTTTGTGTAATCTATTTCACCACCGCTACTCGCAAAACGGTGAAGGAAAATATCGTGACTAAACCGGCATGTCTTAGAACTAAAAAATTCGAAGAAATGTGACACCTACCAACCCGAACTGGGCCCGAGTGGTGGATTAAAGCCCATCCCTCTCCTAGACAGGAGGCTTGAGTCCCTGCAGTGGGAACATTATAGGCTGATGATGACGGTACAGATACAAATGAAGAGTTTAGTTTTTGGGATGCATCCAAAACTGGATGCATCCCAGGTCATAGTTACCGATTTGCGAAAGGAAGTTGGTGAATTGCGCAACAGTGTGGCCGAATCTAGGTCAGCAGTCGATGTGCCTAACGTTGACACATGCCTCGGAGCCGGCCTCGATAAATCGTCGTCGAATTCTGCGTCAGCAGTTTCAACGCCGGCGCATAAGTCGATTGCTGAGCTTGCTGAAAATTCCGCCCGCGCGCCCCGCATCGCCGCGGCGGCTCCTACGCCCTGCGCGGTCCGAACCCAACGAAAGGATTACGCCAGCGTCACCGCTAGCCTTAGTGACGCTTCCAGTAAAAAGCCTGTGCCTGAAAAGGCACCGTCTAAGACTGATAATGATGGAGGATTCGTGACGGTACAGCGAAGGAAGCGCCATTCGCGAATATCCAAGAACCTCTGCGGCAAGGCTCCTGTGAGCCCTGAAGTGAGCCTGCGTGCCGCCAAACCGAATACACCGGTGTACATTTCCCGCTTGCATTACACCACTGAAGCGGAAAACATCGTGGAGTACGTGCGCCAAAAGATAAGGTACACACCGAGGGTGCATTTACTGGAGTCGCGCCGTAATGTTAACTTCAAAGCGTTCGTGGTGCGAGTACCGAATTGTTATCTGCCCCAGGTGATGAAGGAAGACTTTTGGCCTCAGGATGTGGTGTTCCGTCGCTTCCGCGGACAAATTCCACTGGACAGCCTGCACAAGTGATGTGGTTACAAGTGAAGTGCTACTAACATAGTTCTAAGTCTTATTTATTAACAATCATCATCCGCTAGGTGGCGCTGTGAGTGTGTTGACCTAAGTTTTTTGCTCTCTGTATAATTTTATTTCTAAAAATAGAAAAAGTAGTAAATATTGTGTTAATTCGTCATAATCAATCTCAATAAGTCCTCAAACAAGTGTACAGTTGAAGTGAACTAAATTAATTCGGTGTGAACTGTGTTCGTCTTCGGTGATAAAAACATTGGACTTTACCCGGCATCGACAAGTGACGTTAAACCTAAACTTTACTCTTCAATATCTTTGACCCAGCGAGTGCTACGTGTAAACATTGATTTACTGCCAGTTGCAAGTGATGAGACTTTAAACTCAGCAAAACTCAGTGATTAGCATTACTTCAATTCAGTGTTTTGCAAACTTCGATTTTGCTTTGTCATAATTTACATTCCATACAAAGTAACGCCATCTATTAGTAAACATTTGAACTTCAAAGACATCTCATTAGCTTCTTCATAAACACCGTATTGCTAATCTATGCGCAAGCGACATATCGACTACACTGAGTGACGGTGCCCTGTGGTAACGTTTCTTATTACGACGGAAGGTGGCGCTACCAGTTGTTTTGTATGCAGACTCCGAAGGCACTTCAATCAACATGAACTGTGCTGGCTGTAACACACTTTTTGTGATTGGAGCTAGGCTTCTGAAATGTAATGCCTGCGAAGGGAGCTATCACTTTGAATGCCTAAATATACAGCCTCGTCAGTACGAAGCCTTATCAGAAGCATTTAAGGCGACCTGGAAATGTCCGTCGTGCAATAATGTCACCCGCCGCACTAGGTCTAATTTACTTACGCCTGTACGGTCCGCGCAAATTCCATCAAACGAGGATAGCTTGAACATGTCATGTGATATCATAGAACATTGTCCCGCCTCATCGTGCAATCCATCTATCGGCAATGAATCTGTCGCTCAGGACACAACTAATACTTTCCAAGCATTCTCAAATGAGTTACACATTACACTACAGGGGTGGAGGAGTGACATAAACAACACGCTTTCTACTTTTAAGGAGGACATTAAGACAACATTAAACGGCTGGCGCGATGAAATGGACACTAGTATAAATAAATTAAATAACGATTTGAGATGCGCTCTGGACGAAATAAGGGTTGAAATGAGCAGTATTGTTACAGAACATAATACTTTAAAGCAAAATGTATCTGATTTATCACAGGATGTAACTGAACTCAGAGCCTCATTGCAGTTTCATTCAGAGGAACAGGATAATCTCAAGAAACATATAGCTGATATGAGTCGACATTGTGCTGAGCAATCTAGCCAATCTATTAGTCTCCTTGAGTCCAAGCTTGATTATCTTGAACAGCAAGCGAGACAGTGCAATGTGGAGATTGTTAACGTGCCCGAGACTCGAAGTGAAAACCTGCTTCACGTAATGGAGTCAATTGGAACTGCTGTTAATCTTCCTGTCACACAAAGAGATATTATATCTATTCACAGAGTTCCTCATGCTCACCAGCAAACAAATAGGCCAAAGAACGTAATTGTTAGGCTATCGTCACGTATCCTGCGAGACAATTTACTTGCTGCTTTTCGCAAAGTGAAAACCTTTAAAACAGACCAACTGGGTTTTACTGGTCCACCGTCGACTATTTACATGAACGAGCATTTGACACTCAAGAAGAAACATTTATTTCGCAAAGTTAAGGAAGTGGCCACACAGCTTAACTTTAAGTATGTCTGGATTCGGAACGCCACTATCCTCGTACGTGAACGGGATGGAGATACTGCATTTGCAATACATAAAGACGACGATATTCGCAAGATTAAAAACAGCCCGTCAAACAACATCGCTGATTGTGCCCCCCCCTCCTCAAACGCACTTTAATTGGTATGTGCTGCTGCTGCATAACTTAATATCTTTTTGTAATGTTTTAGTCTTTTTAATGTGGATTGTTTATATAACAACAAAATATGTGTATGGATCTTATGTATCAGAGTGCTCGTGTTTGTCTAAATTGTTCTGCCTTTTTGTGATAGTAACCTGCTTCTTATGCTTGGATGAATATAACGATTTTATTTATGTTTGTTTTCTAAATACATCATACTTGTTAACGGGTCACTATGACAATTCAGTTATTTTTTCTTATATTAATCGTTTTCTGTTGCAATTTTTGATAATTACATCGCTACGCAATAATATTGTTTATTTTGTTGCCTTTGTTTGTGTTGTTTGTTATCGTTGTAAGTGTTATTTAGAGATCTGTTTAGAAAACCATATTTGTTGCTGTGTCGTCGGGGTCCATTCCTGTTATGGGGTTTTTATTATTGTAACGCTACGCAATAATATTATTTATTTTGTTGGTTTTGTTTGTATTGTTTGTTATTGTTGTAAGTGTTATTTAGAAATCTGTTTAGAAAACCATACTTGTTGCTGTGTCGTCGGGGTTAATTCCTGTTATGTGTTTTTGATTATTGTAACGCTACGCAATAATATTATTTATTTTGTTGCTTTTGTTTGTATTGTTTGTTATTGTTGTAAGTGTTATTTAGAGATCTGTTTAGAAAACCATATTTGTTGCTGTGTCGTCGGGGTTCATTCCTGTTATGTGACTGGTATTATTTACGTAACTGAGAAATATTGTTTTTACTATTATTTAACTTTTATTAATCTTTCTAATGAGCATTGCACGAGCGAGTGCCTGTTATCTACTTACACCTACATTAGTGGTAATTATTTTTTTGAAATACTTAATATCTCGTGATGAGTAACAAACATTTATCCATATATTACCAAAACTGCAGAGGTATCCGTACAAAATTACACACACTATACATGAACATCCTGAATGGTAACCACGACATCATCGTACTCACAGAGACGTGGTTGATTCCTGAGATTAGCAATAATGAGTTTATCGATCAGCGCTACATTGTGTACAGGTGTGATCGTGATCGTATTAGCACTAAAAAAATGGATGGCGGCGGAGTGTTAGTTGCCCTGTTGCGCACACTTAAGTCCTCTGAATGTGATGTGTCTATAACTCCTGCCAACTCACTATTCTGCAACCTTGTTGAACATGTTCTTATAGAAGTGCCTAGTACACGACCTTCCAAGAAGCATATCATTAGTGCCGCTTATATACCTCCTAAAATAGCTCCTCTTTTATATGAACAACATTTTGAAACCTTACAGCAGGTGCTGGGTGACCCTTCCGTTGACTATTTTTACATAATTGGCGACTACAATCTTCCAGAGATAACTTGGAACATATCGGGTCCAATGGTATCTCTGGGCGGCGGCGGTGGGCTTGGCATCGGCTCGTCCACGACTTGTACCCAGTTGAATAATTTAATGTCTTTACTTGATGCTTTGCAATATAATGTCGTGGCAAATACAAATGGTAAAATTCTTGACCTAATAATATCAAATCACCCATGTAGTGTATCGGGTGCATTGATGCCTCTACTTCCAATTGACACGTATCACCCACCTTTCGTCTGTGATATAATTTTAAATATAGATGCTCTTCCTATGAAAAAGAGACCACTGCAAAAATATAACTTTTATAAATCTGACTATGAAAACATTAACCGTAAAATTGAGAATACTTCTTGGACGGAACTTCTTACCCCTTTAGGGTCCGAAGAGGCACTTAGCTTATTTTATAATAAGATTGACGAAATTATTAAACAGCACACACCACTATCCGCATCTAGAACGGCTGGCTTTCCTGTTTGGTTCACAAAATCATTAATTAGGATATTTAGAAGAAAACAAAAGTCTTGGGTCAAGTGGAAAAAATACGGGAACATTGCAGACCACGAAGCTTTCTCTCAGTACAGAGCCTTATTTAAGAAAAATTGTGATAAATGTTTTAATAAATACATTCAGTCGATTGAGGACAGCATTCATAAAAATATTAAAGATTTTTGGGTCTATGTTTCCAATCGCAAAGACAAACCCGGGATACCGGAAAAAGTACAATACAATAATATAGTATCCAACGATCCTCAATCGATTTGCAATATGTTTTCCGATTTCTTTGCGTCCGTATATGAGCCTACTTCACCTACCCTTGCGCGATGGGAGCCACCTTCTGAAACGATGTCTAATGACATAGTTATTTCCGACCTTCACTTTAAAGAGGAAACAATAATGACAGAACTTAAATCACTGGATCCTACTAAAGGCCCTGGTTCGGATGGTCTGTCACCGTATTTTCTCAAAAATACTGCCACCGTTATATGTAGACCGCTAGCTATATTGTATAATAAATGCATCACTGAAGGTGTCATGCCAGCGGTATGGAAACATGCGAATATCACACCTGTACACAAGGCCGGATCTAAACGTAGTGTTGAGCAATACCGACCAATTTCTATTCTGTCTACCTTGTCGAAGCTCTTCGAGAGACTAGTACATAACGAAATATACCCTATTCTCCATCATGCTATCATACAACAACAGCACGGGTTCGTTAAAAAGCGATCAACGACAACGAACTTATTGGCTTTCTCTAGTGATCTGTTTGACAAGATGGATAATCGTATACAGGTTGACGCGGTGTACACGGACTTTCAGAAGGCTTTCGACAAGGTGGATCATGAGTTACTGTTGAGCCGAATAGCCTTCAATGGCATTCGAGGTAACTTATTGCGATGGTTTATCTCTTACATCACTAATCGCTGTCAACGGGTTGTAATCAACGGTTTCCACTCTGATGCTGTCCAGGTTACCTCTGGTGTGCCCCAGGGCTCTATTCTTGGTCCTCTTTTATTCATTCTCTTTATAAACAACATTGGTAACTGCTTTCGAAATTCAAAATTTTTATTATACGCTGATGACCTTAAAGTATATAGACCGATTCGAAATATCCAAGATTGCTATCTCCTCCAAGAGGACTTGGATAGACTGACGGACTATTGTTACTCTAGTAAGCTATTTCTAAGCATTCCTAAGTGCAACTATATCAATTTTACTAAAAATAAAAACGTTATTCGATTTGTATACTGTTTATGTAGTATTGCATTAAATAAAGTAAACTCGGTACGTGATCTGGGCATACTGCTTGATTCGAAACTCTGCCTGGATTTACATGTCGAACAAATCCTTAATAAGGCATACAAGATGTATGGATTTATAATGAGATCAACTCATGACTTTAAACGGGCCTCTTCGTACCTCTGCCTATATAAAACTCTTGTTCGGTCACAGCTTGAATACGCTGTCCCCATCTGGAACCCGTATTATAAAAAATATATTGAAATGTTGGAAAATGTACAACGCAGGTTCCTTCGTGCAATGCATTATAGATGTCATAGAACGTATCTGCCGTATGACCAGTTGCTCAGTAGGTATAAACTCCTGACACTCAGCTCCAGGCGCAAACAATTAGAAGCAATGACCCTGTACAATGTTGTGAATGGCAAATTTGACTGTATCGACCTGAACAATGTACTGTGTTATGCAGTCCCCAGAACTGTTCATAGACGGCTGGTGCGTGCAGGTTCGCTATTTGCAATAGGTACCTGCCGATCTAATACCGGCGAACGTTCGCCAATTCGACGAATGGCAGCATCTTACAATAAAGAACTAGAACACATTGATATATTTACATGCTCCATGCATAGATTTAGAAACTTGTTGTTTGAGACGCTTAAGTCCTTTGATTAATTTACTGATATTTGTAGCCATATTTACATTTTGCACTTTCATCGTTTAGTAGACGTATAGCTATTTATTTTCTTCCTTTTTGTATTTTTATGTTTTAACTGTCTTGCATGAACAGCTTCTTTCCTAGCAATTTAAGGTTTAGTCATTAATGGTAATCTGTGAACAGCGCTGTGGGCTACATTATTATTTAAGTTATTTGTTTTCATGTTGTAATGTTCCATAATGTAGCTGTTTGTTGTTCCTATTTGATAAAATAAAAATAAAAATAAAAATAAAAACAAGAGTTTTGTATTTAATTTATATGTGTTAGTTTATAAGGTATATATCTATGGGCCATTGTAGCCTGCAATAAAATGATTATTATTATTATTAGTACTTTTAATCAACAAACCCTCACTCCCTTTATAAAATCTCCCAGCATTAAAAACAATTGATCAACATCACCACAAATAAAAGACTGTCTTAGGCTTTCAGAAACCGATTTACCGTTTTACCCCTCTTTTTTTGCGGTGTTGTAAGTCTCTCTCTCGGGCAGAGCGAAAGGGAGTGTCAGACTCCTAATGACTTAAAACCACCCATGTTCCTTCTTAGACCTTTATGTCGAGGCCACGGTATCTCACCGTTTTACCCTTAGCTACATAATCTTAAACCCTCCTTCCATTGTCTGTCCAGGTCGTCCAACAGCCCGGGTATCCTGGTGGAAAGCTCACGCACTCTTGGCCAACTCCGAAGCCAGGGCCTCCGTCTCCTTCAGGCTACAGAGATCAGACTACGGCACTGATATTACATGCCAGGTAAGCACTTCTTCTTTTTAGCTTGTCGATGACAATGAATGAGTGCCCAAAATTTAGCGACGAGTTTGGCATATTCTGTTCCGTCCATCAGCTCCTGATGTGTAAGTAACGAGACAGGCAGAACACGATATCAAAATGTTCTATCGTTTGTGGGGCAACACCACATTTACACTCCAGGGCAGAGTCATCTATAAATCTCCGCTTGAACAGGTTTTCCTTGCTTCGGCCAACCTGTGTCCGCAGTCTATTTAAGGACTTCCAGGTCAGCCATGGCAACTCGTGTCCAGGGAAATAAATGTACGAGTATAACTGCAACTTCCAAGAGAGTCGATGACAATCTGAATAGCGTTGCCATAAAGCTAAACTGGGCTAAGGTATAGCATCTTCCTTAGTGTCTATCAGTTCCTACAAGGAGCAGACAAGAGAACATGCAGAATGGCATGGTTGGCGCAGTGGCTAAGCGATTAGACTGCTGCGCTGCGTGTCGCGGGTTCGATCCTCGCACGGAACAAATATTTGCATGGTACAGATAGTGGTTCCGGGTCTGGGTGTTTGTGTAAGTGAGTTAAAATGTTTGTAAAACCCACGATACAGGAGAAATTCCTAGAGAGAGCCAACGACTCTTTTTAAAAAAAAAAAACATGTAATATTATTTTCATTATTATAAGATTATACTGCAGAAAAGCTCGTGGTTGAATATTAACCGCTCGGGTTGATCTTCAGGTTAGCCCGCGCTTGCCTAGGTTGGTCTGTAGATAAAGGACTGCCCCTTACATACCGAGTTTCCTCCGTGCCTTTGAAAGTACGTTCAACCCTTAGTGCATGTTTACGTACAGGCGGGGCGTCGCGCGGCGCGTGCAGCGTTTATATTTCAAACACATGGCAATGTATGAAAAAGTTATCGATTTCAAAACTTGATATTACAAGAAGCGATTTTTCGCTCGTTTGTTTAAAATGCAGCGTTTGTTGCGGTGGACTCGTCTCTCAGTAAATTAATAAAAAAGCACGAAAAGAGCATTCTGCACGCGCCGCGCAACGCCCCGCGTCTCCGTAAACGAGCCCTTAGGCTCGGCTGTTATTTATAGATCTTTGACAGTCTTTACAAGTAGTCAGGGGCTTACTAGCTGCCAGCTGATTAGCTCACAGCTAATTATTGTATTAACCGGGTTGTATTTTGTCCGCAGGCTGTAACAGATCCTCTAATAGACCCCGTCTCAGAAAACATATCCATTGATGTCAATTGTAAGTATTCCTTATTAATTTCCTACATACGGCGTCATTTCAAGCGATGCATTTTCAGCATAACATGTCTCGCTTTTTATATATTTCTCATACAGTGAGAGATTAGCTTATACTGGTTTGGTATAGTTTGATTGGTCGTCGTGAAGGAGTCCTTTCTGATACACCAATTGTATATTTTAGTTGTAATTTTTGTTATTGTTTGCAATTAATTAAAGAGTGCGCATTCCTTTAGCTGTCACCTTGCGTTAGACAAAGAAACAGGCACTAAAGCATTACTTAAGAGAAAATGCGAGTGCTGTCTCTCTCCGTCTATCCGTCTGTCTCTCTCCACTATCGCTGTCTTTCTCTGTCCTTCTGCCCTCAAATTCGTGCGATAAGGACAACTGCAGATCCGACTCAAAAGCTTAAGTAAAAAGTTATAATTCGAGGTTTGGCTCTCGCCTATTTCCTCCTCCAATATTGAACCAATTTAAAAGATATTTTAGACAATGAATAAGGAGGACCTACTACGCCGCTATGTTTTTCTTTTTTCGTTAATAGTTGTCTTTATTTTGAGCATTTTTTGAGGGTTCTAGTGCTTATAAAAATAATTTATCACCAAAAAGGAAAACATAGGGGCATAGAAATAGTTAATATTTATTATTCTGTAAAAAATCATTGCTCTAGGCCTCTAGGGTCATTAACCAAAAAGAAAACAGGCGAGAGCGTTTGTATGGAGAAAGGACCACTCGCATTTCCTCTTAATTCATGTCTTTTAAAATTTCAATTTTCAAACAATCATGTTTATTTAATTTATTAATACCTATTCTATCGTAATTGACATGTTTTTCGGCTTTGTAAGTCAGGTGTTTTAAAATGAATCTTGCCAGGTTTCTCCTTAACCTATATTTACAGATAATAAACAAACAAAATCCAAACTAAATCTCAACTTAAACTAAACAAAACTTAAAGCTACAACATCAGTGTTAAGCACATCACTATCCTAAGTTTAATCTCAAGACAAAGTCTTAAGAAACGTTGATACAGCGTACGGTAACTTAACTCTAACTTAAGTTAAGTAGACGGGCGCTTATTAGACATTCATTAAACTTTACTTTAACTAAGTTAGGTCGGAGTTTGCTATTATTGGAGTATAGTTTCAGTTAAGTATTTAAGTTGGTTTTAAGTACTTAATTAGTAATTAATAGTTCGTCGACTCTTTACAATTAAGTTTCCTTTTCGGTCTTGTGGTCGCTGAGGTCCTGGGTTCGATTCTCAGGTCATACAAAGTGTTTTTGGATTTTATCATCAGTAATTTCTCATTAGTAGTGCGTTGTCTGTTTTTGTCAGGTCGCTGGCAATAGGCGAGTCTTACTAAGAGTAAGACCATCAATTATTCAGTTACTGGGTTGTGGAGGTTAGATAGGCAGTCGCTCTTTACAAAACATAGGTATTACAGTCGGAGTGCCTGTACGTAAGTACATTTTTGGGTGACGTAAACTCCTCAATAGCACCCCACTCAACTTGGTTGTCGTTCGTGTACCAATGCCATGCACAAACTATGAGAAATTTTGTCAAAGTCGTTGTAAAAACTTAAAATACTAACCTCTATAAAGGTGAGACTCACCCAGTTTCTACTTGAAGAATTTGATTAGAAAACTAAACAAAATCTAAATCCTCCCTGTTGGTACCCCTTTGTGCGAAAGAGTTAACTTGGTCCTGAAACGCTAAGGGCGTTAGAAGTAACACGAATGGGCTTTAGTCAAAAAGAAGAAAAAATGGTTTTTTAATAACAGTTGCTCAAAATGTGGCATATTGCAGGGACGTATAGCGTTCGGGATGTGGGCTATTACATACTCGTGCTTTTTCTTTACCTTTCCCGAACTCGTGCGTTCTCTTACCCAACTGTCAAAATAATGACAATTAAAAAAAAAACAACCACGAAGTAAAAACAAATCATAGAAGTTTTTATGATTCATGCAAATATTTATATAAAGAAGCTACTAAATTGTTTTAATATCAGATTTAATTATTTGATTCAATGAGTTAGGTTAGGTTTCATTCCATTTCATCTCATTAAATTTCATTTTCATTTCATATCAATAAAAAAAATCTACTGAAGACTTGGCTGTATGGGCGGGCATAGTTCCCTTTGCCTACCCAGAATGGGTGAAGAAAACAAAAAAAAATCTTTGCTTATATTCTTCGGTTAGCGCCATTTTCCAATAATGTTCTTTATTAAATTGCTTCATTTTTTCGCAACTGTATTAAAAATAGTTGTTGTTCCGAACTTGTTCCGACTGTCAACCCTCACCTTCGGCTGCGCCTCGGCTCGGGTAGACATTTGTCGGAACTCTTTGCAATGACAGGCTTTCCGCTCTAATAATGAAATATACTATTCCCGCCTGGTGGTACAGTCTTATTGATATCCCTGTATTTTAACTGACCTTACTTCAACACTAATACCTGCTTAATCCTCCTTACTCTCGTGCATTATCTTTTACTCTCACAACACCGCACAAAATCAGTTCCCATATGAGGCGTATAGTTGCAAAACCCCCTAAAAGACTTTTTTTTATAAATTAACTTTTTTACATCAACGGACAGTATTTCAAATTCTCTTTGAAATAAGAAAAAAAAATCTTAGCAAATCCCACTATAAGCGTACAAATTTACAAGGGCTAATTCGTGTTTAGTAGCAAAAACCGCTATAACGACATGTGTCACTTTCAAACGGCCCTAAAACCAAATACACCAATCAGAGCGCTTCATTCATTCGTTCGCAGTATGGCGATTTCTGTTGTTGAGTGGTGAATTACGTGCGGTAATATTGTGTTTTTAGTAATAAATAATGGAGGAATTAATGCAAAATGTTCAAAAATCGGAACTTGGCAAATCCAGGAAACGTCCTGTTATAAAAGCTAAGTGGAAACGAGAGGTAGCACGTGAAAAAAGGTATGTTGAATGTTTACTAGTTTGCACGTTCTGTTAGTATTAGGATGGTGTTATACAAACCTGCGATAGTAGCACTAATAAAAAAAGCTTTTATAATATAATTTTAAAACTAAATATTATAAAACTAACCACCACCGTTCTTTGTTAACAACAAACTATTCATAAACCCATCCAAGTTTAATTTTATGTTGCTTGCAAAGTCCTCTAAAACGTAACGAGTCAAAATCAAATCCCACTATAATGAATGATGAGTTTCAAAATACACTATAATGAAACAATTTTATTTAATCCTCTTTTTTCTAAGACTATAATGACAGTTCCATTTTTTTCTTTGGTGTTATCGTGCGTCCTTTCGTAAAAAATGTTAACAGGTACAATTAGTACTGTGCATTATTAAGTAATAAAGTAAAAAAAATACTTCCTCATTTTTTTCCGAGAATCATTTTAGGGGGTTTTGCAACTATACGCCTCATATCACGATACACTCGTAAGTCGTAACATAACCCTGCATCTCCCTGATTGACGCGTCATTACCGTTTACGATTATACATATTTGTTCATGACTTGCACGTACTGACAGTACCCAACTTAACCTGAGCCCTATTCTCACACCACTTGGCTCAAACGAGGGTTCCGGTAAAGCTGGGCTTTTACTGTACTATATCTATTGCTATCCCTTTCTTACTCCAGG
This sequence comes from Diarsia mendica, assembly GCA_949316265.1. Taxonomy (NCBI): domain Eukaryota; kingdom Metazoa; phylum Arthropoda; class Insecta; order Lepidoptera; family Noctuidae; genus Diarsia; species Diarsia mendica. Next base: position 6,020,907 of record OX438911.1, on the reverse strand, counting down.
CATGGAATGTTCTATCTCTTTCTCGCGAGATGGGATTATCTTGTCGATATTTATACGCATGTTATTGTGTATCGATTGGTACATGTGAGCACAAAAGTGGTTTGTTGGATTAGTTTAAGTTTTGATTTATATTGATGTTTGGAGTTTGAGTGAAGGCAAAAGTTTGATTCGGTGGGAGGGGTTTCCATCGGCGTCGAGTGTACTTTAAAGTACCTCGGACTCGTCCTCGACAGCCGGTGGAACTTCGTGGAGCATTTCCGACGTTTGGCTCCCAGACTGGAGCGGGCTGCAGCTGCCTTTAGGTGGCTCTTGCCCAATCTGGGGGGGCCAAACGCCTCCTGCCGTAGGCTGTATGCGGGGATCGTGCGGTCCATGGCCCTTTACGGGGCCCCGGTGTGGGCGCGTGCCGTGAGGAAGCGGGCCGTCCACTACCTGAACGCGCCCCAAAAGGTCATGGCCGTAAGGCTTGTCCGCGGGTACCGCACGATCTCCCGCGAGGCGGCGATTCTCCTTGCCGGATTGCCGCCGTGGGATCTGGAGGCGATAGTCCTCGCGCGCCTACATGAGTGGCGCGCGGAGGCGCTACACCGGGGGGTCACTCTGCTGCCGCGGCACATTGCTGCGCAGCGGACAGACCTCCGGTGCGATCTCATGGCGGCATGGAGACAGCGACTGTCGCAACCCAGCGCAGGGCACGCCACGATAGTGGCGGTAAGTCCCCTCTTTGAGGAGTGGCTGGAGAGGCGCCACGGCGCCCTCACCTACCGTCTGACGCAGGTCCTCACCGGACACGGGTGTTTCGGGAGGTACCTGCACCGAATCAGGCGGGAGGAAACGCCCGGATGCTTCCACTGCGAGGATCGACCGGAGGACACGGTGGAGCACACTGTGGAGGTGTGCCCTGCTTGGGCGGAGCCCCGCCGTGTTCTCGTAGCGGCGATCGGCGGCGGTGACCTCTCGCGTCCGGCCCTGGTGCAAGCCATGGTCCGGAGCGAGGAGGAATGGGACGCCGTCGCCTCCTTCTGCGAAGCAGTGATGCTAGCGAAGGAGGTGGCGGAACGAGAGAGGGAGAGAACCTCTCAACGTCCCAGCCGCCGCGGAAGGCGCTCCGGGCGTCGGGGGTCACGCGATGACCTCCGGCCACCGTAGACGCGGGCCTGTGGACGGTGAGTAACGGGCTAGCTCGCCGTCCGGCCGTCGTCATGACGGCAACAGACCGTGTCGGCGGCGCGTACGTGTTCCACGCGCGCCTCAAAGAGATGTCAGCAAGGAGGGGCCCGCAAGGGCCGACGCCCGTCGGGGCTGCGGATATCGAAAAGTTACCGCGGCTCCGACACAAGGGCGAGGAAGAGGGAACATGGGTTGGTTTTTAGTCAGTAGAAGTCTGACACTCCCCTTCGCTCTGCCCAAGAGCGGGGGGGGTTATTCGATGATTTTCCACCCACCAAAAAAAAAAAAAAAAAAAAGGCAAAAGTTTGATGTTTAGTATGTGTTGAGTCATGGAGTTGAATTGGTTTTTATGGCTTTAGTTTGTAAGATTATGATGGGGTGAATGGGTGATGTTGTAATTGGTACCAAAATAATCATCATCATCATCATCGGCTGGGGCTTTTGTCGAGTATGGTGGGCTCGACTTTCAGTTTCTACAGTTGGAATTTTTATCAAAAGTACCTACCAGTAAGTGAAAAGCACTTTAAATTATTATTTATCTACCAAGGCCACAACAATCTAATTCCACGAATTATAATGCGGATGCCGTAAAATACAAGGCAATAATTTTTAAAAAGATCATTCTAATAAAGTATCTAAGAACTGTCAAGCGGATAATAAAGATAAACTGACATTTGACGCAAATAATAATTACTTTTGCGTCAAATGTCAGTTTATCTTCTACTCCCTTTCCCTTAGAAAATAATCATGAAATTAGAATTCCGAGAAACCTTAATACCCTTATAAAAATACCAATTCGCTTTCACAAAAAAAAATAACAAAACATTCTTCACAGAACTCACATATTTCAACACAGCAAAAATCCAATCAGAATCCCTTCTGGAAACCTTTTAAAACGCCATATTGCCGCCAAAATCGTGACCTATCGTAAATCACGGAAATCCCCGAAAAAAGCCGAACGATATAATCAGCCATACATAACTCGGAGATGATAATCTAAAGGAGTCTAATTGACAGCATGATATACTTTTGTTAGCGAGTGTACCGACACGGATGGGAGTTGTATGGATGCGGCGTTTCTGTTATGTTTTTGTTTTTTTAGGTAAAGGTGTGTTTTCATTGATGGTGGCGAATGTTTTTGTAAAAAAAAAATAAAGATAAAAAATACACTTTCACTTAACGTGACGTGTAAATAAAATACATATTCGTTATTTTATGTGAATTTTCGTGAAAAAATGTGATGAAAACGATTTTCTAAAAGTTAAACTAGAATATTTTAAACTCTCTTCAGTATTTCATGTAAAAATAACTTTACCTACATTAGAAACAAAATTAAATACTTTGGGTTTACCTGTCTAGTTTATTAATAAAGTAGAATTTAAAATTTCGCACAACCTTTAAAAGCTATACAGCTATAAAGCTACAAATTTAGAAAAAAAAACAATTGGCATTATGCAAATTAACCGAGAAACATAATTATTATACTCATTTACTTATTAATTAGTAAGTAAATAAGTTGAATTATGCAATTCAAGTAAGAAAAATCCCGACATTACCTTAAGGTATAATAACTAATAAAGTACTTAACTTTCCTTAATCACCAATTGCACTGCAAAACTCCTTATAAAGAAATTAATTAATGACTCTTAATAAATTATAACCAAAGACTAATTATCCTGTTTTCATAGTTAATGTGGAAGTAATTAATGATTGAGTATTTGTTGAATATTTTGCACCCGGTATTAATTAAAGTTATTTTATTAATTTATAACCGATAATTATTGCTATTTGTTTTATTAATGTTGTAATATGTAATGGTAATGTAAGCATTTTATACCTTTCAATTATTTTTTTACAAAGGCTTCTCGTTGTTCTCCCCTCTTGAAATGCCGCGTGCTTTTAGTTATTTTGACTTTCTTACATTCGGTGTTTCTATTATTAAACATAACATAACATCACACCTGTAATCTCCAGGAGTCTAAAAAGGAGTCAAAGTAAGTCTTCTTTTAACTTCAAGGCTCGCCTCGATTTAAACGGGTCTACCTTATAAAATTCTACCAAATAAAATTTTGCCATCTTAAAAGTATGCCATTGAAAATTCTCCCATTTAAACATTCTGCGAAACGATAATTCTATTAAATAATTGTTTTGCCATAAACACATTCGTTCAAAGAAGAATATGCCAAGTGTGTTATGCCAAATAAATTTCGGAGCATCAAGTTTCTGCCAGATAGATGGTACCCGATTTAAACATAACTATCGAAATGTGGGTGTTCGACGTGATCCTGATATAAAAAGAATGCCTTTCGATTTTAGTACAATATCTTAAGGGCCGGTTTCACCGGTTACGGATAAAGTCCCGGATAGCCTATCAGGAACTTATCTGCCAGATAAACTACAATTTTTGATAGCATTATCTGTCAGATAACTATCTGACACTTTATCTGTAACCGGTGAAACCGGCCCTAACTCTAGTTAAAAAACCCATGAACTTTACATACTTATTACTAGCTGTTGCCAGCGGTTTCACCCGCTACAACTCGTAAATTATAGATAAAATCGGGATAAATATCTATCCTATGTGTTAATCCAGGTTATAAACTATCAGTGTACCTATACAAATCCGTTCAGTAGTTTTTGCGTGAAGAAGTAACAAACATACACACTCACGCACTTACAAACTTTCGCCTTTATAATATTAGTGTGATGTGATTATGTCATGTTTGAGCTGGACAAAGCCTAGAATAAAAACTAGACTAAGTAAGGTGTAGAGGGACCATTTTCAACCTAGTATTATTATCTTAGTCGACGCAAGCATTTTTTTATCTCCTAGCCTCAAATTTTCCAGCCTATTTCCTCCCACCCGGGTAAAAGGAAACCCTACGCCTGACATTTATTTTTAGCCTACAAAATGACCTACATTTGTCTAGTAGTAATAAATCCGCAGCCGGGTGTAGAGATATAAAAAGAGCCTCCTAGCTAGGACGATGTGCCACCCGGGGCAGTCAGCCTTAAATTTGCTGACCTGGTAATATTTTTATCACGGTATGAGCTATTTCTTGAAGAACATCATGCCTGTAATTCCAGAAGGGTAAGGCAGAGGTATACCCATTACTAGGTACACCCTCATTTCACCCGTTATGTTTAAGTCCCATGTAATAAGGGGCGAGCCTATTGCCATCCAGGGCTCACAAATTTTGCCACTTCTACTGAACAACTCCTGATGGCAAACTAATTTTCCCGACCCGGGAATCAGGCACCTCCTTTTTCCCATTATTATCGTTCTTTACACAGTTCATCCATTATTTTTTGGGTCTTTCAAAAAATATACAAGTCCTTTTTTTTGCAAATACGACACAATTATGATCTAAAACGGAAATACGACGCACATAAACATATCATAAACTGTAAGAAAACATTACGAGATTATCATTAAAATGCAATATGGCCTCACAAAGGAGGAGTTAATTCTGTGGAATGAAAACCGGCACCATTTTGTATAATATATGATTGTATGTTTTATCTTGTAACTGGTGAAGATGTACAAAAAAAGTACTATTTTAAAATTAAATATCACAAGAAACCGTAACAAAAAAACCTATTAAAAGGAAAATATTATATCTAAAAATTTTACCTTTACGTTTAATATACGTAGAATATTAATTTAAATCCAAGTACCGTGGCCATTCAAATGAAAATCCTGTATCTAAATCGGTTCATGCGTTTAGAAGCTATGATGCCACAAACATACGCACTACATTCATATAATTATTTAATAGATAATAATTTATAGATAAAAATATGAAACTTATCAAATTAACCCATCTTTTTTAGACTGCATTCGGGTAAAAAAAGCAAAATTAAAAATTTTGAAAAAACTTAAGACGGTTAAAAACTAATTTGCTTTTTATTTTAAACTTTTTACTTTATTTTTTTTTTATCTAGGAACATGCACCAATCAAACCTAAACCCAACTGAAAACTGCATCAAAATCGGACTTGTAGTTTTGGAGAAAAATTGCAACTTTGATTTGCACAAAAAATGTTTGCTGCAGCGCCCCCTGGTGAGTTGTCACCGTAACACCTATCTAAGAACATGCACCAATCAAACCCAAACCCATAACTGAAAACTGCATCAAAATCGGACTAGTAGTTTTGGAGAAAAATGGCAACATGTATTTGCACAAACACACAAACAAACAACCTCTCACCCCAAACGCATATACCGTCTCCGTTCCGTCGTGGGTAAAAAGACTAAAGACAGTCTAAGACACACAAAAAAATTACATATTCGAAGTTTCAAGAAACTTACATAGGTAAAGACAAGTTATCCCCAACATTTTTGCATACCACGAGAATATCCTACATTTATATTAATTAAAAATTAAGTTTATCTATTATGCACAACAAAGTAAACAATAACACAAAGTAACACAACGAAAATCCGCCCTTAAATTAAACTTCCAAACGATAATAAACAGTAACAGTAAACTCTTTGATGAACCCAAAGTTTTTATTCCCCAATCAACAAATAAAGCATATTATCTCCTTTGATCAACAGACTATTACTTAATTTAACATCAACTTCATCAAACGCTGACCCATCTACTTCCTTACCTTTGTACCCATTACTTAACCCTATCTTAACTTGTGTTGTTAATAGACTTCAAAACAAAATGGCCGTTAGACGTCAAAGGCGGAATGATTAGCATTTCAAAGTTGATCTGTCATAATAATAAAAGATGGCTTCTTCCGGGAGTAACAAAGTGAAGGTGGAAGTTATCAAAGTTGCACCGTATTTCATTGGTTTACCTTTTGAAGTTTAGTTTGGAGTCGTCCACTACCTCAGGCGATGTGACTTCCTGTTGGGGCTGCGGGTTGTCGAAAGAGATACCGCGGCCTCGACACAAAGGGCTAAGAAGGAACATGGGTGGTTTTTATTCAGTAGAAGTGTGACACTCCCTAACCGCTCTGCCCAGAGCGGTAGGATTCATTTGATGATTTCCCAAACACCAAAAAAAAAAAACAAAAGGCCATGTGTGTGTGTGGCTTGCGTCACTGACTCGTAGTTTGTACTCGTTGTTTTTATTGTTATAACTTTACTTTAAGTATCTTTATGACCCGTTTACTAATCAATGCAACTATCAGTATAATGAAAATTTTTGATTGAAACGTATTAACTCATCAAAAATAAAACTCGTTTCTTAGTAATAATTTTGCGTACTGTTACTTTGTACAGAATGCTTGGTTGACGACTTCATGAAGTGCCCGTTTACACCCTGCTAATAACAACCCAAACTTTATTATTCCTGGTCAGATAGACAACTGCTCTATGTAAATTACTGGTATTCAGCTGCATCCGGTTGGTCTAGATACCGACCGACCCTAACATAAATTGGAAAAGACTGGGCAGATGATAACACAAAAATATCTAGGAAGTTCGTTCTTCAGCTGAGGACTCTTGACTACTTAGGTACTTCCTTCTCTTTTACTCCTATAGAATATACCAAGTTCCTTTTCAATAATCACACCTGGAAAGGACCTCTTTTAAATATAAAACATCCGATTTTAATCGGCTTCCTTCAATACTCATTCACAGCTTTAAAAAAGCTTAAAAAACAAAGATTTGTTCACTTAATAAAAACACCTTATAAAATTGAATTTTATCGTATCACGGTACTTAAAAACAATAAGCTAAAAATTTCGCACTCACTTGAAAATATTCTCACACTGTAGCTTATTATTTGCATCTGCACTTACATCTGAACTTACATTGGGCTTTAAACCCTAACCCGAAGAATATTAAGGCCATATCTGATAAACAATTTACTGGTTTTTGTGGAAGTGAATCAGAATACCCCAATATAACCCCATGCGAAAACCAACTTTATTTCTTTTATTTTTAAAGTTCATTTTATACTTTTTGACTAGCAGCAGGCTACAGTTTTAATTGATTTTGTTTTTTAACGGTGGGATCCGTAGCTTTAAAAAGTTATCGATTTTATTCAATGCATGCAAAATTGTTTAATCCTTCACAGCCATTGCGTAATTGATGCATATTTAAAATCTGCCTTTTGTATGGAATTTTAATCATACATTTAATTTTTGATCAAGCTTCTACAGAAATCCATTGCGGTAGGCATACTAGAGTTTCCATGTGGTTGGGTTGTTATTTTGTGCCTGAAATGAGCGAAAATGGAATTTAAAGCGGATATGCTTTTAACAAATTAAATTATCCTTGGAACTCCAAACCAAGTGTCATAAGGGCCAAGTGTTATAGGGATTTACCATCAGAAACTTCTCTGCAACAGCCACGAAGTCTGTATTTGTACCCGTTTGGTGGTATATAATAGGCTCGCCCCCTATTATATGGAACTTAAATATAACCGGCGAAATGTCTTGTCTTAATGAGTACACCTCTGCCTAACCCTTCGGGGATTACAAGAATATTAAACGACACTCTTTTGTGTATTCCCCTCATTATAAAAAGGTTTTATGACACAACCTTGCGATACCCTAAAAAGGGTTAGAACCAACAAAAAACTCGGCTTAATTGTCTTAAGTGGTCTAAATAAAAAAAGGGATCGGATTCTTTTGAATTGTAGTTAAGTTAGACCTTTGTTTCCCCACAAGTGGGCTATTGTTGTTGCCCACAATGAATTTTTTAAACAGTCGGCGGTAAAAAGTTGGGCTTAGACATTTTTTTTTATTAATTTGGTGGTAATTTGGGATTATTTTTGTTTATTTTTGCTAGCTACTATAAAAAAAGAAATCGGTTTGATGACGGTAAATGAAATTTACCTTTCCCAATGGGAAAAAGGCGTGATTTTAATACGACGTAAAAAAAAACTTAGTTACTTATATTATGTTGGTATACAGGCAAAAGTTAGAACAAGACCTAACTAACTACTACTACTAACCGGGGTTGGTTAAAATTATCATTATCTTGACCTTGTTCCATGTGACTTGGGGTCAGCGCAACACGTTTTTTGCATCCATTTTCCTCTGTCAACCGTCACGTTATCATTTAAGTATTCCTTCTTTCATATCATTCCTCATACAATCCATCAATCGTTTCTTTGGTCTTCCTCTCCCTCTCCAACCATCTACATTTAAAGTAGGGATTCCTCACTCATTATGGCGGATTTTTCTTCATGAAAATAGAGCTGTGGAGAGTATACACATACTGTTTTTTGGTGGCAAATTTACTTTGTGGCGAATGTACAAACATGTACCTACCCATTTATAGGGATCGGTTAGAATCTATATAAATTAAAAAAAAAAGTCCTGACTGACTGACTGACTCATCAACGCCCAGCCCAAACCCTTGGACCTAGAAAGCTGAAATTTTGCACAGAGGTTCCCTTTATAATGAAGACAAGGAATAAGGAAGGATTTTTCGAAATTCAACCCCAAAGGGATTTAAATAGGGGATGAAAGTTTGTGTGGAAAATCGACATTATTATCGACACGGCGAAGTTGCTGGCAAAAGCTAGTAAAATTATAAATTTTAACAAAAACATATTTATGATCATTAATACAAATAAGTAGCGAAACCACTATCTTCTAGTTAAAATATAATAGCTCGATCCTCAATAACCCATACCCACACCACCTGGTCCTTCGATCCCCTACTCAAACCTTAATTTAATTCCAAACTTGATTGATTGATATTTGATATGCGTAAGTAAATCCAATTCCGACAGCGCGGAAGAATGGAAATCCAATTTTAATTGAATAATTGAAAAATGCCATTAAAATTCGATTAGGTTGTCGTGAAGTAATCTTATCCTTATTTGGGGATTATTAATCAATGGGTGCTGAGGTGCCAAGTGATTATGACTTGTTTTAAAAGGCTTGATTATTGCGTAAATTGGTTGTACTTTTTGTTGGTATTTTGTGAGAATTTGCTTTCTGTTTTAAGCGAAAGTTACGTGAGTTTGGTTGGAAGTTGAATTTGAAATGGAGAAAATTGCAAGAAGCTACGTTTGATGAACAAATAGTAGGAGCGAAATATTAAATAAATAGATAAATAAGTTACATAGTTGATGTGATCGTAGGTTGTTCGAAACTTTGGGAGACAAGAGTCAATAATTATTTTTGTTTTGGTGATTTAGGCACACACTGGTTTTCATCTAATAGATAAGTTTTTTAACGAACATTGTTATTAACATTATATCATGACTTCATGAGCACTGAAAAACCATATATTTACTGTTACAAAAATGAAATGATGATGTTGATTTTATGAAATATCGGGAACTCGAACAGTACCTAATCACGGTAAATATCCATTTTTCAGTGTTAATGATAATTGTTCTCGCATGGTTCTTGCAAACAACCGCAACAGTTCCAATTTAAACATTTCATGTTATTTTCGAGGACTGCTGTAAAAGTTTTTGGTGAAAATAAATGGTGTCACCTTGTCGTAGGTACTCACAACTTCCTCTGTGTAAAACGGTACAAGATTTCATAAATCTTAGCTTTAATCATACTTTTGTCCACAGTACGACCACTCTGGGTCCGTCTCCAAGGCGGTAAGCGCCCTCTGGTGGCAGGACAGAGCACCGAGCTGGTCTGCCAGGCTGTTGGAGCCAGGCCCAAGCCGACCATATCCTGGTGGAAGGGAGGTACCAGGCTAAAGACTGTTAGAGAAACTGTGAGTATTAAATGTTTTATTAAAAGTATGTCAGAAACGTCACTGCAAACAACAATGCCCTGTCGAAACTTAGTATTCTTCCAGACTTGTAATGCAAAAAGTAAAAACACGAATCTTTCAAATCTTAATTACATTCGGATTTTCTGGCATATTCTTTCAAATCAAGCTCAAAGCACGTTAAGCCGGATCCCGGCTTACTTTTGTAGCTCTTTGGCAGACTTTACAGGTAGTCACTGACTCATAAGTCTGACAACCAGTCTTACCAAAGGGTATCGTATTAGCCAGTACTAACTGGGTTGTGCGAAAATACTGGTATTCAGCTGCATTCGCTTAGATAGAATAGAAGCCGACCCCAACAAAGTTTGGAAAAGGCTAGGCAGATGATGAGGGCACGTCATGGTCGGTGCTTGTCAGTCACCCAACCATGAAAAGCCTAAAAACAACTGAGACCATGCCTCTCTGCTTACCTACATTTGCATGATAAGCTTATCGCAACATTAAGTCCAGCGAGCTTGCGAAGCGAACTCTGTTTACATTGCATCGAATTTCACGGCAGATGGCCTCTGCAAACGATAAATACGAACTAGTGCTGCACCCCGAAATTAGGTTATAGTTTTGGCCGAAACTTAAACTTAGAACGAAAGTTTGGTCTTGTGATATTCATGGCGGTAGGTTACACTTCTTCGTCTCATAATTTGAGAACAGTTCACGTCGTTACACAAAATATGCTTTAAACTTTTAATTAAGTCTACCAAAAAGTTTATATTCGTTGCAATAATGGTGCAAGGTAGCTAAATAAAATATTAAGTTCACATAAATCTGTATATCTTAGTCTTGTAGTTATCTTAGTTCTTTAGTAGGTACTGAAACTCGAACACAAAACAATTCATGACAAATAATTTGCAATTGACAATTCAATAATCAGCAAAGATTTAAACAATGATCCGAGCACTCAATTTTAAATTCGCAATAAATCTTCACCAAACATTTCGTAACTTAATTCAGTTAGACTGCAAGCTTGCTCGCAATTAGGTTTCGGCTTTCGCCGGACAAAATAAAAGCCAAAAGGCCGAAACTTAATTTACAATTTGGTGCAACACTACAGAAACAGACTCCAAACAACGTTGTTTCGTTTACAATATGCTGATCAGAATTCTTTATTTTTCTTTGCATTGTTCGCTCTCTTTTGAAAACTAAAACAAGTGAAGTAAATGTTTTAAGGAACGCTAGAGTAGCTTCATTAAAATGTTACAATCTTTTTCTCTGTAGGTTTCAGTTCAGACATATAGATAGGTTTAATACCATCTTCAAGCTTATTGTGTAAAATATTTTGAGATGGTTTAGTATAAACTTAGTATTACTAGATTAAAGCTAAGCCAGATTTCTATAACCAACTTTATACAGGATATATTTTAATTAATCAAGCAGTTTTAACACCTTAAATTAAATAAATTATTTTCTACTACAGAAAATATTCGTTTGTATTTTCAAAAGACTAATGTAGTACATATTATGTTTTTGTGCTTCGAACAAAGAACTATTTTATGCATCAATTACTATATTATATGCCTTTGTTTCAATATGATAATTTTATTGTACGAGTTGACGTCTGTAACTACTAACGCCATCTCTCGATCGAAACATAAACTAAAACGCGAAACTAATTCTTACCCTAACAGATGTCGCTACGATCGCGATGCCCTCTTCAAGTCAACGAACCTAATTCCATAGCATTACGACGATCTAGATAGACATGGACAGCACAATGGTATGCTGTCATTTACCGGGAGTTGTATATTGAAACCTTGAGGGCGGAATCGAGAATCGGTAATGGTTTGATTCAAATCGATTGATTGAATAGTAGGGTTGACAGTTCGCTTTTTAATCAAGTTTAAAAGGTGGACTTCTGGTTTAACCGCGTTTTAAGAAGCTCAATAAATTGATGGCCTTAAAATGGACTGAATAATTTTTTGACTTAAAGTACAGACGCCAGCAAGCTACTAGAATCAAGCTAGTACAATTTCTTTGATAGATTTTCAATTTTATTACAAAATCGTTAGGTTCAAGGTGACTGGAAAAATTTCACAGTTTCGGGTAAGTCTTTAATTTGAACGTTTCTGTAGATGGCAACAGTGCCGTACCTATTCTACTCTGTGGTTGAGCAGGCAACAAAAGACCCCGAAACCAATGATATTTGTTAAAACCTCATTACCCGAAACCCTCAAATCTACCCTGAAACTATCTCAAATCGGTGTACGGGAGTTTCAATTTTTGTAAACGCACCCACGATACAGGAGAAATTCCTAGTGTGGGGCCTCAGAATCTGTATTCTGAGTGTGGGGCAACGTTTATCTAAAAAATAAAAAAAATAAAAAATCTAGTACAGTCAGGCCTATCTTTTGTCTTTGAGAGCACTTTTATTTGAAACAATAAGAGAGTTTTTTGTTGTATTTTTTTTTTGTGCTAATTTCACAGACGCGTCACCACGAGTTAGTTACAATTTGCAAACTAGATGGCGCTGCATCATTACGTCACGTTTCTGAATCGCGGTGTTAAGATTCTCCGCCGTTGAATGACCCTCGCGTGTTACTGTAAACAAATCATACTTACCTGGCATAGGGGAAACCGTGATCAAATAGGCGGTTCCCCCAGGGCGAGGCCTTTCCATTGCACTTCGGTTGGGTTGACCCCTGCGATTATCCCTAATGTGGATAACTCGGATGCGAAATTTTTGATAGTGGGGACTGCGTACGCGCCGTCCCCTCAGAATTCTTTGAGAAACAGTAGGGGAAAATACAAAAGGTACAATCTGACTTGGGCATTATCGGGTGTTACGTTCGATTGTGGAGCATAATAATCTCACGCTGATTCATGTTACTAGTTCAAATATAAATTAAATGTGCAATTAAATTAACATAACTATGGTTGTATAATGTGAACTCAAAATACGATGAATGGACTTTGTGAATGATGATGATATGGCTAGAAAGGAGGTATCTGCTTAGATGACGATTAAAGAGAAGTATGGAAGAAGACATGCTGCGGCTAAATAAATAAGGGTAATGATGATCCCGTCGGGTGCTGCGGGTTGTTCGAGAGATACTGCGGCCTGACAAAGAGCTAAGAAGGAACATGGGTGAAACAGTATTTATCTTTTAACCTCTAACAATTAAGTTGGTTAACCTGGAATATAAAATAATTAAATTTTAAAATAAAAAAAAACGTCTTTAACCAAAAACGACGGGGATTGTTATAAGTTTGACGTGGCATCGTAGCTAACAAACGCATGAACTGATTTAGATTTTGTTTTTTTTTTATATCTAATAAGACAGAAAGAAGAATTATGTGTATGGTAACAAAAACACGTATCTGAATAAAGAAAAGGTTATATTGTGTATCTCACGGCTGCCTTAAAAAGGCTAGAAAACTACCTACAACCCGACACTGGATTTCAACTGAACCTGAGCTCTTTCGTAATCTTTTTCGGAAACCCTTGCATTTGATATCCATATCATAGAAAAGCATAAATAATAACTAATCCGTTGGGCGATGTGGTCGCTAAGCGACAAAGCCCTTAAATAAATTAAAAAAAAAAAAATAACTAATCCGCCATCTTTGGGAGTCCGCCATATTAGATTTAGAAACATCAGTTGCGGGTTTTGTCAACCACAACACCGCGTGCTGCCTCCGTTTGCAGTCTACCATCGAAACTCGAAAGTTAAAGTACGATTGTTGCATCATTTGATTGGCTAAAGGAGAGCTTAAAGATGCTATCGAGAATGGAGAGCGATTTCATTTAAATCGATTGATAGGGCTACAGTACTGATGACATTTCTTTTTGTTTTTTTTTTGTTGCAACGTTCTCTGGGATTAAGCGCCGACCTTTGCATATCCAGATAAGGGATTTATGACTGTGCCATGATCTTTTTTTCTGACGTAAATGATTCTTATTGGTTTCTCCGGTAAATTGACTGGAATTATGAGGTTTTTTGTTCTGTGTATTTTCTTTTGAATTGTATATTCGTTTCATTTTTTTGTTTCGATTCTGTTGTGGAATAAATTACTCGTAGTTTATCCAAAAATTCTCTAATAGACGACGATTATTTCGACTACCAATACTCAATGTATTGGCCATTTTCCTTTACCTACTGTTTGAGTGTCAAGCTCCAGTTGTGATGCTGGTGGTCTCGACTAAATAAAAGTTCTGTTTTGCGATATGAAGACTGTATATTCTGGTTTAGGTAGTGGTTACAAAAAAAGTAAATGGCCGATGTATGCGCACGGTAAGAGACGGCGAGCGAGTCTGTCGTGTGTGCCCACATATGGTCAACGGCCTTGCGGTAGGCGGGGCGCTGCGGTGACGTAGGATCATGTGTCGCGATCCTACTGGCCGGCGCGATGTGACGATCCGGAACATATTCCCCGGGTTGAAGTGTGTGAAGGCTTCAAGATGATGCTGCTGAGACGGGAAGAGGGCAAATGTTGTTATATGCACGTGTGATGGTGCCCTTCTTCGTCAGGATGTCGGCGACTCTGTTCTGCCCATCTGTTCCTGGTTTCACGGCGACGATTCTGCCCAGCAGCCACAGAAGAGGAGGGAGATTGGCGTCTCTCACTAAAACCATGGTGCCTGTCTTCAGGTCATGCCCGGTCTGCCATTTGGTTTTCTGCTGTAGGAGAGATATATACTCGTTAGTAAACCGCTGCCAGAAATGCTGTCGAAGCTTTTCAATGCGCTGGAAGCGATGAAGTCGCTGGATGTTGCAGTCGGTCATTTGAGGACTAGGAACTGACGTGAGTGGTCGTCCGATCAGGAAATGTGAAGGGGAAAGGTAAGAGAGATCAGATGGATCAGTGGATAAAGGAGTTAAGGGTCTGGAATTTAAAATGGCCTCAATCTGAATAAGACACGTTGAGAGCTCTTCATATGTCAAGTGAGTTAGGCTCATGACTCGACGTAATAAATGTTTGGTGGATTTTACTGCTGCCTCCCATATACCACCAAAGTGTGGGGAGTAGGCAGGAATGAATTTAAATTCAATGCCTTTGTTTGCGATTTCTGACGCTATGTGACTGGATGAAGCTTTTAAGAAGCGTGAAAGCTCATTGAAAGCTCCCACGAATGTAGTGCCGTTGTCGGAGTACACGCCCACACATCCGGCTCGAAGGACCACTGTTTGAGTGTCAAGCTCCAGTTGTGATGCTGGTGGTCTCGACTAAATAAAAGTTCTGTTTTGCGATATGAAGACTGTATATTCTGGTTTAGGTAGTGGTTACAAAAAAAGTAAATGGCCGATGTATGCGCACGGTAAGAGACGGCGAGCGAGTCTGTCGTGTGTGCCCACATATGGTCAACGGCCTTGCGGTAGGCGGGGCGCTGCGGTGACGTAGGATCATGTGTCGCGATCCTACTGGCCGGCGCGATGTGACGATCCGGAACACCTACCTATTGCAAGACTACCACTAACTTCAAAGTCTAGGATTTCCTTTGATGCACTGGATCGTTCTAGGACTAGTTTGTACCATTCTAAGGCCATATTGATCAAGTAAGGCCGAACAAAGGAGTAAATCGGGTGGAAGTGTGAAGCAATTCCTTCAGGTTTGTGCGGTCTTACAAATCTGTAGTATGACTAGTTTAAGCGTTCCATTCGTCTGTGTGTAGTTGTGTACAGCCTCACTGCAAATCAAATGTGGATTCGATCACTTTGGGAGAACTATCTCAAATCTAGTACAGTCAGGCCTACCTTCTATCTTTGAGAGCACTTTAATTTGAAACAATAAGAGTTTTTTGTTGTAATTTTTTTTTGTGCCAATTTTACAGACGCGTCACCACGAGTTAGTTACAATTTGCAAACTAGATGGCGCTGCATCATTACGTCACGTTTCTGAATCGCGGTGTTAAGATTCTCCGCCGTTGAATGACCCTCGCGCGTTACTGTAAAAAAATCATACTTACCTGGCATAGGGGAAACCGTGATCAAATAGGCGGTTCCCCCAGGGCGAGGCCTTTCCATTGCACTGCGGTTGGGTTGACCCCTGCGATTATCCCTAATGTGGATAACTCGGATGCGAAATTTTTGATAGTGGGGACTGCGTACGCGCCGTCCCCTCAGAATTCTTTGAGAAACAGTAGGGGAAAATACAAAAGATAGAGGGATTATCCAAAAATTCTAAGTCTAATAGACGACGACTATTTCGACTACCAATACTCAATGTATTGGCCATTTTCCTTTACCTACCTATTGCAAGACTACCACTAACTTCAAAGTCTAGGATTTCCTTTGAGGCACTGGATCGTTCCCGCGAGGCGGCGATTCTCCTTGCCGGATTGCCGCCGTGGGATCTGGAGGCGATAGTCCTCGCGCGCCTACATGAGTGGCGCGCGGAGGCGCTACACCGGGGGGTCACTCTGCTGCCGCGGCACATTGCTGCGCGGCGGACAGACCTCCGGTGCGATCTCATGGCGGCATGGAGACAGCGACTGTCGCAACCCAGCGCAGGGCACGCCACGATAGTGGCGGTAAGTCCCCTCTTTGAGGAGTGGCTGGAGAGGCGCCACGGCGCCCTCACCTACCGTCTGACGCAGGTCCTCACCGGACACGGGTGTTTCGGGAGGTACCTGTACCGAATCAGGCGGGAGGAAACGCCCGGATGCTTCCACTGCGAGGATCGACCGGAGGACACGGTGGAGCACACTGTGGAGGCGTGCCCTGCTTGGGCAGAGCCCCGCCGTGCTCTCGTAGCGGCGATCGGCGGCGGCGACCTCTCGCGCCCGGCCCTGGTGCAAGCCATGGTCCGGGGCGAGGAGGAATGGGACGCCGTCGCCTCCTTCTGCGAAGCAGTAATGCTAGCGAAGGAGGTGGCGGAACGAGAGAGGGAGAGAACCTCTCAACGTCCCAGCCGCCGCGGAAGGCGCTCCGGGCGTCGGGGGTCACGCGATGACCTCCGGCCACCGTAGACGCGGGCCTGTGGACGGTGAGTAACGGGCTAGCTAGTAGTAACGGCAACAGACCGTGTCGGCGGCGCGTACGTGTTCCACGCGCGCCTCAAAGAGATGTCAGCAAGGAGGGGCCCGCAAGGGCCGACGCCCGTCGGGGCTGCGGATATCGAAAAGTTACCGCGGCTCCGACACAAGGGCGAGGAAGAAGGAACATGGGTTGGTTTTTAGTCAGTAGAAGTCTGACACTCCCCTTCGCTCTTCTGCCCAAGAGCGGGGGGGGGGTTATTCGATGATTTTCCACCCACCAAAAAAAAAAAAAAAAGGCACTGGATCGTTCTAGGAATAGTTTGTACCATTCTAAGGCTAGGTTGATCAAGTAAGGCCGAACAAAGGAGTTAATCGGGTGGAAGTGTGAAGCAATTCCTTCAGGTTTGTGCGGTCTTACAAATCTGTAGTATGACTAGTTTAAGCGTTCCATTCGTCTGTGTGTACAGTCTCACTGCAAATCAAACGTGGATTCGATCACCTTGCTAGAACTATCTCAAATCTAGTACAGTCAGAACTATCTTCTGTCTTTGAGCGCACTTTAATTTAAAACAATAAGAGAGTTTTTTTTTTGTTGTAATTTTTATTGTGCCAATTTTACAAACGCGTCACCACGAGTTAGTTACAATTTGCAAACTAGATGGCGCTGCATCATTACGTCACATTTCTGAATCGCGGTGTTAAGATTCTCCGCCGTTGAATGACCCTCGCGCGTTACTGTAAAAAAATCATACTTACCTGGCATAGGGGAAACCGTGATCAAATAGGCGGTTCCCCCAGGGCGAGGCCTATCCATTGCACTGCGGTTGGGTTGACCCCTGCGATTATCCCTAATGTGGATAACTCGGATGCGAAATTTTTGATAGTGGGGACTGCGTACGCGCCGTCCCCTCAGAATTCTTTGAGAAACAGTAGGGGAAAATACAAAAGGTACAATCTGACTTGGGCATTATCAGGTATTACGTTCGATTGTGGAGCATATTAATGTGACGCTGATTCATGTTACTAGTTCAAATAAAAAGTTAATGTGCAAATTCGTTTCATTTTGTTTCGATACTGTTGTGGAGTAAATTACTCATAGTTTATCCAAAAATTCTAAGTCTAATAGACGACGATTATTTCGACTACCAATACTCAATGTATTGGCCATTTTCCTTTACCTACCTATTGCAAGACTACCACTAACTTCAAAGTCTAGGATTTCCTGTGATGCACTGTATCGTTCTAGGAATAGTTTGTACCATTCTAAGTGCATGTTTACGTACGCGCGGCGCGGCGTGCGGCGCGGCCGGCGACGCGTCGAGCGACGCGTCGAGCGAATTTTGTGTTCACGGACAGGCGATGCGTGCAGCGGCAGATATCATCGTTCGCGCAAACACAAACGTATGGCAATGTACGACGGTGTACATAGAGACGCGGCGCGGCGGCCGCGGCGGCAGCCGCGACGGCGGCCGCCGCGAATTTTCAAGGCTAAGTTCCGTCGCGGGCATCGCTTCATCGAGAATAAACCGCCGCGTGCATCGCCGCGTCCGTCGCCGCGGCCGCCGCCGCGTTCGCCGCCGCGGCCGCCGCCTCAAATTCAAGCAATCGCGTATAAATTCGCTTCTCCGTGAACGCACTCATACACCGCCATACGTTTGAATTTAGTGCGGATCGCGTCGCCGGCCGCGCCGCGCGCCGCGCCGCGCGTACGTAAACATGCACTAAGGCTATATTGATCAAGTAAGGCCGAACGAAGGAGTGAATGGGGTGGAAGTGTGAAGCAATTCCTTCAGGTTTGTGCGGTCTTACAAATATGTAGTATGATTGGTTTAAGCGTTCCATTCGTCTGTGTGTACAGCCTCACTGACTCACTGCAAATCAAACGTGGATTCGATCACTTTGGGAGAACTATCTCAAATCTAGTACAGTCAGGCCTATCTTCTGTCTTTGGGAGCACTTTAATTTGAAACATAAGAGAGTTTTTTGTTGTAATTTTTTTTGTGGCCATTTTACAGACGCGTCACCACGAGTTAGTTACAATTTGCAAACAAGATGGCGCTGCATCATTACGTCACGTTTCTGAATCGCGGTGTTAAGATTCTCCGCCGTTGAATGACCCTCGCGCGTTACTGTAAAAAAATCATACTTACCTGGCATAGGGGAAACCGTGATCAAATAGGCGGTTCCCCCAGGGCGAGGCCTCTCCATTGCACTGCGGTTGGGTTGACCCCTGCGATTATCCCTAATGTGGATAACTCGGATGCGAAATTTTTGAAAGTGGGGACTGCGTACGCGCCGTCCCCTCAGAATTCTTTGAGAAACAGTAGGGGAAAATACAAAAGGTACTATCTGACTTGGGCATTATCAGGTGTTACGTTCGATTGTGGAGCATAATAATGTGACGCTTATTCATGTTACGAGTACTCGTACAAGTTCAAATAGAAAATCATGTGCAATTATATAAAGTTACATAACAATTTGGTTGTTTATTGTGAACTCAAAGAAACGGTGAATGAACTTTGTGATCGATGATGTTAAAGCTAGAATGGAGGTGACTATACTGAGATGACGAGAAGTACTTATAGAAAAAAATATTATGCGTCCAAATAAATTAGGGGAATGATGATCCCGTCGGGGCTACGGGTTGTTCGAAAGAGATACCGACCTGGACACAAAGGGCTAAGAAGGAACATGGGAGGTTTTTAGTCAGTAGAAGTCTGACACTCCCTACCAGGAGTAGTAATTTTTGATGATTTTCCACCACTTAAAAAAAAGGGGGACTGTTGATAATGTGGATTAATTTTGCTGGACGTGGCTAGTTTTATGAATATTCTAAGGACTGATGCAGAATAATTAATAATTGATTTTTGGAGTGTACTTTCTGAGCACCTTTATCTCATAGTCATAATAACAGTATATTTTATTGACGGACTGTTAACTATACGGCGTATAATAATATATTATGTCGTGCACCTGTGCATCTCCAGGAGTTAGCACCAATGTATAAACTAGATGGCGCTGCACTTTTATTTCACGTTTACGAATCGTTATGTTAAGATTTTAGTTTTATTTTTATTTTATGGTTTTAGTTTCACTAGCTTATTTAATCGCCCTGACTCGAGGCCTTACATTCAATGCACCCACTAGATTCAACAACCACCTAGGTTGAACTTCGAGAAGTAATTCACAAAAAAAAAAATTATCTATAATGGAACTTGTATGAGCAAGAACAGATAAAAAAAAATTGCGTCGATTACCCAAAACCTATTATACTACATCCTTACCTTTACATAATCATTATCATCTTTCTGCTCTTGGTCCATGTAAGGGGCAATCCTAACATGATCTTTTGATCCCCTACCTTCCATCCCAACCACATGTGATAAGGCCCCTTTTTTTTGGAGGGTGGGAAATCATCAAATGACTCCTCCCGCTCTGCGCAGAGCGGTAGGTCGTGTCAGACTTCTACTGACTAAAAACCATCCATGTTCCTTCTTAGCTCTTTTTGTCGAGGCCGCGATATCTCTTTCGAACAACATGGTGTTCCAGTTTAAAATTTAAAAAATATGGGTTTTAAAAATATTCTTTTAATAATACTTTATAACCTTCCTTTTTGTCTCCAGACATCAACAGACGGGAACATCACAAGTAGCATCCTATCCTTCGTACCCACCATAGAGGATGCTGGAAGGGTCCTCTCCTGCAGGGCTGTGCAGCCAAGTCTACCGCACTCTACCCATGAGGATGGTTGGAAGATGGAGATACAACGTAAGTCATTCTTGTCTGATAGAAAAATCTGTGAATAATAATTATATTAGTTTTTTTATCTAATGATTAGGTATGATACTGTTTTACACCTACCTTGACAGTCCGGCCCAAATCAAATTGCCTACTAAATTTAGAATAGGTAACGAATAAGGCACAATTATTTAAATGGAACTGGGCTGGTCACAGTTGCCGCATGTCGGAGGGGCTATGGGCAAAAATAACCACTCAGTGTAAACCAAGAGCTGAATCTTTTAAAGGATAGGCCTACAATCGCGGAAAGTGGAAGGAGGGAAGTGAGGCAAAGGCCCAGGCAACGTCGATTTTTGGCTGATAATGCTGATGCTAAGTATACTTTTAAATAAATATGTAGGGATATCATTTATTTTGTTTCTTTCCCGACAGATCTACCGGTAGCAAAACTGGAGCTGGGTGCTAACCTAGACGCCAGCAAAGTGGTGGAAGGGTCTGATGTGTACCTGGACTGCAGAGTGCGAGCAAACCCGTGGCACAATCATGTATATTTCACACATAATGTAAGTATATTTATTTCCGATTTATCAGTAATAATATTTCCATAAAACATATCTATATTCTGATGAATAACCAATGTGTGAGGAGCTCGTGTCTCAATAAAACTGCCGCATAGGTTGATCTTCAAGGTAAAGCCGTACTTGCTTAGGTTGGTTTATAGATGGGTGACCATCATAGCATACTAGGTATCCGCCGTGTCTCGGAAAGCACGTTAAGTTGTTGGTTCCGGCACTCATTTGTAGATCTTTGATAGTCGTTACACGTAGTCTGTGGCTCAGTTAGGTCTGATAACCAGTCTTATTAATTACCCAGTACTAACAGGGTTGTAGAGATTAGAAAGACAGTCGCACCATGTAAAATACTAGTATTCAGCTGCATCCGGTTAGACTGGAAGCCGACCCCAACATAGTTGGGAAAAGACTATACAGGTGATGATGTGTGTATTCAAATGTATGAACGTGGACAAAGACAAGGTAAGGTAAGTAGGTAGGTAGGGTAAGGTGGGTAAGGTTGGTGGCTGGTGGCATTCTGAAGTTCCTAGCTACCCCCGTGGGAACAGGAGTGGGTTTATGACTATGTTCTACTCCCTGAAGTGGTGTACCTATACTTCCAGTGCAATCGATTCAATTAAACTTAAAAGGAATCGGGGTTGTTCGTGCGTTTCCGGACACGCTCGCACGTCCGAATGCCGTATGAAGGAGCATGCAAAGACAAACCCACATTTTGCCACATATTTTTAAGTTATTGAGAGCTAGTGTGAGGGTTAGACTGCTATAAGGTGACTGGCGATGGATTTATGAACGTAGTAAAAGCAAAAAGAATATGACTGTGAAGATGTAGCAGGTGGACTTAAAATTTCTAAATCTTTTTTTGCCAGGGCGTGGTAGTAAAACCAGGACCGGGAGTACTCCTAGCCAACCAGAGCCTGGTCCTGCAGCGGGTGTCAAGGAAAGCGGCAGGTGCTTACGTCTGTTCAGCAAGGAACAGCCTGGGAGAAGGGTCTTCTGAGAGTCTTGTCCTGGATGTTAAATGTAAGTATGATGGTTGTGATTGCATTCATTCGTATCTTTTTTTAGCCGACTTCTAAAAAAGAAGGAGGTTCTCAATTCGGATGTGTAAATTTTTTTTTTATGTTTGTTCGGGCATAACTCCGTCACTTGCTAACCGATTTGAAAAAATCTTTATTTGTTGGAAAAGCTTCTTCCCAAATGGTCCCATATTTTTTTTTATTGAAATAGGGCAAGCGGTTTTGAAAATCAACAAAATTAAAAAAAGAACTATATTGTCCACATTATGACCCATGAACATGTGAACCACTAAAAAGTGAAAAATAAAAACTTATTGACAAAAATTAAACTGACTTAAAAAAAAAAAACACAAAAAAGTCAAAGTTAATCTTTAGAAGAAAAATCTGTTTCTGAAGTCGGTGGCAAAAACAAATTAAATCAAACATACAAAAGTCACCGACTTCAGAAACTGATTTTTCTTCTTAAGTTTATTTTTCACTTTTTGTGTTTTTTTTTAAGTCGGTTTTTTTATATGGCGTTTAAAACAATAATATGGCGTTAAAAACTACAGAATATAGATTACGAATGACGACGTTTAAAATGTATAAGATGTGTTTAAGATTAATACACAAGTAATTGAAGTAATCAGGTGACAACTTCAAAAGTGATTATACTCATCATCATCATCATTTCAGGAGTAAAATGTCCACTTCTGAACGTAGGTTCACCCAAGGGCCGCCACATTGACCAATTCCGTGCGTCTCGCATCCCTAGCAAGCGGTTCCCCGCAAGTTTCACCAGGTCATCGGTCACCAAAATAGAGGACTTCCAACGCAACGTCTTCCGGTTGTTGTAATCATCGTACAGTCGGTGACTGTATAACATAAACATATCATAACCCCCGAGGGGTTAAGCAGAGGGATACCCTTAAGTACACCCACATTTCGCCAGTTAAGTTTAACTCCCATCTATACTAATATTATAAAGCTGAAGAGTTTGTTTGTTTGTTTGTTTGAACGCGATAAACTCTGGAACTACTGGTTGGATTTAAAAAATTCTTTTTGTGTTGGATAGTTCATTTATCGAGGAAGGTTATAGGCTATATAACATCACGCTACTACCAATAGGAGCGGAGCATAAATGAGAAATGTTGCAAAAACGGGAAAAGAAAATTCCTTTCTGAGAGCTTCCGTTGCGTGCGCTGCGAAAACGGTTTAAGTTACGAAAATATCATGTATTAAGTAATTATTCGTCTTTAAAAGTTCTAAAAAAAAGTCCGCGACAGCATCTGTCTATCTTTTAAGATTGACTCACTGTAACCATTTTTTATTATTAAAATGTTAGGTTAAAAAGAATTATTTTTTGCGAAGCTTATTTAACCCATATGGTATTAATCTATATCTAAATAAATGTGTTCGTTAGAACGGAAATTTAATATAGAATATTTGTGCTCTTTACTCTATACAGTTTAAACAAATATCTTAGAAGATATCGCAATGTAAAAATACCCGCGCGGAAAAATAATTACGCGGGTTGCGTCGCAATGTAGGTACGGGGGATTCTGGCTGGCCTCCGGGAAATTCAAATTCAAAATATTTACTGCATCATAATGTTTACAAGTACAGAGTGTTATAGTATATTTAACAGTAAGAGATAGATTTTATAGTAATTCACACTTTAATATAATCTAAGCTAATCTAAACCATCTAAACTATTGTAATAAAGAGGAAAGATAAGATTTTTTGTTTGTTACGATTTAGCTTAATTAAATGTCGGATAGTCGATATATCGAGAAAGGTTATAGGTAGCTATATTTATGTGACGCAGACGAAGTTGCGCGGGTCAGCTAGTGTTTTTATAACGGCCAAGATCACATTTATAATATACTAGCTTTTGCCAGCGGCTTCGCCCGCGTGAAAATGACGATTTTCCATACAAACTTTCTATCTCCTATTTAACTCCCTTAGGAGTTGAATTTCGAAAAATCCTTCCTTATTCCTTGTCTACATTATAAAGGGAACCTCTGTGCAAAATTTCAGCTTTCTAGGTCCAAGGGTTTGGGCTGGGCATTGATGAGTCAGTCAGTCAGTCAGGACTTCTCTCTTTATTTATTAGATTATATATTTATATTATATTCATAATTTATCATACCATCATCATCTTCATCATCATGCAACCCTTGTCCCGTTCTACTTATTCTCCTCTGTCAGACGTCAAGTCTTCATTTACCTAAGCGCTCCTTTCTCTTTCATAAAATTCCTCACAATCTTTCAATCCCTTCTTTGGCCTTCCTCTCCCTCTGCATCCATCAACATTAATACCGATATTATCGCTTCCAAACACAGATAATTTATCCAAAGCTCAAACTTTCAAAGCTAAACTAAAATCTAACATTTGTATCTCAACTTGAAGAAATACTGTAATTTATATTTGACTGGCCTGTTGGTCTAGTGGTTAGTGACCCTAACTGCTATGCCGGAGGTCGTGGGTTCGATTCCCACCCAGGACAAATGTTTGTGTGATGAGCACGATCATTTGTTCTGTGTCTGGGTGTAATTTATCTATAATATGTATGTATTTAGAAATATATAAGTATGTTTATCAGTTGTCTAGTACCCATAACACAAGCTCTACTTAGCTTGGGACTAGATGGCGTTGTGTGATAGTTGTGGAATATTATTATTATTATTATATCTTAAAACTTGACGTTAAAGTCTAAGTTTTCGTGTCGAGACCCAACCTCCAATGATTAATTTATCCCGGAGCCATATTGATTTCACAACTTCTACCTTTTATGTCACAATACTGAAATTTGTTAATGCTTTTACACAATGGATGATGCTGGTCGTGGCTGGTTGTTGAAAACGATGATATTGACAACACCAATCTGCACTGGACCCGAGTGGTGGATTATTGCCCATCCCTCTCCTAGAAAGGAGGCCAGGGGCCGTATTTTTGAATCAATAGAATTCCAAATCGTGTACGAAATCGCAGAATTCGTATGCGAATCCGTACGAAATCGCTATTTTTGAATATTCATACCCGTGAATTTTGCAACGAGTGGTCCGACCCACTCGTTTCCGATATTCTACCAGTAGAAATGACGGAAATGACGTGATGAATTCTGCGATTTCGTACACGATTTGGAATTCTATTGATTCAAAAATCAGGGGCCTGACTCCCCTGCAGTGGGAACATTATAGGCTTATGATGATGGTTTAAAGTCAGTTGTATTTTTTTGTGTTAAATGATTCGTTGGTCTAGTGGTCGCAAGCGCGACTGGTGAGGATAGGTTATCTCAGCCACGGAGTTTAAATTTGTGAACGGTTGATGGCAATAGGCTCTCTCCCTGTTAAAATATAGGTACCTGGCGAAATGTGGGTCTACTTGTCAGTTACACCTCTGCCTAACCCTTCGGGGATTACAGGCTTGATGTTATGTTGTGTATTCTTTTGTTTTGCAAAGTTATGTCTATTTATAAATAATTATTTCAATTTTGTTATCGAATACCACAAATAAGAGAGTACCAATGCAAATTCGGCAATGCGATAAAAAATCAACTCGAATTGGTTGATTGTTTCAGGCGATGTCACAGTTCTATTTTTGGTTTGTTTGAGTAATCCGATTCAGTGAAATGATAAATCGGAATAAAACTGTTTCAAGCTTTAGAACTTAATTTTTATTATCACTTATGGGATATCTTCTATGATAATCCATGAATTCAAGAAGTATTGATAGTATTCCATGATCACGGAATTGAGTCATCCCGTGAGCATGGCGCGGGCGCTTGCAACAGCGTTAAAATATCGGTCAGCTCATAATTATGGATAATCCCGGAAGATATCCCGAAAGCATAATTAAGCCAAGTTAGAGGCCAATGAGCAGTGGTGGCCCAGTGGTGGCGGCTCCGACTTACGAACAGTACCACTGCTTTCAAAATGGTGGAGGAAAACATCGTGCGGAAACCGGCATGTCTTAGAACCAAAAATTCGAAGACATGTGACATTTAGCAACCCGCACTGGGCACGCGTGGTGAATTATAGCCCATCCCTCTCCCTCCTATAGAGGAGGCCTGAGTCCCTGCAGTGGGAACATTATAGGCTGATGATGATGATGAGAGGCCAATGTGCGGAATAAAAACTCTGACACTAGTTTATCACACGATAAGGAAGAAGGATTCACAATAAAACTATAACTCCAAGTACGTAACAATATTTTATTTGTTCACAGTTGTGCCAACATGCAAGTCATCAGCTCCAATCGTGGTGAGGGCAGCAAGAGGAGAGGTCATTGACATCGACTGCGATCTCGATGCTAATCCTAAGGTAAGAATTTCAAGATGTATTCGTTTACCTTTACGATAATAATAATACGGTGCAGAATGTATACAAAGAAAGATAAAGAAATATTCTCGCAGTTACAAATATATGACGTGTATACAAAATGATAAAAAAAACAATAGACATACCTACCACGCATGTTTGTTTTTTAATACAACAAAAAAAAAAAACATATTCCACGTCGTGAATGCGAAAAGCAATCTTCCTCTTAAAGCGCGTTGGGTGGACGATATCGTCAGGAGCTCGGGAAATGGATGGATGAGAGACGCACAAAGCAGGGAAGACTGGCAGAAGAAAGGGTAGGCCTATACCCAACAGTGGGTGATTACGGGCTGAAATGATGATGATGATGAATCTTCCTCTTCTGTACTTCTCTTTTGCTCGTCATCTCATCCATCATTCCTTACCATTCCTTCTTCACACACTCCATCAATCGTTTTTTTTTTTGTTTTGAATTTCACAAGGAACAGACAGAAGATACAGGAAACACTTTAATAATGTTTTGTCGAAGTGATGATTGTCAAAAATAACTTATAATAAAATTATGCTAATTTTGGTCGGAGACTTGCAAATTAAGTCAAATCAAGTCTCTGACCAAAAATAGCATAACAGTCAGTAAAGTGGTTATTTCACATCGCCCTTTCTTTAATAAAACTCAAAATACTTGGGGAGTTGATTAAATCGACTTTCATAATAATCAAAACATGTCCTATAACTTTTAAAAAACTTGTTTACGGTGATGAATAAATTATTATCCGGCAAAGTGGCTACCTAACCAGTTACGAGAAAATCCATCGCTCGGTCCAGTAACTTCTGTTTACTCAAACTTCGTCCCAACATCATTAAAAATCTTATTTCCTCTCATAATTTTTCCTCTAATACCTTCCTATTAAACGTCCAAAAATCTTTTCTTAATAATCTCGTCCAAGAAAATAATTTCCGAAGATTATGCCACAAAAGATATTGAAGAAGGGAAGTTGGATTCAACGTTACTTCAAGGTTCTAACCTTACAATGGCTTTATATGAAAGTTAAAACGCGAATTTCCGACCTTGTAAGATGATTCTTGATAGAATTTTCTTCGATAGGTGCCAAAGAGTAAATAGTTGCAGTAGGACAAATCGATTTTGAACACAAATGTGTATGTTTAATGACAAAGTACAGGTGCTAAGGCCCGCAGACATTTGACTAAATTAGTTGTAGCTTATCTTATACAAGAAATGTGTTCGGGGATGGCACTGTTTGCAAAGATACAGGACCCGTCCTAGTTCGGCCATCAGAGGAGTCCATATAAAAAACTAGTTTGCTAAGTAACATTGTTGGCACAGCGGGTTAGCTCTTGACTGCTGCGCTGCGTATCGTGGATTCGATCCCCGATATTTGTTTGACCTACAGCAGATAGTTCATCAAGGATGTGTGTTTGTAAACGCACCCACGATACAGGAGAAATTCCTAGTGTAGGGTAACGTTTCATCATCACTATCATCCTCCTCCTTGCGTCATTTTTCCTCAATGCTGAGGGTCGTGGCCTATTCGGATCACTTTCTCTCTGACTGTCTTGCGCCAGATCACTCTGTCTTCGGCAGCATGCAAGGCATCGCAGACGGAAGTGTTTAGAGCAGAGCGAAACTGGTCTGACCAGCGCATTGGGCTTCTGCCTCTGGGTCTTCTCCCGCCCACCTTGCCCGTTATCAGCAGCTTCTCTAAGTTTTCGCCTTCGCTCCGTTTGTTCCGTTTGCGAGATGTTCCTGTCTGTCCATACACGGTCCAGCTGAGCCATAGCAGTTTTTGCCATCACTATTATTAGCCTATAATGTTCTCACTGCAGGGATTCAGGCCTCCTCTCTAGGAGAGGTATGGGCTATAATCCACCACGCGGACCCAGTGTAGGTTGGAAGATGTCATATGTCTCCGTTTTTTTTTTCTAAGACACGTCATGTAAAAAATACTAATAGACTTAGTACTATATACGTCATCTAATATGTAGTTTATTGTATAATTTTTTGGTGTAATGAAAATTTAAAAAGTTGTCCTTTTGTATTTTTATACTCTGTGTCCAATATTACCGAAGCGTCACTAATGGTTACCTAAATCTTCAATTAATGGGTTAGTCAGCGTTTTATTAAATTTAAGAATGATGTTTGTAAAAATGGCAGGTTTTTACCAATAAAGTTTAGATACGATGTCACTTCATCATGTCGCATTTGAATATTAACCACGGATAGATTGGCTTTAAAAAAAAACATTTTCTTCCAACTATGCTATAATTTCATCACAATCACACTAAAAACTCAGTACAAAGCGAATCTTTAATGCTCTAGAGCAGGGTTTCCCAAACTATGGGTCGCGACCCACTGGTGGGTCGCGAGCGAATATTGAGTGGGCCCTGCCTATAGTACCAACCGTCCGAGCCAGCGGCCGGGCGGCGGGCGACTGACGACTGACTTGACTGACTATTTCGGCGAGGAGATGAAAAAGCTCGACTTGATGAATTGGATTTGTAACCCATTTCAAGACCCCTTACCAACTGGTATGTCAACAAAAGCAAGTGAATAACTAATTGATTTATCAGAAGATTCGTCACAAAAAAATAGTTTCAATCGTAAGCAATTAACGAAATTCTGGCTCTCGGTTGCTGGTAGTCATCCATGCCTGTTTGATGAAGCTATGAAAGTCCTCCTCCCCTTTAGTACCTCATACTTAGGTGAGGCTGGGTTTTCGAATATGGTGAACATTAAAACTAAATACCGAAATAAATTGGACTTATCAAACTCACTGCGATTAAAAGTAACTAAAGTTGAAGTTGATGTCAAAACTGTAATGGCGAAACATAGGAAACAATTTCATCCTTCCCATTAAATGTATATAATTAAGTAATAAAAGATTGTATTAAAACAGTTTGTTATTTCAAAAGTCCTTTATTAATATTGCTAACGCTTAAATTTCCTAGAGGTGGGTCCCGAGTTTGTAAACTTAAATCAGATGAGTCGTAGCCCAGTCAACTTTGGGAACCACTGCTCTAGAGCAATCAAAATTTATGAAATTTCATTTGAGTTTCATTATTGCACAGTTTATTTTTTTATCGCTCCAAAATATGCCAATCTTAATGGATTAGCTCTATTCAGCCAGCCGATATCAATACTTTTTTTTGTTACGTACGTATTATTCGTTTCTATCATAATTTATTGTTCCAAATTTAAAAAAATATTGCTGCTAACTCTGATTTAAAAATGAAAGAAATTTAAAAAAGTGATTTGGCGGGAATTTTGGTAATTTAGCTTGACAATATTTTTGGAAACGATAAAGTGTGATACTATCTGATTTTGAGTGCTTCGGCTTCGAATTAAAATGGAATCATCTAGCGACACATTAACTCCGGAAAACATTCTAAATGAAGCCGACAGTGTTATAGAAAATCTTTTAACTGTTTGATATGAGTTTCTTTTATCTACTATTCCTATAGGTAATAGTTGAAAGAAAAGCAGATTATGCACCTCGCCTTAAGTAGTTTATATTGCCCTGCCCGTGCCTGTTAGATTAGAGCCCTCGCTAACGCTCAGGCTCTAAATCAGGCACTCGGTGCAATAATAAATGACTTTGTGCTCGATGCAATAATTTACTATTATTTATTATCAGGCAACTTTGAGTTTTCTTTTTATTTGCTTTGTATCACGGTTTCACTGGGTATAGGGAGAAAATGCTTTTTCCCAACTACCGAATGTGTCGTAGCAAGCATGACTGATGAGCATGAGGTCCAGAGTTCAATTTCCAGGTCAGGCAAAGTGTTATTGAATTTATCCATTAGGAGTTGTACCGGGTGAAGCCGCTGGCAACAGCTAGTCTGGAATATTTTCGCAAAAAAGTATTTATTCATGAAAAACTGGTAGGCTTCAATACTTATTATGTATTTTTAATATCTTGCTACAAGTAAGGATTCCTTGGTATTTGATTAAATATCTCAGTAACGAATGGAAATAAGAAAGATTTTTCTTTCCTCGAAAAAAGTGTAATATTTAGGAAACCATTCAAGTGATTTTTATATTACTAACTCGCTGATGCCCGCAGCTTCACCGGCGTCATATTATATACTTAAACCTTCCTCGAGAACCACTCTATCCAATGGTGAAAACTGCATGAAAATCGGTGCAGTAGTTTTTTGGGTTTATTGCGAACAGACAGACAGACGCGGTGGAGGACTTTGTTTTATAATAATTATTATGTAGTGATACTTTTTATTGACTACCTCGATTGTTGAGTGCTCGTAATTGCGACTGCTGGACATGAGGTCCTCTTGGATTCCCGGGTCAGGCAAATTGTTATTGTTTTTTCCAACGGGAATTGCTCAGTTGCAGCTGTGTAGTCCAGACCAAATACCAGATTTCATTAAACATCCACGCCAAATGATTAACTTTAACTGTATCCTTTTTAGTACGATAGTACCAAAAAACAGTAAAAACAAACATATAAATAAATAACGAAAGCAAGCTTCATTAAATTTTTTATCAATATTGACAGTTTTCCCAAAAAATAGAGATATTTTAAATTTTTACGTTTTGTTAGTTGAAAAATTAAAATACTGTAACAATAAAACTATACGGTAAAACTCATGAATATATATTGGAAAGGCTATAACTTACTTCCTGATGGCAAAGGCTTTATTTTTAAAACTGATAGTATATGTTTTTTTGTGATTGTTATTCCGATTGAATTCTCATACACTATACCGTAAATAAATCACCCTTTGTATCAACTAAACGTCTGAAAATATAACTGACTTCCAAAAAACACTAAAAACGTCAAAAGTAACTTTATTTTCAGAAGTCGGTGACTTTGTTTGTTTTGTTTACTTTTTTTGCAAAAAGTTGTATCTATGAGATACTTGATATCGTGTCCAGCCTGTCCTGTTACTTGCACATCACAGGAGCTGATGGAGGCTACTAAAAGTGCCAAACTCGTCGCCAAAATGTGGCAGACTTAATTTAAATTGTCATCGACACGCTAAGAAGAAGGTGTAGTATACCACACAAATTCTTGTCATGACCCAATTTTATGTAATAACTAAAATGTAAAATTTATTACCATGAGATTATTGGAATACATACTTATTAAATTAATTAAAAACTATAAAATAAACTAAAATAACAATAAACTATAAAAAGGCATCGAAATACTGCTCCTCAACGCTGTCAGCCGGTAATGTGCCCAAAAGACTGGCGGCATTGCCTCGTTGTATGGCAACACTTAGCCTCTGGCCAAGATAAAAGCCAGCCCTTGGGTCACGAGAAGCGTCAACTAAGCGTTTGTCGATACTCTTGCGCCATCACATCTTCCAAGTTCATCGTGCTGCGCAGGTGGAGCCGCTGCGGCTGCAGAAAACCTCAAGCGGCGTAAATATAGTGTATACCTTTGCGGAAACTATATTTTCGAGCCGTTTGGGGTTGAAACTCTGGGGCCGTGGGGTCCGAGAGCTCATAGCCTGTTTAAGGAAATCTCGAAATGTAAAATTGATTTTTATAAAAATGTGGAGGTTAAGGCCAAGGTTATATGTTGTTGTCTGAAAGAGACTATGACCTATGTGTTGGTTTCCATTGTTGACTTTGAGGAACGAATCATCGTCATCATCTAGTTAAAAAAATTACGTATAATTTACACGTATTCTTTTTGATAGAGGGACCTGAACTCATTCGTATCTGTTTTTTGGCTCAACTCATTAAGGAGAAAGGACACAACTCACATGGTAGCACATTTTTGATAAGAAAATGTTTTGCATCATAAAAACACCTCTCGTTTTATTCTCCCCAAGAAAAACTTCCTCAACTTTTCTAAACAAATGGTACAGAGTATCTTTATCGGTAGCAGATCATAATAACACAGCATCCGTGCAGTATCCCAAAGCGAGTGTTCCTCATGAATAACATAATACTCCATCAGCGTACTCTATTACCTACACTGCCGTATATTTTTACCCCAGATTTTTGTTTTGTTTACTCTGTGCTGGCGGTACAGTCGTGAGCACAGTGTTTGTGTTAAGGCTAAAGATGGGTGTGAAGATACTGACTTAAGATTAACCGGCTAACCTAAAGTTTAGATGTAAACTTTGGCTAGAAATTAAGAATGATAGCCGCGCCTTGAAAATACGTTTGCTACTGGTAATTTAAAAGTGCTGAGTAAAATGTGGTGCTGTTCCACAAACGATAGGGCACTTAATATCATGTCCTTTCGTTTGATTACTACAGGAACTGATGGACGCTACCGAAAGCGCCAAACTAGTTACTCAGTTCTGTGTCGACACAAATTAGATTGTCATCGACACGCTAAGAGAAGACTGGAAATTTGAAGACCCAAGCTTCGATAAAGTGCTCGTTGGCCGCTAATAATGTACTGCTCGCTTCGCTCGCTCAGTTGGTGAAGGGGTGACTAAGTTACTACGACCATCTCGCAATAATTACCAAAAAAAACTGGAAATGATACTATGATTAAAAAGATTTGTGACTCAATTTATGTTTATTATTACATAAATCTTGCATCTCTCTCTCGAAATAACTATAGCAGTTTTGAAATTATACATAACTATTTTTAACCGACTTCTAAAAAAAGAAGGAGGTTCTCAATTCGGATGTTTGTTTTTTTTTTTTTTTTTTTTTTATGTTTGTTCGGGCATAACTCCGTCACTTGCTAACCGATTTGAAAAATTCTTTTTTTGTTGGAAAGGGTATACTTCCCAAATGGTCCCATAATTTTTTTATCGAAATCGGACAAGCGGTTTTTGAAAAATCAACAAAACTCAAAAAAAATACTACATTGTCCACATTAGGTGAACCACTAAAAAGTGAAAAATAAAAACTTTTTAACAAAAAATAAAACCGACTTCAAAAAAAAAAGTCAAAAATAAATCAGTTTCTGAAGTCGGTGACAAAAAAATGAAATCAAACAAACAAAAGTCACCGACTTCAGAAACTGATTTATTTTTGACTTTTTTTTTTGAAGTCGGTTTTATTTTTTGTTAAAAAGTTTTTATAAATAATATTTTTCGTGATCAAATGGGTTCCAAAATACTTTATTCATGACAACTTAATGTACCTAATGCAATAATTAATACTGTATGAAAAAATATACTTTAAGAAGTTGCTAGGTTGAATACATATTGGTGCTTCTGACTGTACAAGGGGAAAAATAGCAGAGTAAGTTAAATGAACTATATTTTTTTGCGGGAGAAGTTTTTTTATAGTATAAGGGTGTAAGGTGAGGAGCTCATGGCTAAATAATAACATACGATGGAGTTGATCTTCAGGTTAAGCCGCACTTGCCTAGGTTGGTCCATGGATACATTACATACAGAGTTTCCATCGTGTCTCGGAAAGCAATAATAATGGCAGTCGTCAATGAGACGAATATAGAAAAGATTGAAGAGTGGTTTTCGAAAGGGGTTTACTCTATACTTTTTCTATTCTAAAAGAGACTGCCTGACTGTTGGTTTAGTGGTTGCAGCAATCCTCCTCCTCCGTCCTGGGTTCGATTCCCGGGTCAGGTATACCGTCAGGTTTTCCATCAGGGATTTCTCAGTACTAACCTCTGAGTCTGGATTTTTGCCCGGTTGATGATGAGTAGGCTGGCTCCCTATTACATGGGTCATAATTATACTGCCGAAATTTGGCCTCTGCATAACCCTTCGGGGATTACCAGTCGTGATGTTATGTTATGTATTTTGAAAATAAGAAGTGTATTCACAAACCACAGTACTGTAAATTGAAAACAAAACTCAGTGCAAGAAGTCCTAACGATTTCCAAACTTTCTATTCGCATGTAAAGTAGGTACCTACAGTTTGCGATGTCCTATTACGACTTTTTAAACTTCTAGTTTTTGTGCAAAAACCCTTATAATATGTGACCCGTGCCGTGTAACTGAGGGAGTACACTTTTCAATACACTTCTGGAAAACTGGCCCTTCTGATTCTGAACCTCCCGGTTCAGAATGATGACATATACAAATAGTTCGTCGGTTATTTTATAAAAATAATAAGAGAAGTCCTGGTTGACTGACTCATCAACGCCCAGCCCAAACCCTTGGACCTAGAAAGCTGAAATTTTGCACAGAGGTTCCCTTTATAATGTTGACAAGGAATAAGGAAGGATTTCTCGAAATTCAACCCCTAAGGGAGCTAAATAGGGAATGAAAGTTTGTATGGAAAATCGACATTTTCACGCGGGCGCAGCCGCTGGCAAAAGCTAGTCCTGTATAAGTTACGAAATGCACTAAGTCCCATGGGATTGGCCAATTCTGCACCACGGATAACCTCGTAGTTCAACACAATCAAAATCGACTTGCCTTTGTGTAGAAAGTGTTAAATAATAACAGTGAAATATGGAACACGCGCGTCCTCCAGCCGAACTGGTTTTAGACGGCGGCCCCGCCACGCGGTCTGATGCGTGGCGCAGGTGGAAAAAGTTGTTTAACGTTTTTCTAAAAGCCTCTGGAGTGAGCAAGGAGCCCAAGGAAGTACAGGCTTCTCTGTTGGTGAACCTCGTTGGACCAGCGGGTTACGAGATTTTCACTACTTTTACCTACAGTGAGGGCGAAAGTGAAGATGACATCGGCTGTCTGTTAAAAAAGTTTGATGTCCATTTCGGTACAAAACCGAATATTACTGTGTCGCGGTACAAGTTCTTCACACGTAGCCAGGAAGAAGGAGAAAATATTGATCAGTATGTGACGGCATTACGTGTGCTGAGTCAGTCTTGCGAATTCGGCGAGCTTCATGACAGTCTGATCCGAGATAAGATCGTGTGCGGGATAACAAGCAACAAAGTAAGAGATCGTCTACTGCGTACAGATGAGTTGACATTGGCAAGGGCGATACAAATCTGTCAGGCGGCAGAAATGTCGCAAGAGGAAAGTCGATGCATCGACGGCGCCGCAGAAGAGATGCAGGTGAACGCGGTGCGGGGTCAAGCCGGGAGCTTGAACGCGCGAGGCGGCTCGCGGCGTTCGACCGGTAGGCGAGGTGCGCGGCAGCGTGGTGGCGGCGCCGGCGCTAGGGCGCCCCCAGAGCGGCTCGACGGCGGAGCTCGCGCCCGCTGCGCCACCTGCGGCAGCGGCCGGTGCGTCGGCGACGAGCGTTGTGCGGCGAGAAGTGCGATATGTTTCGTGTGTTTCACTATATAGTGAAACACACGAATGTCGGTTGAACACTGATTTATTTTTATAATACCTTCAAGTACATAACATAATATTATAGAAACCTACCTACATATACTACATCTTTCCCCTTACAAAAAAAAAAAGAACAGAAACCAGTGTGTTTAAAAATAATCGACATAATATACTGCATACTCATTTACATGACATGCATGGCATGATAACGTTGTTAGGTGACAAACTTCATAGTACTTATCGGCTCATAAAGCCAGTTAACAATTTAATGATAGTTTGAACACATTAAATTACTTTTCTTAAACTGGTAAGTAGACTTAGGCTAGGGAAACATAGGTTGTACTACAATACTTAGTACCAACACTTACAATGTAATAATAAAGTATCTAACGCGTGCGCGCTAATCGTGATAAATGCAAGTTTGGTGTTACTGAGATAACATACCTAGGTCATAAATTTGACAAAAATGGAATGAGGGCTGACGAGTCAAAGGTTAAAGCAGTCATGGAAATGCCATACCCTGATGATAGGAAATCCTTGGAAAGGTTCTTAGGTATGGTCAACTACCTGTCCAAGTTTATACACAACTATGCAGATTGTGTAAACGTCTTGAGATCTTTATTGAAAAAAGATTCGGAATGGGTTTGGGAACAAAACCATACGGATGCGATAGACAAGCTAAAAAGTAAATTGGCTACCGCTCCAGTGTTGGCGTTATACTCGCTGGAAACGCCGATAGTGCTGTCGGTGGACGCGAGCAGCCATGCGGTGGGTGCCGTGCTGCTGCAGGAGGGCCGGCCCGTCGAGTTTGCTTCCATGACGCTCACCGACACGCAGTCGCGCTATGCGCAAATAGAAAAAGAGATGCTGGCAATCGTATTTGCAGTGGAGCGATTTCGACAGTATATCTATGGTAGGTCAGATGTAACAATTCACACTGATCACAAGCCCCTCGAGGCGCTGTTCAACAAACCTTTAGTTTCAGTGCCGGCGCGGCTGCAGCGTATGATGCTAAGGGTACAGGGGTATGAATTCAAAGTAGTATACACGCCAGGTAAGTACATGTATATCGCCGACACCCTATCACGGGCCCCACTGAAAGACTTGCTGTTTGATCGAATTTCAGATGAGGTAGAAATTCAAACATGTTTCATGATAGAAAACGTACCTTTCAGCGAACAAAAAATGGACCTCATTTTGAAGGAAACAAAAGTAGATAAAGACTGTAACTTGTTAGTGAAGTATATAGTCAAAGGTTGGCCAAAACACAGACGTGACGTTCATGAAAAGGTAAACGTGTTCTGGCCTTATCGCGAAGTATTGAGTTACATAAATGGTATCATATTTAAAGGAGATTGTGTGTTCATTCCAAGGGGCTTACGCGAAGAAATGCTAGCGAGAGTGCATGAAGGGCACTTGGGCATAGAGAGGTGCAAGCGTCGCGCGCGAGAGGTGATGTTCTGGCCGGGCATGGCCGAGGACGTGGAGCGCGTGGTGCGCCGCTGCCCCGCTTGCACGCTGCATGCGCCGACGCCGCGGCGCGAGCCACTCTTGCAGCATCATGTGCCGTCACTTCCTTGGCAGAAGCTAGCGTCCGATATATTTCAATATAGGAAGAAATTATTTATCATATTAGTTGATTATTTCTCAAATTATGTGGAAGTTGGGGAGTTAACGAGCACGAGTAGTAAACAGGTAATAACTTTTATGAAGGACCAGTTTGCGCGGCATGGGATTCCAGCGGAACTTGTTTCAGATAACGGCCCAGCATACGGTTCCCTAGAGTTCAAAAAGTTCATGAGAGAGTGGGAAATACATCATGTCACTTCTTCTCCACATTATCCACAATCCAATGGGAAAAGCGAACGGACAGTACAAACTATTAAAAACTTGCTTAAAAAATGTGTGGAATCTGGGCAAGACTTTCACATTAGTTTGTTAAAAAAAAAGAAAAAAAAAAAAAAAAAAAAAAAAAAGAAAAAAAGTGTTAAATAATAACTTTTATGAAGGACCAGTTTGCGCGGCATGGGATTCCAGCGGAACTTGTTTCAGATAACGGCCCAGCATACGGTTCCCTAGAGTTCAAAAAGTTCAAGGTCCAATCACTCAGTCCAAGGCTCGAATGCTGACGTCAATAGGTTATAACTTATTATTTGGAACAAACAATGGTGATAAAGAGTGAATTGAAATTTAAAAAAAAATATAATACCCGGTACTTTTACATTCGATTAATTTGACACCAATTTTATTTTTTTTAAATTATACTTACTATTGTGCCTGCAGTTAGTTATTGTTAGATACTTTATTAATACATTGTAAGTGTTGGTACTAAGTATTGTAGTACAACCTATGTTTCACTATATGGAAAACACACGAATGTCGGTTGAACACTGATTTATTTTTATAATACCTTCAAGTACATAACATAATATTATAGAAACCTACCTACATATACTACATCTTTCCCCTTACAAAAAAAAAAGAACAGGGAACTGGTAAGTAGACTTAGGCTAGGGAAACATAGGTTGTACTACAATACTTAGTACCAACACTTACAATGTAATAATAAAGTATCTAACAATAACTAACTGCAGGCACAATAGTAAGTATAATTTAAAAAAAATAAAATTGGTGTCAAATTAATCGAATGTAAAAGTACCGGGTATTATATTTTTTTTTAAATTTCAATTCACTCTTTATCACCATTGTTTGTTCCAAATAATAAGTTATAACCTATTGACGTCAGCATTCGAGCCTTGGACTGAGTGATTGGACCTTGAACTACAGGAAAAGCATCGTCCCGAGGACTGTCACTGTCTCCAGGCGGCGTAGACGATTCACCTTCACCAAGTTGTTCCTCAAACTTTGGTGTTATCTCTCGTCGTCTATATTTCCTTTCTTCTGAAACATGGGACTGATCAAGGTTGGGTTGGTCCACTGAAGAGGCTATTCTCAAAGATGGACCAGATTTGACGCTCTGACTTCCTGAAACACTACTGCGAGCTACCAAGTGACGTCTACTACGCCTGTAACGTTGACCGTGCTCATCTTGCACCGTAAACGATCGTGGTTCCGATGCACGTGCAGTTATCAAGACCGGTTTTCTTGACCCTTTATCTATCAGCGTCGCCCTGTCACCTGTCGATAGCAATGGCAGTTGTTTCGCTGAGCGATCGTAGTATTGTTTATCTTTTTCTCTCTGTGCCATTAGCGCCCGGTAATTACGATCTTTATCGACTGATTCGCGTAATAACTTTGAACTTACAGGCAACTTAGTGTTAATACGCCTACCCATTAATATTTGTGCCGGAGAATCTAAATTAAAGCGAGGAGTAGCTCTAAAATTTAACAAACTAATGTGAAAGTCTTGCCCAGATTCCACACATTTTTTAAGCAAGTTTTTAATAGTTTGTACTGTCCGTTCGCTTTTCCCATTGGATTGTGGATAATGTGGAGAAGAAGTGACATGATGTATTTCCCACTCTCTCATGAACTTTTTGAACTCTAGGGAACCGTATGCTGGGCCGTTATCTGAAACAAGTTCCGCTGGAATCCCATGCCGCGCAAACTGGTCCTTCATAAAAGTTATTACCTGTTTACTACTCGTGCTCGTTAACTCCCCAACTTCCACATAATTTGAGAAATAATCAACTAATATGATAAATAATTTCTTCCTATATTGAAATATATCGGACGCTAGCTTCTGCCAAGGAAGTGACGGCACATGATGCTGCAAGAGTGGCTCGCGCCGCGGCGTCGGCGCATGCAGCGTGCAAGCGGGGCAGCGGCGCACCACGCGCTCCACGTCCTCGGCCATGCCCGGCCAGAACATCACCTCTCGCGCGCGACGCTTGCACCTCTCTATGCCCAAGTGCCCTTCATGCACTCTCGCTAGCATTTCTTCGCGTAAGCCCCTTGGAATGAACACACAATCTCCTTTAAATATGATACCATTTATGTAACTCAATACTTCGCGATAAGGCCAGAACACGTTTACCTTTTCATGAACGTCACGTCTGTGTTTTGGCCAACCTTTGACTATATACTTCACTAACAAGTTACAGTCTTTATCTACTTTTGTTTCCTTCAAAATGAGGTCCATTTTTTGTTCGCTGAAAGGTACGTTTTCTATCATGAAACATGTTTGAATTTCTACCTCATCTGAAATTCGATCAAACAGCAAGTCTTTCAGTGGGGCCCGTGATAGGGTGTCGGCGATATACATGTACTTACCTGGCGTGTATACTACTTTGAATTCATACCCCTGTACCCTTAGCATCATACGCTGCAGCCGCGCCGGCACTGAAACTAAAGGTTTGTTGAACAGCGCCTCGAGGGGCTTGTGATCAGTGTGAATTGTTACATCTGACCTACCATAGATATACTGTCGAAATCGCTCCACTGCAAATACGATTGCCAGCATCTCTTTTTCTATTTGCGCATAGCGCGACTGCGTGTCGGTGAGCGTCATGGAAGCAAACTCGACGGGCCGGCCCTCCTGCAGCAGCACGGCACCCACCGCATGGCTGCTCGCGTCCACCGACAGCACTATCGGCGTTTCCAGCGAGTATAACGCCAACACTGGAGCGGTAGCCAATTTACTTTTTAGCTTGTCTATCGCATCCGTATGGTTTTGTTCCCAAACCCATTCCGAATCTTTTTTCAATAAAGATCTCAAGACGTTTACACAATCTGCATAGTTGTGTATAAACTTGGACAGGTAGTTGACCATACCTAAGAACCTTTCCAAGGATTTCCTATCATCAGGGTATGGCATTTCCATGACTGCTTTAACCTTTGACTCGTCAGCCCTCATTCCATTTTTGTCAAATTTATGACCTAGGTATGTTATCTCAGTAACACCAAACTTGCATTTATCACGATTAAACTTGATTCCTATTTCTTTTGCCCGTTTCAGTAAACGACGCAACCTCAATTCATGCTCCTCCCTAGTGCTACCCCAAATAATGACATCATCAATAAACGACTCGACCCCTTCTAAGTCTTCAAGGTGCTGCCTTAGTTTTCCGTGAAAAACTTCAGGAGCACAATTGATGCCGTAAGGAAGGCGCAAGAATTGATAACGGCCAAACGGCGTACCGAAGGTGCACAAATCCGCACTTGCGTCATCAATTTCCACCATCCAAAATCCACACCTAGCATCAAGCACACTGAAATAGCATGCATTCCTCAGTTTCACAGCTAGTTCTGTAACAGTAGGCAGCGTGTACTGAGCGCGACGCACCGCTCGGTTCAAAGGTCGCGGGTCCAAACAAACTCGAATGCTGCCGTCTTTTTTAGCAACTAAAACGATAGCGTTGACCCAGTCTGTGGGATGAGACACTTTCCTTATAACACCCAGACTTTCCATTCTCTGAAGCTCTAAGTGCAACTTTTCTTTCAAACCTAGAGGTATTTTTCTAGTAGGACAAATAACGGGTTGTATATTCTTATCTATTACTATGCTATACTTGCCGGGTAATTTTCCGAGTCCTTCAAACAAATCTGAATACTCTTCTATGTTTATTTCATTAACACACTTAACCAATTTTAACAAAATACTTCCTTCTAGGCCAAGCACATTTTGACAATTCAGATCCGCTACTACAAATGGCAACACATAACTCTTACTATTAAAAATAATACAAATCTTGTCAGTGCCAACAATAGGTAACCGGTTCCCAGTAAATGAATGAACGCGCTTTGTAAAAGGTTTTAGATTATCCATTGATAAACCTAACCTCAAATATTCAGCTTTAGAGATAACGTTAAGCATTGAACCGGTATCTATTTTTAGCACTAATTTTTTACTGTTACATTTCACATTTTCAATCCATTCTTTATGAGACTTACTCAGTTTTTTATCCTCACCCAAGGTATTCACGTAGAATAACTCATCACTCGAATCGTCACTAACTTCCGACCGCGCACTTAAATCATACACCTTTTTATTTTGTTGCTCCTTTTGTGGACACACCATAGAAAAATGACCTTTTTTATCACACACAAAACATATCGCACTTCTCGCCGCACAACGCTCGTCGCCGACGCACCGGCCGCTGCCGCAGGTGGCGCAGCGGGCGCGAGCTCCGCCGTCGAGCCGCTCTGGGGGCGCCCTAGCGCCGGCGCCGCCACCACGCTGCCGCGCACCTCGCCTACCGGTCGAACGCCGCGAGCCGCCTCGCGCGTTCAAGCTCCCGGCTTGACCCCGCACCGCGTTCACCTGCATCTCTTCTGCGGCGCCGTCGATGCATCGACTTTCCTCTTGCGACATTTCTGCCGCCTGACAGATTTGTATCGCCCTTGCCAATGTCAACTCATCTGTACGCAGTAGACGATCTCTTACTTTGTTGCTTGTTATCCCGCACACGATCTTATCTCGGATCAGACTGTCATGAAGCTCGCCGAATTCGCAAGACTGACTCAGCACACGTAATGCCGTCACATACTGATCAATATTTTCTCCTTCTTCCTGGCTACGTGTGAAGAACTTGTACCGCGACACAGTAATATTCGGTTTTGTACCGAAATGGACATCAAACTTTTTTAACAGACAGCCGATGTCATCTTCACTTTCGCCCTCACTATAGGTAAAAGTAGTGAAAATCTCGTAACCCGCTGGTCCAACGAGGTTCACCAACAGAGAAGCCTGTACTTCCTTGGGCTCCTTGCTCACTCCAGAGGCTTTTAGAAAAACGTTAAACAACTTTTTCCACCTGCGCCACGCATCAGACCGCGTGGCGGGGCCGCCGTCTAAAACCAGTTCGGCTGGAGGACGCGCGTGTTCCATATTTCACTGTTATTATTTAACACTTTCTACACAAAGGCAAGTCGATTTTTTTCGAATTAAGTAGAAATAGACCACCAATAACGAATTTTATTGAAAACCGCTGTCACCATATAGTGAAACACACGAATGTCGGTTGAACACTGATTTATTTTTATAATACCTTCAAGTACATAACATAATATTATAGAAACCTACCTACATATACTACAGCAATTGAATTGGATCTCCTGCGATCTAACTCCCCCGGAGCCTAAGAGACACTTCGGTACAATATCGGTCAGCATCCGGTACAGAATTTTTCGCTGTATCCTCAATTTTTGTATCGGTTTATGTGAACTTTAAATAAGAGAAGATTGAGTGCCACACTCAGAGATATTTAATGGTTACTTAAGCCGTCACTTAGTAAAGATTGACACACAAAACCTATACTAAGCGACGGCTTTTTATTTTGGAGGGTCGGAAATCATCAAATGACTCCCAGCGGGAGGAGCGGTAGGGGGTCTGACTAAAAACCACCCATGTTCCTTCTTAGCCCTTTGTGCCGAGGCCGCGGGATCTCTTTCGAACAACTCACAGCCCTGAAGGGGTACTAAGTGACGGCTTAAGTAATCATTATACGTCTCTGAGTGCGGCAGTAAGTGATTCACACGAGTTCAATATTATCAAAAGCACTTAAATTTCCTTTCCAGTCACCAATTGTTT
Organism: Diarsia mendica; assembly: GCA_949316265.1. Taxonomy (NCBI): domain Eukaryota; kingdom Metazoa; phylum Arthropoda; class Insecta; order Lepidoptera; family Noctuidae; genus Diarsia; species Diarsia mendica. Next base: position 5,977,824 of record OX438911.1, on the reverse strand, counting down.
GAACGTCAATATAACTCACAAAAAAGTGCTTCTCGAAAGAAAAACAAACATCGTAAATTACAAATGACATTTCCGCCATTTTAAAATCGACGCGACTGCTCTCATTAAGTCAAATAGATTCAGTAATACGTATTTATCAACATGCATCAATTATCTGAACGAGCAGCGTCAGCAATAAAAGTTGACTGTCGTTTTAAAAATAATGATCGTACATCGAGTTCTTAAGCGACCCTTAAAACTGATGAATCGAGCTACACGATCATTGAAAAACTACTGAACAGGTCCACTCAAATCTGTGTGGTTCTTTCTTCAAAAGACCATCTCTGACACTAATCCGTAGACTGTTATCTGGACTTTAAAAGAGACGTTATATTTTTACCGGACTGCGGCGAAGCCCAAAAGGAGGGTTATAGTCCCTTGTACTCTTACAGGGGACTATATCGCTCCTATGTGCGAGCCGGTCACAAATCTAGACTTCGTGGCTACAACTAAAAAAAATCTTTTAATTGAATTGAAACACTTAATAACGCTTTGCCCGTCCTTGGAATCGAACCAAGGATCTAACGCGCTTGTAAGGCAGTACATTATTGTAAAATTTAATATAATAACCTACTGAAAACTATAGCAGCTAACAAAGTAAAATTGTTTCAATACCGACTTTATTTAAAAGCAACAACGCTAACCAACTTTCGTTGCTGTCCATACAAAGATAATTCCAAATTGAAATAATCAAAATGGCGTTCACGGCAAAGGATTGTAATAACTGAGCCTGAAATATATTTCCGACCGAAATGGGCCATTGGGCCAGTTTGCAAATCAATTAAAATTAGGTGTTGAAATCAATATGTAATCAAATAGCCCATTGTGAATTATTTATGGGATTAACGACTAATGATTTGGATTTTCTTGTTACGAAAGATGAATTATTGTTAAACCACCATAACCCCTTGGCCACGCGCACAAGTTATGCGACAGAAAAGCTGTGAAAAGCAGATTACAAAATTAAGTTTATAAAGGCTTCAGTTTACATTAGGGTTTAGTGTTTAATTAGAGCTTCATTTTAAGCAAATTAATAAGGCATGTTCTCCGTTCTTCCATAATAGGTATAGCAATAATTACTTACACAAGTATTCAACAAATAATAATAAAAATAAAACAAACTATAATATTGCGTAGAGCATACCATGAATCACCACGAGGCGATTTTTGAACGTAGCGGTGGTACCTAAAACAAGACGAAATGGGCGTTCGTGTCGCTTGACGCATATCGCATCACCCGAGGCTGTGAACGAAGCCTTTTGCTACAGGCTATTACTAAAACACCACTTAAATGTTTCTGTAAATAGAAATGATAATGTATAATTACTGACATTTAAACGTTTGAAAACCAACTAATTCAGGTCCTTGAAACAGGTAATTAACAAAATAGGTATGTTTACTTGTAAACACAACTTTATTAAGCTTGACTTTCATGGAAAATTTCAAATTTATGTTAATTATTGTTTATCAAGTTTTTCTATCAGGAAATTCTGAGTACTAGCCCGAAGTTGTCTGTTGCCTCCAATTACATGGGAAGTGTGGGTGTTTTATAATGAGTATACTTCAGCCTAACCTTTCTGGAATTATGGACGTGGTAAACACAAAATAAATAATGTTCATCATCATCATTTCTGCCGAAAGACGTCCACTGTTGGACATAGACCGCCCCAATTGTCACCACATTGACCGGTCCCGTGCGTATCGCATCCAATGGCTCCTCGAAACCTTCACCAGTGATCGTAATCCTAGAACTTTTCAGCCCTATTGGTATTGGTCGTCCGTTTTGCGATCAATGTGCCCTGCCTCTTAAGTTTGGCAATACTTTGGACTACGTCGGTAACCTTGGTTCTGTTGTGGATGTCTTCATATCTCATTCGATCACGTAAAGAAACTCTGAGCGCCTCTATTAACTTTTGGGTGACTTTAAGCCTTCTGATGAGGAGGGCTTGGAAAGTCTGGTTGTCAGATATTCGGGTTCATACTAACGACCTCTCTGATACACGGAATGCCGGAAAGTCAGCCTCGTGAATCTATCATAGTGTTAGTTTTACTATACCTACCATTTTAAACCGTATATTTTTGTCCGTAGGAACCAATGTCCTACCACTGGTGGTTCAACAGTTCTGCTCACAGCAAACATGAGCTCACGACATCATCGATGACTACTGTGCCCAATTTGCCAGGTAAGTTTTTATCGTTTTGTAACTTTGGATTTTTATTTCCTTAACGAATTAATCTGATTTTAATTAAGATGAGACTTCAGAGACAGATATGTTGCTGACCAAAATATGATTAAGTCTAAAATTTATAAAAACTTGCTAGTTATTCATGGGCCTGCTTGGGGAATAAAGCCCTTAACAGTGTGAATAGAATGAGTTTATAATGCTCACTTCAAATACAAGCTGACTGTCATCTTGGTTTATTGGTCGCTGAGCATAAGGTCCTGGGTTCGATTCCTAGTTGGGGCAAAGTGATATTGGGTTTTCCCATCAGGACATTTTTCAAAAGCTGCCACGGAGCATAGATTTAAACCTGGTTGGTGGCAATAGACTTGCCTCCACACGAGACAAATAAACGTAACTGGTAAAATGTTGCTGTGCTGTAAGGTACACCTTTGCCTAACCCATCAGGAATTACAGGCGTTATATTCTGTAATGTTGTATGTCTCCCTTTTTATTTAGTTTCTCAAAGCACATAATATACTTGTGATATTTCTTAAAGGTACATACATTTACATGGTGAATACTTCATCAGACTATGGCTGGGTGCAATGCTCGGGGACCAACTCCGTGGGCCGCCAGACGAAGCCGTGTCTCTTCCATATATTACCTGCTGGTGAGTACTTTATGTAGTAGATGATTTTACTAACAAACTCTGTAAATTTTAGCTTGTATTGACGTCCAAGTTGCTTCAAGCATAAAAAAAACATGTACTTGAACAACTTTTTCATAAGACATTTAACAGGATCAAGTCGTTCTCATTTGTAGAAGAATGTTTTAGTGCGTGGCAAAAATCTGAACATTATCACTTGTCATTTTATCGATGTTTCCTTTTTTACGTTTAATCTTACGGCAAGACCGCCACTGTACCCATAGAAAACTGCATAAGAGTGTGTTGGAATTTCAACACTAAGCGTGCGCTGAAGCAAGGAGTCTAGAATTGTGCCCGGAAGATGGCAATACGCTCACTCCCTATAACATGAAACTTAAATATCTGGCGAAATGTGGGTGTACTGATGGTTACACCTCTGCCTAACCCTTTGGGAATTACATTCGTCATGTTATGTTATAGCAATGGCCTATTCCCAAACAAAGACCAAGACAAAAGGGAAAAGCCAATAAAATACCAAATTCCACAGTCAGCTCCGTACAAATCAAAGACCTCTGGTCGTTAAAGGCTAGCCGGGCTGAAGTACGATCAATTTCCGACGCTTATTCCTATAAAATATGATGTTCCTCCTGTACCAGACAGGTCTAGTAGATGTGTGGAGTGGAAATTATTAGGTCGGTGGTTGACGTGAGGTACGAGATCAAAGGGGTGATTTTGCTGTTTGTTATAGGTTACTGATGGTATATAATACAGCGATTTAAACACTGTGTTAGACTTTCCGGGTTCTAGCTAACTAATACTGTCATTTATAAGATAACTTCTGTGATAATCCTTTATTTTTGATTGTTTGTTTCTTTTTCTTTTCATTAAAATGTCTTTCTCTTCTGTGCAGATAAACCATCCACCCCCAAAGCGTGTGAGATCACCAACGTCACTTATGACTCTCTGACCCTTAACTGCACTCCAGGACATGACGGCGGTATCCACCAGTCCTTCTTATTGGAGGTAAGTGTGTGATCATTAAAGTACTATTTGAACTAGTAGCTAAATAAAAACAGCTGCATGGATCGATCTTCACGGTTAAAAGTCCAACACACTATTCCCAAACCAGTGCAACTTCTGAAACTAGAACTAACAATGGCAACCACAGAAAAGCGCTGAGACAATAGTGCTCGCCGAAGACCCAGAGAAATAAAGGCTATCTTCAGGGTTTAGCAACGCTTGGGTTCCTGGATTGGTGACCATCAATAATACAATAGTGAGACTCCGCCGTGTCTCGGAAAACACTTAAAGCCGTTGGTCCCTTGGCTGCCTTTTGAAAATATGTGACAGTTGGTACGGGTAATCAGATATTGCCCGATGGTCTGACATTAAGTTTTACCAAGGAATATCCTATTGCCCGGTTACTGTCTGCAAGGATTAGATATTGTAACAATATATTGATTTGTAAGAGTATCCATAGAGTTTCTTGTCCATTGTTCTACATAGATCTACGCTTTGAAATGGGCAACCACAGTACTATCACAAGTTATTATGCCCTGTGACTGAGAGTGTGCTTCGTTTTCTTGGTTTTTCTGACAATCAAAAGTGCCTGAAATGGTCTAATTAAAATAAAAACTCTTTGTTAGAGATAGGCAGTTGCTCCAAGCAAAATACTGGTTTGTAGCTGCGTCCAGTTAGACTGGAAGCCGACTCCAACATGGTTTAGTAAAGGCTAGGCAGATGATGGGTTGCCAAAAGTGGCAGTGGAAAGAGCTGTGCGTTTGACTATGTTATCTAATATTCAGTACAACTTGCTGTAAGTTTTCAATTAGCACGTTGCCATTCTGCATTACATACAAAATTAGTTTGCCCAGATACAAAATCAGCAGAATTTATTACTGAGCAAACATTATTAAGTTCGAAATGTTAGCAAAATTACTAGTTTACACAATTTAGGTGGGAATATTAGTAGTAATTATTCAGTTTTCAACAGCTTGCAAAACAAATATACGATATTCGTAAATAGATATACATTATAATAATTATCTGTAATGATTAACTATTGCCTCGTTGGTGTAGTGGTCGCAAGCGCGACTGCTGAGCATGCGGTCCTGGGTTTGAATCCCAAATCAGGCAATATATCATTGGGTTCTTTCATCTGGGTTTTTGCAGTAGTAGCCATGGAATCTGGATCTGTGCCCGGCTGATGGCAATAGGCACGCCTTCTATTACGTGGGACTTGGCGAAATGTAGAAGGAGGACAGCAGCAGTGTCTGCAGCATAGAGGTGTACCCATGCCATCATGCATGCCTGTAGCGTGATGTTATACAGTTTTAATAGGGTAGTCGACAAAAAAAAAAACTAATTAGTCCGTCAGATAGATTTCCAAAAAATATTGAACACGTATTTTTTCTTTTTTCACGTAAACAAAAAATGAAGACGATACAGTGCTTCGAAAAGTCGTGAAACGTCACAGCTTGGTCCAATTTTACCTAACTATGACGTCAAACGCCCCCTCTCCATGGTCTTTGACAAGCTTTATTTTCGTCAATTTTTATTAATTTGATAAAACAAAAAACACGTATCCAATATTTTTCAATAATCTGACTGACGGACTAAACAGAATCATATTTTTTTTAGTCGGTCGACTACCCTATTATTCTCAACAACGCTCAATGTTCTTTCTTGTTCCCAATCGATGATAAGTCCATTTAATCAAAATCAATTATTATTTATCATTCATCATTTTTTGTCAGTAAGTTAATGTTGTCATTGTAAGTAAATCAAATATTAAAAGTTTAAACTAAACAATATCTTACGATTAGACAAGAACAATTTTGTTTCGAAACACAATTAGAAGTTCTTCTCCGGCTGTCAATTGTCAAATAACTTTTAATAGGGAAATAATTTGAAAGATTCGACTGGTTTTGTTTTTTAAATCCTCTCCTAACTTCTAATCGTTTCTTGGAAATATTTTGAAGATTCTATTAATTTTACTTTTCTCAAGAATTGTTTATTGTTGTTGAATGACGTGGACACGAAAATAATTTGATTTCTTTTTTTAGAATAATATATTTTTTGGAGGTGTTTTTATCTTTTGTGCCAGAGAATGAAGACGAAGCACTTTAATTTCATACTGTCGCGACTATTGATAACAATATATTTTATGCAATCTTTGATTCTGGTGGTGTCTGAAATTCTCCTATTATAAACAATACATGCATAAACTTACACCAACGACTGCCTACTTGGTCGCAAGCGTGAATGCTGAGCATGAGGTCCCGGGTTCGATTCCCGGGTCGGGCATTTTATAGGATTAGCCAGCAACACTATTCCCAAACCACTGTAACTCCTGAAAGCGAGTGTTATGTATCTGAAGTTTCTGAAGAACATCACCAATAAGTCTGATTATATCCTTCTAGGATGTTCCCTTAAGGTTTTCCACAGTCCCGTCGGGGCTGCGGGTTGTTCGAAAGAGATACCGCGGCCTCGACACAAAGGGCTAAGAAGGAACATGGCTGGTTTTTAGTTAGTAGAAGTCTGACACTCCCTACCGCTCTGCTAAGAGTGGGAGGAGTCATTTTATGATTTCCCACCCCAAAAAAAACGAAAAAATAAATTTCCACAGTTATAAAGAAACATGAAATGTTTCTCAGAAAACCCTTACAAAATAAATCATAATTTATTAATAATACAACAAATAAAATAGTGTATCGTTCTGTAGTGGGCTTCATAAATTGCGTTAAAGATATCAATAGGCTTCAATATGTCTTGTTAATGTCACTTAGGCCGGTATAAATAAATCTCAGTTGACATAAAAAGTCTTTGTGAACAGACAATGTATTACGTTTGTCTGAAAAAGAAATAACATTTTTGTTTAAACGTTTTTAGGGACAATAACGTTTTTTTTTATGAGGAAAATATTTGTATTATTTTTTAATCTTCTTCAGTCGGTCATCTGCTTCCTAGTCTCTTCTCAAATATAGTGTGTAAAAATACCCATATCGGACACACGGAGGACCTTCGGTATGTCTAGTCTAAATGGTCACCCATTAACGAAGCAACCTAGGCGGCGCAGCTTAACCTTGAAGATCGATCCGTGCTTCTAATCAGCTCCTGTAATGCTCAAATAAGAGCTCATACGCCTTAATAGAGACACAATTAAAAGCCATTGTTATAAATCTCCTGGAGATTTATTAGCGGACGGGAGGATAACAGAACAGGCAGGACACGATTAGGCTGCGGAACTGTTCGAAAGAGAGCCCTAGAACACAAAGGGCAAAGAATGAACATGGTTTTAGTCAGAACTAGTCTTACACACATTTCCACTCCACCTAGAGCGGGAGCCCGGGAGGGGTCATTAATTTGATGATCTCCCACCGAAAAAAAAAGGCAGGCCACGATATTAAGTGTCCAATCGTTTGAGTTGCAATACCACAAATTAATATAGAACCACTATTAAAATAATTATCATTCTCCACACAGATCATCGACATGACAACAGGTCAGCTTCTCCGCAATGTCAGCAGTGACGACCCTGAGTTCGAAGTGTCTGGTCTGTTAGCCAGTAACTCTTTGTCAGTATCGGTGAGAGCCTTCAACAGGAAAGGATACAGTGAGGCCTTGACGTTGACGTCGAGTTTGCTGAAGTACCCGCAACGGCATACAGGTATGATTTTATAATTTAAAATTGTTATGTCAATAAGGTTCTGAACTGACATGGTCACAAACAACAAATGGGATATTTAGGGTGTACTTAAAACAAATAGACGTGGTTTTAAGAGGAAATGCGAGTGGTCTTTTCTCCATACAAACGCTCTCGTCTGTTTTCTTTTTGGTTAATGACCCTAGAGCAATGATTTTTTACAGAATAATAAATATTAACTATTTCTATGCCCCTATGTTTTCCTTTTTGGTGATAAATTATTTTTATAAGCACTAGAACCCTCAAAAAATGCTTAAAATTGCTTGTTTAGATCGCTGTTAACAGAGTCCTAGTGTACAAATTTGACAACTATTAACGAAAAAAGAAAAACATAGCGGCGTAGTATATAACCTCCTTATTCATTGCCTAAAATATCTTTTAAATTGGTTCTATATTGGAGGAGGAAATAGGCGAGAGCCAAACCTCGAATTATAACTTTTTTCTGTAGTTGTCCTTATCGCACGAATTTGATGGCAGGAGGACGGAGAGAGACAGCGATAGTAGAGAGAGACAGCACTCGCATTTCCTCTTAAGCTATTGCATAGCTTCTATCGCGGGCCTTGAGCGTGGAGAGCGAATCCAGAAATTCCCTAACGAAAATATTCACGATTCAGTATTCAACCAGGTTGCTATGGTTACGGAAAATAACAAGGTTGTCAACTGAGGTTGTCGAATTAAATAATTAATTATTTGCTGTTGATAAAAATGCTATGCAATAGCTTTACCGCGGCAGTCTCCGAGTGCCACATTTAGTTTTTTTTTATATTAAATGTTAATGACAATGTTATTTAGAAGAACTTTTTGAAGATTTGATTCCCGGGTCGTGCTAAGAGCTATTTTTATTGGGTTATTCCATCAGGAATTTCTCAGTAGCAGCAATGGAGTCTGTATTCTTGCCTGGTTCATGGCAATAGGCTCGTCCCCTATACCATAGAACTTCAACATAACTGGTGAAGTGTGGGTGCACTATATTAGGTACACTTCTATTGAACTCTTCAGGAATTACGTGATGTTATTCAATTCCTACATTATTCTGATAAATCATGAAAAATAAAAGCCACAGTTCTCCCCACAGCGCAAGTCCCCGTGAAGGTGGAACTGACAACAGTCCTGATAATAGTTCTGGGGGCAGTAGGAGTCATTGCCGCCATGACAGCAGTGTCAGCTGTCATCTTCTGCTGCAAGTACTGCAATAAAAGAGAGAGTGAGTATTGGTGCAATTTAATTGAACGTGGGTATAGTTTAATTGAAACTGGGTGTAGTTCAATTGGAATTGGGTGTAGTTTAATTGAAACTGGATGTAGTTTTATCGAAACCGGGTGTAGTTTAATTGACACTGGGTGTAGTTTACTTGAAACGGGGTGTAGTTTACTTGAAACTGACTGTAGTTTGATTAAAACTGGCTGTAATTAAATTGATATTGGATGTAGATGAATTGAATCTGAGTGTAATTATAATAAAAACTTTGTAATTGAATTGAAACTGGGGATTTTAGTTTAGTTAATTTTAGTCGAAAACCTTATCTTTGAGTATAAAACGTATACACCAGTAAAAACACTTTAATTGATCTTCTATTTTTTCTTTTATTCAGAGGCTTTGTTTGTAAGTTTGTAATGACCCATTTTTTACAAGCATAATTATTAGCGGACGAACACGCAGGCGAAGTGCTAGTTATGATTATACATAATTATTTAAAGTTACTGGTTTAATTGTTTTTATTATATTGTAATGAATAAATATTACATTATAATATCTCTGAAAGTGCTTACTCTCGCGGTACAATACTAGGGTCGATTCTTCGAAAACATTAAAAAAATATTAATTAAAATCAAACAATATTTAAAATGTCACTTACGGGATATCTTCCGTGATTGTTATTGGTTTTAGTTTTGTTTTGTTTTGGTTTTGGTAGTGACATTTTAAATATAGTTATGAACCGTGAAAGCTTAAAACAGTGTTTAAAATCAAACAATTTTAATCAAATTCAAAATCATGAATGAAAAACTCAACACTATGAGTTTTTATTATTTGAATAAATAATTGAATTATTATTATTATTAAAACATGTTCGTTTTGAATTTCAGTGTTTAAAATACCGTATTGTTAAATATTCAATATTTTCAACTGGAAGTTTGTTAAATATTCATTATTATATTCATAGCGTAATTAAATTCCGAGAAAATCCTTTCATTTAGCTCTTAATTATTTTCAGCAAATTTAATCAATGTTCACTGTAGATAATTGTTTGAGATTTCCAAGAAATTCGTTTCATAAAGGGACGTTACGGTCTAGTAGTCACGGGTTAGGGTCTTGGGTTCTAACCCATGCAAACCCTTCAATCGTATAAGTCACATAATAGGGGATCGGACAAAAAAAAACTAATTAGTCCGTCAGATAGATTTCCAAAAATTATTGGACACGTATTTTTTCATTTTACACGCAAACTTAAAATGAAGACGATACAGTGCTTCGAAAACTCGTGTGACGTCATATGATAGTACATTTTGACGACACAAGTGACGTTTCAAGCCCCACTCCAAGATCTTTGACGCGTTTTATCTTCGTCATTTTTTATTGATTTGACAAAACAAAAAACACGTATTCAATATTTTTCGATAATCAAACAGAGTCATACCAGTCCGATCCCCTATTATATAGATATAGGTGGATAACGCAAGTATAATGCATGATCCATTTATGAAAACTAAACGTGTCATTTTTCCTACCTACTATCACGTCATTCGCACTATTTAGTTACTATAGAAAATAGACTAACTCCGGTACTCAAAGATATTTAATGATTACTTAAACCGTCACTTACTAAAGATTTGACATACAAAACCTTCACTAAAGAGTCAAAATCTATACTATGTGATGGCCTAAGTAATCAATAAACGCTGGTTTTGCTTCTGAAATGGCTAGAATTAAGTTGTAACGATGCTACGTTGTTGTTTTAAACAAATTAGCTTCCTCGACAGTAACTTCGTTAAGTATAAAATACTTAACCTGGGCACGAAATCGGCACTCAAAGTAGGTGCTCTTGCGTTATCTATCTATCTATATAAATAAAAAGAGAAGTCCTGACTGACTGACTGACTCATCAACGCCCAGCCCAAACTGACTTGACTGGCCTGTTGGTCTAGTGGTTAGTGACCCTAACTGCTATGCCGGAGGTCGTGGGTTCGATTCCCACCCAGGACAAATGTTTGTGTGATGAGCACGATCATTTGTTCTGTGTCTGGGTGTAATTTATCTATAATATGTATGTATTTAGAAATATATAAGTATATTTGTGTAGTACCCATAACACAAGCTCTGCTTAGCTTGGGACTAGATGGCGTTGTGGAATATAAAAAAAAAAAAAACCTTTGGACCTAGAAAGCTGAAATTTTGCACAGATGTTCCCTTTATAATGTAGACAAGGAATAAGGAAGGATTTTTCGAAATTAAACCCCACCAAAAAAAAAAAAAAAAAAAAAAAAAAAAAGGGAGATAAAGGGATGAAAGTTTGTATGGAAAGTCGGGTTTTTTCACGCGGGCGAAGTCGCTGGCAAAAGCTAGTCTATCTAAGTATATCTGTGGTATTCATTATTTAATTACCACTACTTTGAAAATTGTGAATGCAAATAATTATGAGAGAGAATAAACATCCACCATCTCCCTTCTTCCAGACTAGACTTACTGCAGATTATCACTTATACCTTGTTGATGTTCCACACATTCGTACGAAGCGCTTTGCTAGATCTTTTATTATGCGCTCAGCCAAAGAGTTGAACTCAGTGCCTGCGTCTTTTTTCCCGACTTCATATAACCCCAATCTACGAAAAAAGTCGCGAGTCTTAAGTCGCGAGTAAATAGGCTTCTTCTGGGTTAACTCGTTCCAAAATCGACCTCAGCTCTGCCCTTATGACAAAATTGAGGTCAAGAGTAGGCCCATCTGATTCAAAAAGAAAAAACAAATAAATGTCCTAAAACAAAAAAAAAACTGTATGGGCTATGGAGAACAGATCACAGATGATTTAATTCTTTTTTTGTTTTCAGGAAAACACGAAAAGGACAAAAGACAACAGGATGAAACCTCGAATATACCACTTACTGGCACCAAAGAATCGGAAAGTGTTGATAGTTTAGGTAAGGCTCAAAATTAAGTTAGCGTTTGTATTAAATGCCCTTATAAAAAATAAAAAAATCGTCGTTTGACCTCGTTTGTCTAGTAGTCGCAAGCGCGACTACTGAGCATGAGGTCTAGGGTTCGATCCCCGGTTCGGGTATAGTGTTATTGGGTTTTTTTCCGTGAGGGATTGCTCAGCTATCAGCCCCGAAGTCTGGATTTACGCCCATCATTTCAGCCAAAAGACGTCCACTGCTGGACATAGGCCTCCCCCAGGCGTCGCCACATTGACCGGTCCCGTGCGTCTCTCATCCAGCGGGTTCCTGCAACCCTGACCAGGTCCAACGGTCCAACTAGTGGGAGGCCTTCCAACGCAACGTCTTCCGGTTCGCGGTCGCCATTCCAGAACTTTTCGGCCCCATCAGCCATCCGTTCTGCGAGCAATGTGCCCTGCCCATTGCCACTTAAGTCTGGCGATTCTTCGGGCTACGTCGGTAACCCAGTTTTACGCCCAGTTGACGACAATAAGGCTCTCTATTACATGGGACTTCATATATAATTTGCGAAACGTGGGTGTACTTTGCCTTACCTTACGGGCATCACAGGCGTGGTTATGAGATGGTGGAAGAAATTCGCTAGTGTTGCTATCGGATTATTTTGACATTTTGTAGGTTATAAATAGATTTAGTTTAGGTTTACGTTGGTAATAAAAGATGTTTTGGTCATTTTACGACCACTATAACGTCTGTCTTTAGTATGTTTCTAAAGCTATTACGTTACTAAAGTAATGACACTTCAAGTATAAACGATACTGAAATGGCGATAACAAATAAAAATAAGCGTAGGTACAGTCAGCATCAGAAGTATATTAACATTACTCAAAGTTTCGAAGCTGTTTTTTTAATAAAAACTTGTTAGATATTACTCGTTACTAATGTTAGTTTTACGACCACTATTCCGTCTGTCTTTAGTATGTTTCTAAAGCTATAACGTTACTAAAGTAGGTAATGACACTTCAAGTATAAACGATACTGAAATGGCGATAACAAATAAAAATAAGCGTAGGTACAGTCAGCATCAGGGGGTCTACTCGCTAAGCACCAAACCCGTAAATACGGCCGTATAAACGGGTTTTTTTACTCTACGCCGTAAAGGTGTGTAAATCCTACTCTCTAGTGATCACGGACCAATGGCTTTCGAACGGAGTCATAGACAAGATTAGTTTGGATTAACGAACGAATGATAAAAGTCGTTAGTTTTGCTTTATTCTTTCGGTCGATTCCCGGTTTTCTTACTTCGTGGTTTTCAAGCATTTAAATTAAAAATATCATTGGTATTGTTAGAAAAAGACTGCATTTGCACAAAATATTTATTATGATGTCTTTTTAGACATAATTTAAATATATTTGTCCGGGTTAAAGCTGTAACCTCTGCCTTCTTTGTATTTGATTGAAGGATACCGATTTGTCAATGGAAATGTCAAAATGTCAGTTTTTATTTACCTACAATAAATAATAAACAATTTGCATTATTAATACGAGTTACGACCCGGAAACTTTTCGTAATAAATTGTAAAATTGCCTCAAACGCTTTTGTAGGCCCTCACGCGATCAAATAGAGGCACTCCTCGATTTTATAAGTGAAAAACAACGAGTTGGTACCTACCAACAATAAACATCAGCGGAAACAAAAACAAACAAACACGGAGTAACTAGGAGCCCTCCAAGCTAGTTAAAAGCACGTTGCCACCGGTAACAAGCCAAGGACAGGCTGATGAGGAAGGCTTAATTTGTATGGACAACATGTTGCTGCGTCCCGCTATACATATCACATCACATCATGATGCCAGAGGTTTTGGAGTATTTAAGGAGCAACAAGATTCATTTCAAGTCTTTTATGGTGCAGGACACATCATCTTGAGACCCATATGAAGGAGTTTTGGTCGTAGGATATTGTGTATTAGTGTTTTCGCGAAAAGCTACATGGCACCTTGACTCGAAGCCCGCCAAACATAGTTAATGGTGTAAATTTGTTTGATGTATTAGTTTATTATTGTACTTGAAGATTATTTTGTGTAATGTTTAGGGCATTCAATGCGTGAAAATAAGTAATTTTGGTGCAAAATAAAAGAAACAACTGTTCAACATTAAATTATGCTTTTATAGTAGAAATCTTTGTTTTAGTTATATCAGAATCTTCTGCCAGCCAGTCCCAGCGCCAAACCAAACCATTACCTACCTTCATTCTTGAATCAACACCATTTCGTTGCTTTTGTTGAGGCAAATAAAAAAGGTAATAGTTCCTCGCAGGAACCTTGAACCTTCCTTCCTTGTTTGTGTGTATGTTTGTAATGAATAAACTCAAAAAACTACTGCGTCGATTGCAAACATTCTTTCACCATTAGAAAGCTACATTCACCCTGAGTAACATAGGCTTTTTATCCATGTATTCCTAAGGCAACGGGAACTACGCGGGTGAAACCGCGGGACGTCCACTAGCCTTCAAATAATTCCCTTGTGAGCCTATAGTTCCTTTAAACTCAAAATGGCGAATACTCGACAACCGAAAGTTTTAGCGTGAAAACAACCGGCGAATCTACTTTTAGAGCTCCTTCGAGCATTCAAAAAGCGGTCATATTATTGATTTTCTAAAAAAGTTAAACTTTCGGGGCCTGCACGATAACTATTTTGTTATCGTATCAAATGACATAAAAATCCGCGTAAACAAGTGTCAAATTCAAATTTACGGACGGGCTAAAACTCATCGGGAGTAGGGCAAGCTGTCAAATCGACTAGTCATTCTATCAATTCTGAGTCAATTTCTATCTTAGTTCGGGCCGACTTTAGTACGGCCCGTAAATTAGTCGGCAGAGTTAGCGAGTAGACCCCCTGAAGTATATTAACATTACTCAAAGTTTCGAAGCTGTTTTTAGGGTTCCGTACCTCAAAAGGAAAAAACGGAACCCTTATAGGATCACTTTGTTGTCCGTCTGTCTGTCTGTCTGTCTGTCTGTCAAGACCTTTTTTCTCAGGAACGCGTGGAGGTATCAAGCTGAAATTCATATCAAATACTCAAGTCTATGGTCTCTTGGAGCTGTGAAAAAATCAAACTTCTAAGTCAACGCGATCAAAAGATACTCCCGTTTATGCCGCAAATTTTCGACACTCGCAAGGGAATCAAAACCTACAGGGTACTTCCCGTGAACTCAGAATCTTGAAATTTGGTACGAAGCAACGTCTTATAGCATAGATAAAGGAATAATTACGAAAACCATAAATTTTTAGTTACATCAAGATACTCCCGTTTATGCCGCAAATTTTCGACACTCGCAAGGGAATCAAAACCTACAGGGTACTTCCCGTGAACTCAGAATCTTGAAATTTGGTACGAAGCAACGTCTTATAGCATAGATAAAGGAATAATTACGAAAACCATAAATTTTTAGTTACATCACATAATATATTTTTTTTACGGAACCCTCGGTGCGCGAGTCCGACTCGCACTTGGCCGGTTTTTTTTTAATAAAAACTTGTTAGATATTACTCGTTACTACATGTTATTGGAGTGTAAGGTCTATTTTAACGAATAATCTTCTGAAACTTTAAAAATAATAGCTAGAATCCTGTACATAAAAGAATTAAAATTCCGAAATGTTCAGCTACTTCTGATGCTGACTGTACTTAAAAGAATTAGATCTTAAGAT
Source organism: Diarsia mendica (assembly GCA_949316265.1). Classification (NCBI taxonomy): domain Eukaryota; kingdom Metazoa; phylum Arthropoda; class Insecta; order Lepidoptera; family Noctuidae; genus Diarsia; species Diarsia mendica. Next base: position 5,962,455 of record OX438911.1, on the reverse strand, counting down.
GTCCCTGACCATACAAATATCAAACGAAGAAGTTGAAATTGAAAAGAAGGACCACATGGGATGGATCTAAAAATTAGAAGCCAAAAACATAACCCTCCTTCTGCCGCAGTCGGGTAAAAACACTCGTTATCTGCGTTATTGCATTTTTTGACAATTCTTAGGAACTTTCTAGTTACGGAGAAAATATGGCGGGACAAAGTTGTAACTTATTTAACTAAAAACATTTATTTTAAATAGACCATTACAGGCACTTATGAATGTCAGAAAAGCAAAGAAAGCGAAGCTACAGTCACACAGCAATAGCTTATGAAAATACTGTAGGTAGTTCTCCATTCCAAAGCGTAGGTCTGTATGGAGAAGAATGACAGACTGGCGTGCGATTGGACTGCTGCGCTGCGTGTCGCGGGTTCGATCCCCGCACGGAACAAATATTTGTATGGCCTACAGATAGATTGTTTCGGGTCTAGGTATTTGTGTATAAGAGTTTAAATGTTTGTGAACGCACCCACGATACAGGAGAAATTCCTAGTGTGGAGCATCTTTAAAAAAAAAAGATAAGATAAAGATAAGATAATAGAATAAGAACATTTTGAAACTCGATATTTGCTCTCAAAACGTATAGTTTTCCTAAACGACATATATACACTTCCACTGAATTGTACAATACGGAACACAAATAGCTTATCTTTGGGCATCATATCTCATTTCACTGTAGCAGCCAAGCTTAGAGGAATCACGGTACAAGATACACATAGAGCAGGCAGATTACAGGATGCTCCGTTTATGTTGATTCAAAAATGTTTAATACGAGCAAATTTAAATTTTTATAACTTTCATCTTTGGGCTTTCTGCACATACTTAGTATGTACACATACTAACTAACAGGACAAGTTTATAAAAAGCTATAACAGTGTTCATACCGGCGTGCAATGTCTATTTTAGTTTGTACTACAATTTTTTGACCATGGTGTTGAATTAGAATTTTATAATGGTGTTAGTCATTTTGCAATTAACAACGTTGTCACCAACATAAAACGTAAAGTGAAAATAACATCACACACTTAGCCAATGATCCAAACAGTCTTTATCACAATTTAAAAAGATTTTTTTTGAGTAGGTACTTACTGGATATTAAAAAAATAATACGATGTCAATTTTGGGCTTTCTTCTAAAGATAAAAAAAAAATAAACGTACATTGAATATTTCGAAAACACTTGAAAAGAGGCACTTAAGAAATAATTTTAGACAATTTTGAACGGGTCAACCTGTACAAACACGCTAAGACCAGTATACCTGTACTCTCAGGCTAAACTATAAGCCGTCCTGACCGACTTTACCGTAAGACCTCTCCAGACCAAACGGGCAGAAGCCAGACAAATGAATTACTTACCCTGGGTACCTACTGATAGTGCCCTGAATATTTAATCGACTACCCTCAGAATTGTGTGTAATTTGAATAGTATTCTGGTCTTTGGGTAGAAGGATTAAGGTCTGCTGTCCTTTGTTTAGGGTGAATTTGGGGTTCATGGGCTGGAAAATGTAAAGGACATTTTCCAGTCGAGACTCGAAGACTTGCACGACGAAAATACAGGTTTCTTCTCGAATAAATTGGGTGTATACTTGTATAGTCTTTTCAAGGTTTTACCTTTGATGTTATGTCATTGCTAAATTGGAGTGATTTTTAATGTCGATGCAATAAGGTTGAAATTAGGCTGTTCTCTATAGAAATCTGTCGAAATCACACTGATCTTTAAGGTAGAAGCGCCAAAATAGTCCGCTAAATTCAAATTTTCTTATGTTTTCTTGCAATAACCGGGTCAGTATTAGGTTGTATGTTGAATAAAATTTGATCTACGGCCGACCTGTCAATGACATGCTAATTGAAAAACTGGCAATTGACGCTAGTGCTGAAAAATTAAATTTCGCTTGTAAAAGGCGTTTTTCCAAGAAAAACGAGCCTGTTGGAAAGCCTTTGTAGGGGAGCATCGAAGTTATTCGATATCTCGATTATTCTCGATTCGTATTTCAGAGAGACAAAAGTTTGCGCACGAAATTCTACGATTTTCCGAATCCTTTTTTGGATGGTTAGTTAGGTCTTTGACTTGACTGAAAAGAGTTTGTTTTTTAAAATAGTTTACATATTTAAATACCTACTGCTGTTAGTCTAGTGAGACTACCTCATAGATCTAGTTGTCGCAATCGCGTCTGCTGACCATGAGGTGTTGGATTCGATTCCCGGGTTGGGCAAAGTGTTATTAGGTTTTTCTATCTGGAATTTTTCAGTAGCAGTCACTGAATCTAGATTTGTGCCCGGTTAACAGCTCTCCCCTTAAAACACACACACATCACACACACACACACATACACACACATCACACACTCACACACACACATGGGACTTAAATAATTAACTAGCAAAATATGGGTGTACTAATTACACCTCTACCTATCCCTTCGGGAACAAGCATGATGTTATGTTAGGTATGCATGTAATACTCCTGTTCATTGTAAACTCTCAAAAAAAAATATTTTCTCAAAAATACCAGGGTCATAAACTCTATTGTAATTATTATTATTTATTCAGTATCGGACAACAATACAATCCATTTTGTTAGTAAATAGTGCCTTAAACCTAATGTTAGTAATACACAACAAAACACAATCAACACCAGCAACACATTAGGATTTATCTGTCTGAGGCAAGTTGCCCAGAGAGTAATCAAGCGGAAGACGAGCTATCTAAGCTATCTAGTTGACCACCCTCTCCACAAAATGCCTCAGAACAGGGGAGTAAAGACACTCCGCCAGTACTCTCAGGATACTATTGTTACTAATAACGGACCTAAAACATCAAAAGCACTTGTATAAACAAATTCACGTTAGACCGAACCAACAAAAAACAAACCACAGCGCACTAAAAACAATTTATTATCTTTTCTTTACAGATAAAAACCCAGACATAATACCTCTAGACGGGAAAATAAGTGACAGCTGCTCAAATAAATCATCGACTACAGACTACAGCTCGATACGACCTCTAATATCGAAGACTACAGACAAATATGATATGTCGAATACTTGCGACAGGTTTTACGACCACAATATCGATCCTTGCAACCAATATATACAAGTTCGACCAATGGATTACCGACGGCCAACTTATGCACCATCGTTGCAGATGCCAAACCTTGGTCCTAGTATACAAAGTTTGGGGCCAATGAGCAGCTTGCATATGCCAAATGTTGGGCCCAATGATTGCCATAGACAGCCTTATGATAAGGTGTACGAGGATTGGTTGAAGTATAAGAATGCTTTGCCGTTGAATACTAGTGGTTTGGTGAGTATAAACGAGTTTTTTTTTATTGATTTTGTTACTGCCCTTTTAGCGTCGTACCCACAATTGCGAATGCTTAGTGTGGAATCTTAGGTTCGATTCCTGGTTCAGAAAAAGTGTAATTTTGTTTTTCTATGCCTCTGTTTTTGGAGTGCCTCGTAGGTCTAGTAGTCGCAAGCGCGACTGCTGCACATGCGGCCCTGGGTTCGATTCCGAAGTCGCTCAAAGTTTTTTTTTTCCTGCAGGAAATTCTCAGTAACAGCCACGGAGTCTGGATTTGTGCCCGGTTGATGGCAATAGGCTCGCTCTCTATTACATGGGACTTAAACATAAATGGCCAAATGTGTATGTACTATTAGGTGCACTTAAATGTCTACCCTTTGGGGATTACAAGCGTGATGATAAGTTATGTAACTTATAAATTGTATCATCATCTAATCTGAATTGTATCATCAGTTTTTCCGAAGAACGAACGAAGGACCAAATACCATTTCGTTACAGCTAAAACAAAACTAACCAAAACCATTTCCCTTACAGCTACCAGCAGAACAGCTGCTCCCACCAGAACTCTACGCCACACCACCACCACCATCTCTATACAGTAATCCGAACAGAAACCCACTGAATCTCACTCAGATGCCAGAGTTAGAACCCAGATACCACCTGGAACCCAGGTCCCTAGCGATGGACTCGAGGAGTTGCTCCAACTCCCCACCAGTGCGGTTCATTCCTGAGAATAATAGCGTGTATTACAGTAAAAGCATGCTGGATAGAACTACTAATACGTTACCACATTTGAAGCCTAATAGGATGAATGGTAAGAATTTTTGCAAATTGTAAATTATATTGTAGAAATCTTCTTCTTATCGTGTGGGCAGCAAGGTCTTACGACCCTACACACCCTAGTGTCAGAGTTTCTAAACCGCCGCAAGGGCCTCTGACGTGGTTTGACGACCGCCGTTTGGCGGCCGGGACCACCGGCTTATACGTGCCTTCCGAAGCACGGAACCATCTTTTTATCAGACAATCAGGTGATTCAAGCCTGCAATGTCCTAACCAAACTGGAAACAACTTTACAAAGTATGTTTTCCGTGGGAATCGAACCCACGACCATACCGGGTCACAAGGCAAACGCCTAAACCACTCGACCACGGAGGCAGTTGTAGAAATAATATAACAGTGTTTGTACCAATGTCGATCACTCGCCAAAACATCTTCGTAAGACTGCCTGGAGAAACGGTTTGCATAAAATTTGCCCTCTGTTCCAGTGTGCAATCCTATTGGTTAATATTTCTCCGTTTCTCCGCTCCGCAGCCTTACTCCGCTTCAATGGACAGGCAGCTGCCTAAAACCCCGAGAGAACAGGGCCTTCGATTCTCTAATGGCTCTAAACAATCATTAAATTTTTAATTAAATCTAGATCTGTAGAAACGTCCCTGTCATGTCCTTTTTTCAGCATCTAGTAAGTAAGGAAAATATGAGCCTTAAAAATGATAAAAGAGACACCTAATTTTACGGCCGTGATAACAGGACTACCAGACAAATTCAAAATGTTTTTAACATAAAAGAAATTGATAGAACTAGACATACTATTTTTAATAATTTTAATGTCAAAAATAATCATCAGTCGAGGAGAAAAAAAAAGGGTATTTTTGTGATAAAATTGGTCTGAGCTATTACGTCCCTATCGCACTTTATAGGGGCAGGCTTGCAGCGTCATGGCAATAATTGCAGGCCCTGTTCCCTCTTAATACCCTGTAACTGGTTAATACGTTACAATTCATCTGGAAAATAATGGTTGTCAGGTCTCTAAGCTTCTTCCTGCCTATAAAACAAAAACCACGCAAAATTGAACTGATTCATACAAAAGCATGCGTATGTTTACGTAAGTCCATTTATGTACAAAACTCCGTGTAAACTAAACTCGAATTTTATAAAATATTCTCTTCTCATCCTCGCAAGTGATGAAGGATGGTTCTAAAAGATTTAATGAAGTAAGTATGCTTCAGTAAGGTCAAGCGAAGTGGAAGACTCTCAAGAATTATTCGTAATATTCGTGTTTCGGCTCAAACCGGGACGATCTAGCATAAATTATGCTGTAGGCGGAAGCTTAATCAAAGTGCGACGTAATAAGGTAGAAAGAAGGTAGGTATTCGCTTGGAAACATTGTCTTTTCCGGTTTATGAGGTGTTTTTAGTCAGATTTGAAACTTTTTTGGAAAATGTCGTGAGGAAACTGGTGTGTCTTAAAACGAAACAAATAATCGAAGACATCGAACATTTTAAGAGGAAGCGCTTCCAACGGTCACAATTCTGGGCAATTTATTTTCAATTCTCAAAGAAGACATCCAGTTCATCTTCGTCTTTTTCGTGGTCTACCGCGGCCCTAAGTTTCAGGGTACCGTTTCTGAGCAGAGGGCCGCAGGTCATTCGGCATGCGACAGAAATGTCCTGCTCAGTCTTATTTAGGTTGGGCAGCCTTTTGAGCCACCTCAACGATATCAATATAATTTTCCGAAAATAAAAGTAAAACGTGGTCAAATCTGTTGAAAAAGATTAAAAAATTGTTCGTTGACTAATATTGATAAACTTTAACCGTTAAAGGGTGATAATCATCTATGTATTTTTCCATCGAGCATTACCAGGTTTTTAGAGCAAAAATAATTAATTTCCTTGTTAGCTTTATCTCGCCTGTAATAGATAGCTCTTGCGACCGCCCATTCTACAGTTTCTTTAAAAATTAATTGTCTTTTGTTTCTTACGAACACACTGGTGTAGAATTAATGTTCTCGACTTAAATGGCTTTGTTACTGTCTGCGCCATTCACATTATTTATCCGCATTTTTATTAATATCTATTTATCTTATTTGGAAATCACAAAACGCATACTTGCAACACTATACACGCTATACTCTTCTCTCATTGGTCAAAATGAAGGATCAGACGTTCATTCAAATCCCTTCCTCCGCATCCTTCCTACCACCTACCAGTCCTACATCAGCGTCAATAACAAGCGCACGTGAAATTGCCCTGCGCCCGCGCTGCCGTCCCCGCCATTAAAAGACTCAAAAATCAAGCTAGAAACTGTGAATAGAAATGTGTGTGTGATTCTCCTCATATCATCTTGTGACACTTGGTGGGTTTTCGCTGAATCAACGTGCTCCAGAAAGCTGTGCTATCGAAGACATTACGCTTTTCCCTTACCCTAAAACCGTGAGTACCATTTGCCCATCCAAGTGTTCTGGTCCTTCGAGCCGGATAAAAAACAAAAAATTACTTCGCATATACACTACACTCATCAATCACAACATATTTATCGCATTTATCTATTTAATCGCATAAAAACGCTCAAATACGCATCCGCTATTACTCTCGTCTATGTGACAAGCCCACGAGGGCACATTCCGCTAACATCTCATCAACGCTAAGTTATTTCTTTAAAAACGCATCATATTTACCGCATTTAGCTATTTATTCGCATAAAAATACGCTCATCCACGCATCCGCCATTACACTAACCTACGTGACTCGCTCACGAGGCATTTCCCGCTAACATCTCATCAACGCTAAGTTATTTATTCAAATACGCATCTTATTTCACGCTAAACACTCTCTTGCTAAAATATTATAAATATATTTTAGTCATCGCACACATATTTCACAGGTTTTCTCAACACATAACGCACACGGGCAAGTCCAATTTATTCTCGATATTTCGCATACATTCACTCATTTAAGTATTATTATTAACGATTATTAACTCGAATAGGCATTATCCCAACGCATAAAAATGGCTTCAAAGCATGGTAAATCCAAGGAGTCCGATAAGGAATCTTATGGCTCCGCAGAAGAAAATTCAAAAGTGCTTCTGTTTGAATCTAAGAAGGAAATTTTATTCAAAATGCTGCAATCAATTTATGACCTCGGTCGACAAGTTTCAGTAAATAGTTCATTAAAATCTCAATTTCTAGCTAGGATTAATTCCCTTGATCAAATTAGGACAAATTTTATTGAAACGCTTGATGCTTACAATTTAGCACTCTTGGAAGCTGGATCAGCTATTAATTACCAGCCGTTGTCAGCATTTGATGAAATCTATTGTGAAATAAAAGCAATCGAAGCTAACCTTCTCAAGTCTCAAAATAACGAAAACAGCAGTAGTAAATTCGAGTTTTTAAATCGTAAATTGCCACCTTTAAAACTTGCTTCATTTGACGGCACGCCCAGCAAATGGACAATTTTTCATGAAAACTTTAAAAGTCTTATTCATGATAATTCGCATCTAACTGACGCCGAAAAAGTACAATACTTGATAGGGTGTCTCTCTGATAAGGCATTAACTGTTTGTTCGGGCGTCGCGCCTACCGCTAATAATTACCTACTCATTTGGAATGCTTTAATAGAAAAATACCAAGATACCCGCGTACAAGCTTCCATGTACTTACATCAAATGATTCAGTTTAAGCCTTATCAATCTATAGACACATTTATTGAGCAGTTCCATGCATCGCAAGCCGCCCTACGGCGCTTAAACATAAAGGATTTGTCAGATTTTATAATAACGGATATTGCACTCAGCAAGCTTGATAAAGAGGTCGTTAACCTTTTCGAACGATCACATAATCATATTGAAATACCTACTTTCGATCATCTTTCGCAATTCTTAAAAGAACAAAGTAAAATAATAACACTTCGTAATCAATCTAACCCCTCTAAAGTCCGTAATTATAATAGTGAAAATAATAAATCCACTTCTAATAAATATAAAAATAGCCAAACATTCGCGATCACTACCCAGGACGCATCCGTGCGTGCCTGCAAGGTGTGTTCGTCACCTGATTCACACCCACTTTACAGATGTTCTCGTTTCATGAATCAAAACGCAAAAGAAAGATTAGATCTAGTAAACAAACATAAGTTTTGTCGTAACTGTTTAGGATTTCATGATATTAAAATGTGCAAGTCAACAAATACTTGTTCGGTTTGCCAGCGTAAACATCATTCTCTGATACATTTAGACAATTATCGAGGAACCGGCAACTCGCCGCCGCTAGTAACCGCGCCCCGCGCGCCCTCCGTCTCGCCCCCGCTGGTAGCCGCGCCTTCGCTAGCTCTCGCGACTGTGAGCACTGTGGGCTCGACGACGACGCCGCACGCGGAGCGCGTACATTCAGGCGCTTCGCATTTGTCAATGACTTCGGCTACCTCGAGCGTTGAAAATAATACAACTGTTTTGTTGCCCACCGCTTCCGTATACGCTTATAATAATAATAAACCTCATACTCTCCGCGTTTTCCTTGATACCGGCTCAATGAGTCATTTTATTACAAAGGCTTGCTGTAAACGTTTAAACTTAGAAATTACTCCTGACAAATCTTCCATTTTTGGGATCGGTCACGCTAAAATACCCTCGTTTGGAACTGCTACTTTTAAAATATTTTCCCGCTTTGATCACCGCTGCTATTATAAAATTCACGCTCGGGTTTTAGATCGTATTACAGACGACTTGCCCAACATATCTATAGATATCTCAAATCTCGCTTCATTACGCAATCTACCTATGGCTGATGACGCATTCCACGTTCCCGGTGAGATAGATTGCCTCCTTGGCAATGAACTTTTCCCGCTTTTGTTGGGCAGTGGAAAGGTAACTTTACCTGGCTCCTCGGTCGTCGCCGTAGAAACCACCCTTGGCTACATAGCCATGGGTCGGGCTGATTGTCAACCTAGTGTAACTCCGCGCGCTCGCCCCGCTCAAATAAATAAAAATAAAAGCGAGCAAACTTTTCTGTGTGCAGCTAGCACGCTTCGCTTAAATACGCTCACGCAACGCTTTTGGGAACTCGAAAGCGTCCCTAGTAAGGTTCACATGAGTCCTGACGATCAGGCGTGTGAACAAATATTTAAATCAACTTACTCTCGCGATGAAACAGGTAGATACACAGTGCAGCTACCATTTAAGGCTCCGTGTATAGACTTAGGAAATTCACACTCAACGGCGACTCGCCGTCTCCTTAATTTGGAGAAAAAGTTAGATTCTGATCCCGAGATCAGAACTAATTACAACGCTACGCTTCAAGATTATCTTGACAAAGGTTATTTAACCAAGGTCAACGACCCCTCTCTAACTATCCCGCATTTCTATATCCCTCACCGTGCAGTTTACCGCCCGGATAAACAGTCTAGTAAAACTCGCATCGTGCTTGACGCTAGCTGTAAAACTAGCTCAGGTAAATCACTAAATGATCTCCTTTATGTAGGTCCGAATCTACAAAGTAACATTTTCGATTTATTAATTAATCTTCGCATGTTTTCCGTTGCTGTAGTTGCAGATATCGAAAAAATGTATTTTCAACTTAATCTTTCCGCTGATCATCACGCATTTCAACGCATTTTATACAGATTCAATAAAGATTCTGAAATTTCAACTTTTGAATTTAACCGCGTTTCTTTCGGCGTCTCAAGCTCACCATACTTAGCTATGCGAGTAGTTCGCCAACTCGCATCTGACAGTCGGGAAAAATACCCACTCGCAGCTTACGAGGCTGAAAACCATATGTATATGGATGACTACGTATGTTCGCTAGATGGCGTTGAAATAGCTGAGCGGACATACCAAGAAATGGTCACCATGTTCAGGTCAGGCGGTTTCCACCTTGTAAAATGGATCTCGAATAGTTCCGAACTGTTAGATAAAATTTATTCAACTCATTTAAATCCGCAAAATATTGAGTTTGACGCTGACGCAGATAATAATACAAAAATTATAGGTATGCAGTGGAATCCAGTAGAAGACTTTTTTCAATTTAAAATAAATGGTAATTCTCTTAAATGTACGAAACGTACCGTCTTATCAGCAACCGCACGGCTGTTTGACCCCTTAGGTCTTATAGGTCCAGTTACTGCATTCATGAAAACGTTAGTTCAGGAATGCTGGAAACTTGATCTTGATTGGGATGATCCTGTACCCGCTCACATTGAAAATAAATTTAGTCGGTTTCACAAAGAACTTCCCTATCTCGAAAAAATAAAGTTCCCGCGACATGTAGGTATCACCTCTGGTTCTCATGTCACTCTCCTCGGGTTCGCAGACGCCAGTGAGCGCTGTTATGGTGCCGCTGTTTACATAAGGGTTAGTTCTAACGATGAAGATAGCGGATCAGTCCTCTTATTAACTTCTAAATCTCGCGTCGCTCCGCTTAAAAATACGCCCTTAGCTCGCCTCGAGCTATGTGCGGCTCTCCTCTTAGCAAACTTGATCAATTCAGTTGTAGAAGTTTTAAGTAAACGCTGTAAAATTAATAAAATCTTTGCTTTTTCTGATTCAACAGTCACGCTCACCTGGATCCACTCGCCCTCGCACAAATTTCATACTTTTGTCGCAAATCGCATTGTTGAAATTAATTCAAATTTACCCGCAAAACATTGGTTTCACATAGATGGAACTGAAAATCCCGCTGACGTAGTTTCTCGTCCTATAACGCCTAAACAATTATTGGATTTAACGCTCTGGTTTAACGCTCCGCATTGGTTTTCATTCCCCTTATCTCAGTGGCCAATCAAACCATTTAAAATCAATTTAAATAATAACAATTCAGAAATAATGGAAACTAAAAATATCGTTCTCTCTGTTAAAATAACGCAAGAAGGTTCACAACCTATTCAATCTTTAATTGATCGCATTTCTAAATATTCTATTTTACTTCGTAGCGTAGTTTTAATATTACGTTTCTGCAAGTTAATCAATTCGCGTGGTTGTATCACCGTTTCGGATTTGGATGCTGCGGAAATACACCTTATACGTTACGTACAAGGTAGATATTTCTCTGAAGAAATTAGCGCGTTAAAATCTAATAAACGTTTTAAAAATAAAAGTCTCGCTAAACTCAACCCATTTCTGGATTCAAATAATATTCTCAAAGTAGGTGGAAGGTTAACTCATTCTAAACTGGATTATGGTCAAAAACATCCCATTTTAATTCCAACTAAATCACGCTTTACTCAACTCTTAATTGACTTTTATCATGTAATTAATTTGCATACGGGTCCCGCTCTTTTATTAGCTATAATTAGACAAAAATTCTGGATTTTAGCTGCTCGTAACATTATAAGACAACGCGTACATAGTTGTAATCAATGCTTTAAAATTAAACCTCGAAATACTTACCCTCCTATGGGCGATTTACCTGATTTCCGTGTGTCACAAGTGAAAGCGTTCGTAAATACCGCTGTAGACTACTGTGGTCCTTTCTACGTTACGCATATCCGAAAACGCGGAATTAAGAGCCACAAAGCTTACGTTTGTGTGTTTGTCTGTCTAACAACTAAGGCAGTACACTTAGAGTTAGTCTCTGACCTAAGTTCAGATTTATTTCTCGCCGCTTTCAAACGGTTTATTTCTCGGAGAGGTCCCGTTGCTATGATATACAGTGATGGAGGCACAAACTTTATTGGCGCAAAGCGCAAATTGAACGAAATTTACGAATTAATTCAATCAAAATCTCATATAAACTACATAGGTGAACAGTTATCAGAACATCGTGTACAATTTAAACATAGTCCGCCTTACGGTCCGCATTTTAATGGACTCAGCGAAGTTAATGTTCGTTGTGTCAAAACTCATCTTTTTAAAGTAATTGGTTCTCAAATATTAACATACGAGGAGTTTAGTACCGTACTCGTTCAAATTGAATGTCTTTTAAATAATCGACCTCTAAGTATTTTAAGCTCAGACCCGTCTGATATTAGTGCTTTAACGCCTAATCATTTTCTCAACGTAACACCGCTTAAATTTCTACCTGCTGAAGATGTCACAGACATTTCAGACAATCGCTTATCGCGCTATCAGCTTCTTAATAAGATAACTCATTCCTTCTGGCACCGTTGGAGTCAGGAGTACCTCACTTCCTTGCAACAGCGGGAGAAGTGGAACACACCGTCAAAGCCTGTTGAAGTAGGTACGATCGTTGTTATCAAAGACAACAACGCTCATCCGCTTTGTTGGCCTTTAGGTGTCATAGATGCGACTTATCCTGGCAAGGACAATATAATTAGAACTGTGAAGGTTAGAACTGCTTCCGGTACTTATATACGCCCAGTAGTGCGGCTCTGTCCCCTACCTACGCAATAAAATAGTATAAATTCCCTTTAACTCTATTTAAGTTTAAATTCATATGTTTAAGTTAAGTTTTTTTTTCTCATAAAGTTTCTAATAGAGGAAAACCTCTAGTCCGGGGGAGTTGTCTGCGCCATTCACATTATTTATCCGCATTTTTATTAATATCTATTTATCTTATTTGGAAATCACAAAACGCATACTTGCAACACTATACACGCTATACTCTTCTCTCATTGGTCAAAATGAAGGATCAGACGTTCATTCAAATCCCTTCCTCCGCATCCTTCCTACCACCTACCAGTCCTACATCAGCGTCAATAACAAGCGCACGTGAAATTGCCCTGCGCCCGCGCTGCCGTCCCCGCCATTAAAAGACTCAAAAATCAAGCTAGAAACTGTGAATAGAAATGTGTGTGTGATTCTCCTCATATCATCTTGTGACACTTGGTGGGTTTTCGCTGAATCAACGTGCTCCAGAAAGCTGTGCTATCGAAGACATTACGCTTTTCCCTTACCCTAAAACCGTGAGTACCATTTGCCCATCCAGTTACTTTCTTGGTGGAAACAGTGTTTTAATGTTTTCTAAAAATACCTACTTGTTATTTTAATGAACTCGACGAGTGCGTTAAGTTATCTCTAAATATGCTATTTGTTTGTAGAACTATTTTGCTATCGGTGATATGTTCGTGGTTTCATTATTTCGGGGTCATGTAGTACATTTAGCTGGTTTTCGTTGTAACGTGCAGCTTTTGTTCCGTAATTCGTACCCAAATGCATTCGTCGTTACGGTATGCGCTGATGCGAGCTTTCGTCGTCACATCATAAATTGTTGCAAACTTTCGGCACTGTGTAATTCGTAATATCACACAACTCACTAAACCAATCCAGCATTCAGTTTTTCGTAATTTGCGGTTAAGTTCGATCTCTCAAAACATCTACCAACCACCAAAGCGAGTGGTGGATTACAGCCCAGTCCCCTTCACAGATTTGGAGGACAATCTGATTTTTCAAAATCGTCCACTCGTAAATTACAATAAGAAGACTAAACAAAAATCCTATTCAAGTATTATCCCAACGTTTTAACTCCGAAAATCAGATTCGTGGACACGGAAATCTCGAAATCCTGTTTTAGAAATACGTTTGCGATATTTTTCCTCTTTACCATATTTCCTGAAATATTTTTAAGTTCAACAAATAAATATCTGATCTCTATTTGCATGGTTTAGTAGCGTATGGACTGTGCTGTTTCTGAACATATCATTTTATATTCTAAATCGGTTTCTGCATAATCTTGAATATGTTTTCTTGAAAAATACCTGTATGGAGCAATATTTTCTGAAACAGATTGCTTATTTTAAATGTAGTCAAAAATGTTGTTACTCTGACATGGACATGGTTGTTATACATATACACATATTATATATGTGTGTTGTTATATACGACTATGTGTAACAAGTGGTAACTTACGTTCAGTTTAAAAGAAAAAGTGGTAATTGAGAATATCTTTAATTAATAAAATACTTGCAGTATAAAAATATAGGAAGGTCTATGAAAATACTTCGTAAAATTTCCACATGCATGACGGAGCATCACTTAGGAACAGCGTTGTTTAAAAAGTCAATAAAACAACATTTAAAGTTATTTTTTCGGAAAATATTCCGCATTATTGAGCAGAGTCTTTAAATTTTTCGCTTAAAGTATTCACAATTAAAAATATCAGATGAAACTCTAAATTATACGTGTAAATAACCCCAAAACCGTATACAAATAAAGCTTTAATAAAAGGTACTTTACATTAAATGTAACCAACTGGTTCAGCTCTCAAAATGTTTTTGTTCCACCATAATTTTCGTGTGGTTTCCTTTCATAATATTCAGTAAACAGAAATGTTCAGGACTCAGTAAACTGTTATAATCACGTAATTATATTCAGGCTCATGAAAAGATAAATGTTTTCGCACTGGATATGTAAAATAATGGCTGGAAAAGGAGTTCGTCCTGAAAATAATAAATCGTTTGTTTTGAGAGCTCCATCAAATATAATTTGTAATAAAAATGTTTCACGATGTGTAGTTTGTTAAGTGTTACTAATGTCTATAGATGGTGGAAAATGCGAAATTTCCTTGCTTTTAAACCGGCTAAAACAAAGTGGGGGTTTAAATATACCACCAACATCTTTTTTTTCCAAAAATAAAATTGACTTACTCTCATGCTCGTATTCAAAAAACCTGTAGGCCTGACAACCAGTCTTATAAAGGGACAATTTATATAAGTGGCCCAGTAGGTCAATAGGTCAGACAGGCAGTCGCCACAACACTGCTAACACTTAAACTGGACCTGCAATGCTTTTGTCAGTGGTTTTTACCTGCATCTGTCTGTCTGTGTAGCTTCGGCAAAGGTCAACATCGTGCAAAAACCACCTTGCCTTAGACATATTTCTCGACGACATGTAAAGCCAAGTCAGAGGCCCAAGGGCGGCATCACAACTCTGACACCAGATGATTGTTTTTTTTTTTTTCGAAAAATAAAACCGTCTGTTTGGACTCGGAGCCAACCCCAACATAGTTGGGATAAGGCTCAACATTACGTATGTTTATCCCTAATGTGTGTCCTCCTCTGTAACTGAAAATCTTAAAATTCTTTTTCTTTTTCAGGAAATTCTCCAACACAGATGCCAAGTGAGCCAAAATGTGCGACAAAATCTACCGACACTTCTCTAGAACACGCTAAAGTTACTAAAGAGTGCGACTGAGACAAAAAATATTAAAAAGAGACAAAACATCTTTAGTGTTACATCGTGTAGACAAAGTGACCCAAGTGGACTAGGTAACAAGGCCTCGAAGTTGGACATTTACAGGCCATTGGCCTAGAAAAAAGGCCTCAGTTAAAGTGGTATTGAAAAAGTGTAAAGTGTACATTTAATGTGATAAAATTCGGTAAAAATCGGTTTGGAACTTTGGACCCGTCCGTTGTGATTTTTTAAAGTGTTTCTTTTTATAAAAAAGTGTGATTTTTGTTTCTTTCAATTGAATTATTTCAAATGACAAATTTTATTTAACACAATCGAATTATTTTTTGTAAAACAATAAATTGCCAATTCATTTATTTGAATAAATAATACGCAAATAGATTTTTTAATTATTGATTAATAGAATGAACGATAAATGTCAATTTGATAGAATGAAAAAAACCTAGATTGTAAAATAGTTTTGCATCTTCCCTAAGATGTATAAGACTGAATTTGTGTAGAAATTACACATGTTTAGATGAGACAATTATTTGATTACATTGTTGTAATTAATTATTAAGATGATTACATTTCAAAAACCGCGCTAAGTTTTTTTTTTTTTTGTTTGCAAAACAACAGATTAACAAAAAAATCTTTTTCTTTTTTTTTTAAAAATATATTGGTTTAAAGGAGACTAGCTAAAACAAATATAGGTAGCTAAGTACGTTGTGAATGTAAATAGTGTAAATAATAATAAGTATGTTACACGAAAAGTTGCCATACTAGTTAAATAGTTAATAACAATGTATCTAAAATAATAATGATTGTCACAAAATCGAGCTTTTATGTTATGAATGATAATTATCATTTATTTTTGTGTTGTGTAAAACAAGGAATGGTGATTTTTTCCGAAAGATATACGAAAAGAAAGATACTATCGACGCTTGTAAAGTGGAAATGTTAAAAAAAAGTATTGAATGTTAATATCTTCGGATTGTTATTTTAAAAATATTTCGGAATATTGAAAGCTTACTCGTGGAGGGAAAAGCGATGTTGTTTAAATGTAAATTATATAAAATATTATAATAATATGAATACTTAATGTGATAACAGTTGCATGAATGAATAATATCTCAGTTCACGATAAGAAAAAAATGTTGTATTGACACGTTTACACGTTCCAATTTGGCCTAAACTTTTTTAGTAATTTGTTTTTTTTTTTTTTATAAAGATCACTTCATAAGTTATCTTGTAAAATTACATTAAATTAAGAAAATACATAATAAATTCCTAATAGAGTAAAAAAACAGTTTTCCCCATCGCCAATAATTAATTTGTTTTACTGTTTGTTTTATGATAAAATCTTTTTGTAATAAAAAAGTTAAAAGTTTGAAAATAAGAGAAGAGTTTATTCTTTGGATTAAAAGTTCGTGAACTGAGTAATGAGATTAAAATTTTATTTTACATTTCAAATAGTTTTTTCATCTTTATTTTATTGAGTTTTAAACAGACCAAAATTTATTGCGGACTAGTTGTACATTAGCATAATTATTATTTAAACTGTAAAAACATAGTACCATGACTTAGATTTTATAGATATTTTAAAGGTACAGTCGCGTTTTAAATTATTTTAGTTACCATACACGCTTGAGTTCATTTATTTTGCTTTTTTGAGGTTTTATTTATCAAAAATCACTTTAAGTATTTTTTTTATTTAAAACAATAATAATATAATGTAAAAATATTATATTCTTTTTCTTTCTATTTCTTTTTTTGGCTGTACCTTTTGCTTTGAGCATTTAATAATTATTTTCAGTAATACTTAATTACTAGCATTTTGTATAAAAAAATTAAGTGATTGTTTCGGTTTTTTTGTGATGTAAAATTCCTTTGGAAATAATAAATGTGAATTTGTAATAAATGTTTGTTTCTTTTATTGCCTAAATAACCGATGATGACAAGGTCAAGCTTAAAGATCGTAGTCAGCTTTGAAATATAAAATTCTGGGTTCGATTCCCATGAAAATATTTTTTTATTTATTTTCCCTCAAATTAGTTTTAGCACAAAAATAAAATATATTTTTGTTGTAATTACCACATATTATTATAACGCTTTCAATAAAAAGCTGTGATTTAAAAAAAACAATCAGACACTTCAATTTTATTTATGTTGTTTCAATGCTACTGGACCGCATTATCCCATAGAACCAAACGAACTCAAACAGTACTATTTGTGTTACCCATACACGACACGGGAACTTAACTGCGCAAACATTTTGACTGCGGTCCGATTGGAATCAATCAATATTTGTAAATAGTGCGCTAGGCACCGTATCACCGGTGAGGATAGTTATGCCATTGATTGTATTGTATTACTGTTTTTAGAACAAACAACAAAGTACTTTATCACCACATTGTTTATCACTACGTATTATAAAACAAAGTCCTCCGCCGCATCTGTCAGTCTGTCTGTTCGCGATAAACTCAAAAACTACTGCACCGATTTTTATGCTGTTGCACGAATGAATAGAGTGGTTCTCGAGAAAGGTTTTAATACTAAGCAGCGGGCATCAGCTAATTAACAATATTTACAAGCTACAATGTACGGAACTGTTATTAAAATAAATATACGTACAAGTATCAAAAAGGGACAACAAAGTAGATTTTTGTCTGTCTCACTCAGATCTTCTCGATTTCGTAAATGGTAATGGTAGTGGTAATGGTAATGGTGGTATGTAGTTTGTAGGTCCATTGAATGTCAGTCGGGGCTGCAGGTTGTTCGAAAGAGATACCGCGGCCTCGACAAAAAGGGCTAAGAAGGAACATGGGTGGTTTTTAGTCAGTAGAAGTCTGACACTCCCTACCGCTCTGCCCAGAGCGGGAGGAGTCATTTAATTTTGATAATTTCCCACCCTCCAAAAAAGAAAAAAGAGGTTCATAAAATAGGGAAGGCTTTTATACAGGATTCAAATGGAGAAGCTATATCATAGCGAAAGCGGTGCGTATTTTTTGATGTTAAACAGAAACGAGGAAGTGATTTCCAAAGAAACATGGATGGACTGTGTGAAGGAAAATGTAGCTAGAAAAGAGGTAACTCCTGAGATGGCCATTACAACACGGTCACATTAACTTGACGCATCTCTGCGTCTAGTGTCAATCGTCTCAAGTTCAAGTTAATGTGACCGAATAGGTGATAGAGTAAAAAAAGTGGATGGAAGACATGCTGCATCGACCCCAAATAAATTGGTATAAGAACAGCAGAATGAATAGAAAAAGAAGAAGAGGGTAAAAGAAAATGATGATGATGATTATTTTTTTTATTAGCCTATATTGTCCCACTGCTGGGCAAAGGCCTCCCCCATAGTCTTCCACTATTCTCTCTGTGTGGTTTTCTCCGGCCAATCTCGCGCAAAAGCCTCTAAGTAGCCGAAGTCGTTTGACGGTTGATCGATCTCGCCCGGAGATTCACCTCGCCCCTGACTCCAGTGCTGAGCCGGCGCCCGTCAGTGCCAACAGAACAGCTGGAGTCGCCGGCACTTGGGGACATATTGTCGTAGTGCTATCCATTAATGGGTTGTTTGGACCATATCCCGCCTCGCTGGTCCAGTGCGTGTTGGCGGGTCGCCAGAGCCTCGTTTGTCGAAATCAGGGTGTACCACGAGCAGGTGAGGTTGGCTTGAGTTCCTTTTTTTTGTATTAATTTAGTTCTAAAATCACTTCTAAACTCATTTAGTTCATAAATCACTTCACATACACAGAATTCACAAAAACTCGAAGCCTGCTTCACAATTCTATAAAACATTTTCTCCTATTCTCAGAAAAGGGAAGCCTTTAAACTTTAAAGCATAATACATCAAGCTTATCTGCCCAATTCAGTTGGAACTGAGCGAACGTGGCACTATTGTGGTTTTTATAATACATAAGTGAAGTGAGTCCCGGATACTTTGTTGAGAAAAGGGACATAAAAAGAACTACGTGATCTAAGTACTTTTGGTCGTTTTGACGGTTTTTTTAACGTCGATTTTATGGATTAAGCTGAACATAAGGGCCTGGGTTCGATTCCCTGTTCTGGCATTGTTTTTGGGTATTCGAGGAAGAATTTAAGGGGTAAGGTGTACCTGACAATTGGTACACCCACCATTCGTCAGTTTACAAGAATGAGTATTTCATCAAAAGGTCATTCTTGAAAGTTACATGAACTGATATTACTAACTACTATTAGCTTTGGCAAGATTGAAGTCAAGAGCAAGCCCATTTTTAATAAAAAAAAAAACTTGGAGGCTTGTAATGATGATTTTGATGATTATAATTCAGTAACTGCATACGTCTTACAGCCGCGAATCATATTTTCACTAACATACAACTTAGCACTGGCCTGCAAATCGCTAAAAACGTAAGAAAATTTGAATTTCGCGGGCTACCCTGGAACCTTAAGAATGAAAATCCGGATAGAAAAACCTGATATTAATTTATTCTGTGCTTATTTTGATGTGTGCTCAATCTGAACTGTGAATAAAACATGAGGAGCTCGTGGCTTAATAATAACTGCTACTCGGGTCGATCTTTAGGTTAAGCCGCGCTTGCCTAGGTTGGTCTGTGGATAGGTGACCACCCATTATATACCGAGTTCCCTCCAAGCCTCGGAAAGTACGTTAAACTGTTGGTCCCGGCTGCCATAATATGGATCTTTGGCAGTCGTTACAGGTAGTTAGTGACCTGAAAGTCTGACACCCAGTCTTACCAAAGGGTATTTGTATTACTTACCTAGTATTAACTAGGTTGTGGAGATCCATGTAAAATACTGGTATTCAGCTGCATTCGGTTAGACTGGAAGCCGACTCCAACATAGTTGGGAATAGGCTAGGCAGATGATAATCTGTTTAAATAGAAGCTTTTTATTTATTTACCTTCTGCTCTGGCTAGTCACGCGTGTCCAGTGCGGGTTGGTGCAGTGTGGATATGCTATTAGCTATATGTCAATAATTATTGTGTTCACTCCACAAGCTAATTTAATGAACCCTGAGGGATTCGCAGTTGATTAAGTACAGTATGCTAATTGCCAGACAAGAAGAAAATTAAATATCCTTTCAGGTGGTAATTAATATGTAAACATTTGTCAAAACTAGTAAGAGAAGGCTTCTGAAAAAAAATGTTTATTTTTAAGCCTTCTTGAAATAGCAGCAGGCCAGGCCTACGCTCAACCCATCCGATCAATTCAGCCCACTCGTCTCTATGAGAGTGAATCGGCAATAATCCACCACACGGCACAGTGCATGTTGGTTGATGTCACATTGTCTTCAACTGTTTTTGGTTCTAAAACTAATACTCTTTAGTAGTCACAGCCTTTCAAGCCATATCATCCTGTATACAGTCCACCCATCGATTTGATACGTGACCTAAAAAAACGTAAATCAGATGATTAAATCGGTGACCACAGTTACCCACTCTTATTTCATTATTCTACTACATTATGGTCTTATAAAATAATCTTAATAAATCGCCCACAATCCTAATTTATAAACATTTTACACTAATCACCATCATAACAATTATATTTCGAAAAAAAACTGCTCGAAAATCGAAGCGATACATCGCTGCTATTTGCAAAATTATTATATAGGATATGGGTGTCAAGAAAACAGCAGCAATTTGAATTTGAATTTAAATACTTTGACTGAATACGTTTATTATTCAAATATAAAAATAGCCACAAGGAAGGTTATAGCAACTGCCTCCTAGCACAGTTTAGATAGAAGTGAGAGCTCGACTAAAGGCAACCGTCCCTTTTATAAGAAACGTTGTGTTTGACGTTACGTGACGTTAGTGACTGTGTTGCCAGTATAAAGAAAATCAAAGATTAATTTTTGCATAATAAAATCGACTAAATATCAACATTCCCCCTCAAAAATTAATCATCAATTATCCAAATACAAATTAATTTTTATACAATCATAATTACCTATATAACCAGAATACTATAAACCTTCCAAGTGATTTCTGGGGAAACTACAATATTTATGGCCCAACATTTGTTGCAAGGACTAGGGAAACCCAGGAAAACCTAGCCAGACCATCTCATCAAAATGAATAATTATATCTAATTTTATAATTCATAAATGATTATCAATTACAACAATTTATAATTAATAGTTATAATAGAACAATTCATTACATCAATTAATTTACAATAAGTAAATTACCACAAATAAATCAATACTTAAAATGTATACACAATCATACATAAGTAACATTGTTGCAAACTTATCTCTGACTGATCTGCCTTCTAAGCAGTTGACAACAGCTTGTAGCGGCTTTGTTAGCACATCCGCTATTTGTTTACATATTAATATGTTACTTCATTGCAAGCCCATCTCATATCTGAACTGCTAAAATACAACAGTTTGTTGCAGCTTTGTTAACACATCCGCTATTTGTTTACCTGTGATTACATAAAAATAATTTTATTATATTATTTTCAACTTGTTCCCTGGAGAAATGATACTTGATATCAATATGTTTTGACCTTTTATACTAAAAAGGATTATTTGCTGTAGGTACTAATACAACCATTATTGTCTTTTAAAATAGCAACTGGATTGACAATATTCATTTTATTACTAGTGACTAGAGACTTTAGCCATAATGATTATTTTACAGTTTTAAATAATGCCGTGTATTCAGCCTCAGTTTACAAACCCGCAACAGACATTTGCCTCTTTGTATTCAAAGTTATTGTACAGTTATTGAATAATTTAAATAAATAACCTGTGGTTGTTTTTTTTTTTATTATTGACATCATTACCACCCCAATCGGAATCTACTTGTCCACATAATTTATGATTAACATCATCACATTTTATTTTGTGACTCAATTTTAATTCCATATTGCCCTTCAAATACCTAAGCACTCTTTTGAGACAAATAATTACAACACTTTGTTCTTTTTGTTTGTGTATCTGCTCAAAATATTAATACTAGCACTTAAATCAGGGCGTGTACATAACATAACGTACATTAAACACCCAATAAGGTTGCGGCAAGGTGTATTATATTCACTATTTACATTTAGAACTTCGTAATTTGGTTTATTATTTATAGGTGTACTAATGGGAGTACAGTCAGACATACCTACCAAATTTTTACATTACAAAATAGTTTTTTATAGAAGAACTTTGATCTAAAGTTATTGTATAATTACTTCGAGTAATTTTAATTCCTAGGAACAATTATTTAGATCTACCATTTTCAATTTTGCTCTTTACTTAATATTTATTTATCAACTGATGAATTTACAAACCCTGTTTGTTAAGACACTGATGTATTAATTCGAACCAACACCTAGCAGCTTGTTTTAATATGTACAGAGCTTTATTCGTCTTTACTGATTACACCCTCTGGCACTTTCATGTTTTTTTTTTTTTTAAATGCCTTTTAAAGATACGGTATTTAGATCTGTATGATGTATATAATTCTTAAATTATATTGATTTGCAAAACTAATCATACATCTAAAAGTTTCAGTTTAATCTGATAAATACTTTTGACTATAAAAACTTTGGCAACAAGATGTGCCTTTTAACTTAATGGATTGTCATCATCTCATGATTCTTATATTTAAAATAGGTACTTTATTTTATACATTTGGATAAATCTATGGTGTTCAGTTTCTCGGATATAAACATAAAAAAAAGTCTAAGAATTATGGTTTAGTTTTTCATTAAGTTTTGTGAACATAAGTTTTGTGTCAACTGCTTTGTATTTTATTTCATATAGATAAATCTATTTTCTCTTTAAGAAAATAAATGTGTTTAAGCCTAAATATCCACTTAAACCCGACTATATTTCTATTAATCGGTTTCGGTACTAATGTCCAGGTATCATTAGTTTAAAAAAATCTAATTCATCCTTAATTGCACCTTCCCATAAACTCCCTTCATCCTGATTTTTAATTTCGTTAAATGAAGTAGGTACTTTGCAACTAATTGAATCAACACAATAAAATATCCCCGATTTCACAATATGTAGGTAAGCGTAACACTCCTTCCCATTATTGACAAGAATCGTCGATATTTGTATCACAAGAACCGCGACATCATGATTTATCATTAACATTTGGCTTTAGTACGTTGGAATCATTATGGTCTTATTTATACTTTATCTGATTTCGATCCATCTGATTTTAAACCGTCCAACTTTGAACAATCAGTTTTGGAATTACTACTCGTATCAGATTTATGAACTGTCACTGTCTTGAGGATATTTTATTGACACTGATTTTTTTCTTGACAACACGTCATAACTATCATCAGTTTTGTCACGGAAATGTTCGATTTAATTCCCTTCATTACAAAAATTAACCTCATTACTATGACATCCTGACCATTTCATATTTTATTTCATACTTTATAGCCATTTGGTATATATCCAACGAGAATACCTTTCCATGATTTTTCATCGAGTGTTACTTATTTTTATTTTTGCACTATGCGGTAGAATCAAAACCTTCAACTACCTACTTAATTGCAGGTTATTATTATTTATTTTATTTTTTTGCCACCATTCAAATGGTGTTTGATTTTGTTTTAATGGGCAAGGTTTATTAAATATACTGCAGTTAAGACTACATCACCCCAAAAACCCTTTTGTAATTTAGCACCGCTTATCATAGCGCGGGTTTTTTTACTAATTCGTTTGGAAACGTCATTTTTCTGTGGTGTTCTTGGAATAGTTAAATGGTATGACATTCCTTTAGAAACACAGTAATCTTTCATTTCATTAGACAAAATATTGTCGACAATTTTCACAGTACAAAGTAACCAGTTTCAAATTAAATTTAGTCTCAGATTTTTCCATAAAATCTGTAAAAGCAGTGAAACTGAACACGTGAGATTTCTATGTCAATAAATACACAACACAATAATGAGTGAATTGATCGTCATATGAAACAAAATAATTTCTATTATCGACTGTAGAAGGAGTGATTGGCCCATACACAATAAATAAAGGAATTTCATTGTTTTTCACTTCAGAAGTGTGAAATGGTAATCGTGCCTGTTTCCCGTTTATGCAAGCTTCGCATAATTTATCATTGGGTGTTCCGTGTTACCACCTCAATTGAACTTATGTTTATGAATCTACAGTTATTTTTCAGCTCTATAAACTTTTGTTTACTAATATGGCCTAACCGTTGATGCCATAAATAATGTAATTAGCATCATCACTGTTGCATTTTTGAGAAACAGGTTGACTTTAACAACAAAATTCACACAAATTAAATAATTAATTGCCATACCTCGCATCAGTATTTTACCGTCCTTACAGATAATAATATTGGTTCCATGCTGGTCGAAGGTCATTCCGGGACGCTGCATCTTGGTTACTGACAGCAGCTTGTATGAGAGTACCATGGATTGCTGACAACTTGTAATGTCCTCAGTAGCTGTAAAGAAATCACCGTGTTTAGCAACTAACATTTTACACGGTTTAATAAAATTTCTAAAGTTAAAGGATAGGACTTCCCTGTTAATGATGTGGTCCGATGCCTTGGAATTTAGCAGAAAGGTTACTTGGTTTTCTTCTGCGCCACCTTCATAATTTCCGGACAAAAATGCGAAGCCGGAAACCTCACTGGAACTTGAAGCACCCTGAGTTATTTCCACAGCTTGAACTCTGCGGAATCTGTCTGCAGGTTTTTGTTGATTGGATTGAAGCATCAGAATTTCATTTGTATTTGATGTGGCTCCATAATGGTGACACTTCTTGAAGGATTTCTTCTTGGCCATCGAAAGGTTTAATATTTCACTTGGTCTTCAGATTGTCTATGATGTGTCACGTGTTTTTTTACAAGCACTCACTATACACACGTGTTTTAACAAGCACTCAATATACACACGTATTATACCAGCACACAGTAAGCGCAACAGTATATCAAAGCAGTCCTGGGCCCATAACCTATAGGATATGGGTGTCAAGAAAACAGCAGCAATTTGAATTTGAATTTAAATACTTTGACTGAATACGTTTATTATTCAAATATAAAAATAGCCACAAGGAAGGTTATAGCAACTGCCTCCTAGCACAGTTTAGATAGAAGTGAGAGCTCGACTAAAGGCAACCGTCCCTTTTATAAGAAACGTTGTGTTTGACGTTACGTGACGTTAGTGACTGTGTTGCCAGTATAAAGAAAATCAAAGATTAATTTTTGCATAATAAAATCGACTAAATATCAACATATTATGCGTTTATTGTCGAAATATCTCAATTTATTTAGTACTTAAAATAATATTTTAACCTGTCAAATTTTTACGGTGTAAACGGTAGCAATGATTTTGAGCCTGTAGCAATGATTTGGATAAAACTTAATAATTATTATAACAATTACAGCCAGGAGAAGTCGTGAGAGTGAGACCAAATAATATAAATGAACGTGGTCGAAGCAAGAGTCAAAACGGCAATTTCAAGTTTTGTGGTTTTTGCGTATTTATTTTATGTATGGTTGATTTAAATTTAATCATTTAAATTGCTAAACTGTATCTACACTGTGTTGATATGTATCATACATGATCAGTTACAGTCTTATCATTTTTTTAAATAAATAATTAATTGGTTCCAACAGAAATATAATTCATTTGTAACTAACACAAAAGGATTTGAATTTAGATTATTTCAGGGTTCCGTACTAAAATGTTAAAAAATGGAAACTCAAAAGTATGAATTGGATCGCCATCGCCAGTTAGGTAATAATATCAGGCTTATAATTCAGGAACCAATAATGCCAACAAAATTGAAAGGAAATAAAATAATTGTAATCCGTCTATACGTATTTCTTTTGAAAGATTTGTGTAATCATTTGTCATTTTCAGAACAATAGGTTTTATACAAAGTCAAGTGAATCTGTCACTAAACAGCTGCACTATAATATAGACGTCTGATGATATGATAAAAGACGTCCACTGCTGAACATAGGCCTCCTCCAAGTGTCAGTACATTGACTCAAATTTAGCGGATTTCCGAAACCTTCACCCCGGCCATACAATTCAAAGACAAAAAAATACAAATGGGAAAGCTTTAAAGGTACGAAACCCTTAATGCAATTAGCACTAGGCCAGTTTAGTTTCATATCAATATTGTGCTATCGGCAATCAATTAAAATATTGATGTTAATTATTATAAAATATTAGTTACTGCTCATTAGTACGCGCCTACACAAGGTTCAACATCATCAGTGTACGCGATAACAGCGGTTATGACTTAAATAGTAATAATATAATAATAATAGTTCAACCAACCCCAGTGCATGCGGCAACAGAGCAAATGACCTTAGTGCATACAGTTCTAACAGTACCTATCAGTTTTAAAAACTCACCAAAAGTACTTTTTTTCTAAATTGAAAAATAAGTTCCTGAAAAGTTGGTCTCCATGTCGTGTTGATTGTGTCCCTTTCATTTATGGACATTGTGGTTCATAATCAAGAAGTTTTATCAAGGTTACATACCTGAGCATTCGACTCCAGAGCATAAGCATCGAGACCAGAGTAAACGATACTAGTACACAGGAAACCAGTGTAAACGACACCAGTACATAAGAAACCAGTGCAAACGACACCAGTGCACACGCTACTAGTGCAACCGACACCAGTTCACAAGACGCTAGTGCAATCGAAACCAGTGCAAACGACACCAGTACAAACGACGCTAGTGTACACTTAGTCAGTGCGATGAGTACATACAATACCAACAATGATGTAAACCCCAACATACTTTCTTCGAGTCTACACAAAATGCAATTTTAATTACTTCTTTTGTAATGTTTGCCCCGTGTATAGCAGCGTTCATTTACGGAGTGGTATCGTGGTGGATTATCAAAAAATTTCGCCATTTCAGAAACTATGTGTTTCTTAATGTAATATTTGCAAATGCGTTGCGTTTCTTGTGCCTTCCAGTTTGTTATTTTACACTAAAGACGGCCGAAAAAGTTGAGATTGTTTTTTTCATTCTACTTATGGTATGTATGTTATCCGTACAGTGTTGGTTATTCGTGTTGTGTTATATTTTTTATGTTGATTTTGTTAAGGTTTTTAATATTGATATCCGTAGGAAATACCTTAAAACTGGTATATTTGCTTGGGGTGTACCTTTAATGCTATGTTTCACCATCCTATTTATTATGAAGCTTTTAGTTGTGTATAACTTAGAAAGATATATACAACTAGTCTTTTCTATTTATGTATTTTTGATAAGTTTTATCCCCCCGGCAGTTAACTTAATTATTTTCATTATAGTTGTATATTCTTTGTTCCGTGCTAGTAATACTGGTTCGAGTACATCTACAAACAAATGTCGTCGCTTCTACTTAGCTACGTTGATATTTATATTTAGCAATACTTTGACCTTACTCTATTCATTTAATATTTTATTAGGTAATCATGATTTATTTATAATCATAGATATTTTGGCAGAAGTATTGAATATAGTAGCATTAGATGTGTATATAGTTGTAGTGAAAAGTAATCGGGAACTGTGGGGGGAATATTTTAGGAAGCGATCACTACGAACATCGCTTGAAATGTGATAATCTTCAGCAATTTCCACGTATTAAGTAGAACTTCATGAACTATTAATTTTCAAGAAGTTGTTGTTGAAACCAAAAATGAAATGAAAGGTAAAATAGATTAGATCTTACTATTCTACAGGCAAAGCCACAAAGTTCACTGTTGTCGAACAATCGTCACGTGTGCAATCTGTCAAATCACCAGCAGAATTAATGAATATTCAGAATGTGAACATGTTTAAAAATAAACTCAGGGCTTTGTTAATCAAGAAAACCTATTTATTACCTTCTACATTGATGCATTTTGTAATGACAAAAATACTAATTAAATTAAATAACTGCATCCATTCTTCTTTGACTTGTACATTTTGCTTTTTTATACATAATATTATTTCTATGCTTATTATGACTATTAATGTTTTTAAAGTGAGATTATATTCTAATTTATTTTATTTTAAAGTTAGTTTTAATTTGGATAGACGTTCTAACTTCGGATGGGTGAGGAACGAGGTTGCTTATTATTGTAATTGTTTATGTTGCTTTTTTTGTGTACCCACTGTGCTAATATTTCGTAAATTATTTTGCATGTCAGTTTCTATGAACACGTAATTATTATACTGTAATACTCGTATTACAAATAATACACACCAGCTGGGCCCCGAGTCTGCTATTCAATAGTGTCAGAATGGTCGATCATTGATCTCATAATGGTTGATTTACGACAAGCCAAAAAGTACCTTAAGTCCACTGGCATAAGGTTCTTTTTGGCTTGTCGTAAATCAACCATTATGAGATCAGTGATCGACCATTCTGACACTATTGAATAGCAGACTCGGGGCCCTGGTCAAACAACTTTGGGTCTTATTTTATTATTAGGTACTTTTACCGACTAGAGCAGTGAATTATGTATTAATAATAACTGCTAATGGTGATGAATTTCAATGTTATATTCACACTCTCAAATCACGAGGTAATTATTAATAATGAACGAAAATTATTATTTATTTACATATACACCCACATAGAGAGATTGCCTTACAATACACTCACATTTAATGTAGGTATATACATGCTATGTGGATTAAGGCTATCACTGAATGGCGTAAAAGAACTGGAAAAATAAGTGTGGGTCGTCCCGCGGCAAGATGGGCAGACGACATGTGGCTTTCGGGGGGAAAAACCTGGATGAGGCTGGCACAGGACAGGACCGTTGAGAATGGCACAAGAAAAGGGAGGCCTATACCCAGCAGTGGGTGAATTCAGGTTTTGGATGATGATGATGATGATATACATGCCTTCATTAAAAATCATCCACGTTATAGCCCGAATCGCTTAAAACTTTGGTCAGTAACAATTTAGATATTCATTGGGGGCCATTTTGTAGTCATTTGCTGAGATTGCAGGGCCATTTGAATTAATTGTCGAAGTGTAGAAGATAATAAGGTGAATCTCAGAGATAAACGATTTTGTTTAAAATTATAGGGTGTGGGGCAAAAACCGGCTCGAAGTTTTTGCGAAGTTATTGATATTTTGTAGTTGAAATTCTTCGAAATAAGTTATTTAGTTTCGGATATTAGAGTAATTTTAGGTCAGTGTGATCTCTCCCCGATTGTATTGGATGGCCGTTCCATCACTCTATCATCATCTGCATAGCCTTTTCCCAATTAGGTTGTGTCCCATAGGTTGGGTTCGGCTTCCAGTCTAACCCTTTGGTAAGACCGATTGTCAGACTATCAGGTCACTAACTACCTGTAATGACTGCCAAAGATCTTTATATTATGGCAGCCGGCACCAACAGCTTAATGTCCTTCCCGAGGTACGGAGGAAACTCGGTATGTCATGGGTTACCCACAGACTGCATCCTAGGCAAGCACGGCTTAACCTAAAGATCGACCCGAGTGGCAGTTATTATTAAGCTCATCATCATCAGCATCGTACTATGAGCATATTTGAGGAATAGAGAGTGCACTTGTGCACTGAAGAATAATAAATATTCCTAGTTTAGTTGTGTTTATGTAAACTCAAACTTTTGTTTTTTCTTTTTTGTACTTATTTCTTTTTTAATAATTGTGTGTTTACTGTTTTTTTTTGTACCATGTTTCTGCGACAATAAATATTTTTTCTTTCTTTCTTTCTTTTTTTCCTCGCCGATGGCTCATCTCCGTTATAATTGGCCGCAATGTGTGTGCGCAGATACATACATAATCTCACTAATAGTCCAATGGGACAGAAAATCGAAACGGCTGAAGAGAGATCAGGTTCAGGACCAACAGAATGAGGGTATCAATCCACCAACTTCCTAATTCCGGGCTACTACTAATAAAATACTAACAGAAAAAACCAATATTAGCACTTTTGACCCAACCCGGAGTTCGAAGTCAGTGCCTCACGCTCAGTAGTCGCACTTGCTAACACTAATGTTGGTTTAGTGTGCAGGCAGTCTACAAGACTAGTACACACGGCTACACATCAAGCTACACATTTCCAGTATAAGCTGGTCTCGCATTGGATAGGATTTCCGTACAGTGCGAGATCAGCTTAAACTGGAAATGTATAGCTTGATGTGTAGCCGTGTGTACAACACAATGTAAATGACCATTTGGCAGCGACGGAAGTAATGTGGTTGCACTGGCTACTCGACAAATGGCTACACATCTCTGTGGACTAAAGTGTGGTCGGATTGTAGGTAGATAAGTAAAGCTACTGTATAAGTGGACTACATGGTCTAAGAGACATTGTGCAATCTGTTGCCACAAATTCATGTATAAAATACTGGTATTAAGTTTCACCCGGAAATACTGTAAGCCGATTTCATTATAGTTGGGAAATGGCTAGGCAGATGATGAATAAATTAGTATGTTCGAACAATCTTACTTATTGAAATTCATTTGAAACACCCGGCCTAATAGCTGTAACCGTAATCCACCATACGGGCGAATCAGTAAGTAGGAAACATGTTTTTAAGAGAAAAGTTCTGGAATGGCGACCGCGAACCGGAAGACGTTGCGTTGGAAGGCCTCCCACTAGGTGGACCGATGACCTGGTCAAGTTTGCAGGAAACCGCTGGATGAGAGACGCACGGGACCGGTCAATGTGGCGACACCTGGGGGACGCCTATGTCCAGCAGTGGACGTCTTTTGGCTGAAATGATAATGTTTTTAAAAACTATCACTTTGGTAGGTATAGTGGTTGCAAAGGCGACTGTTGTGAATGATATTCTGGGTTCGATTCATAGGTCGACCAAAGTGTTATTGGGTTTCCCCTCAAGAATTTGCCAGTCAGTTACAAGTACAACCACGGAGTCTGGATTTGTACCCGGTTGATTTCAATAGTTTCGCCCCCTATAAACACCACTAAACACTTAAAAATAACTGCCGAAATGTGAATGTACTAGAACCCCTCTGCCTAACTTTTCGGGGATTGCAGGCGTGATGTTATCTTATATCTTCAAGAAATACTTTTAAAGAAGAAAGAGGGACTTATCGTTGACCTCAACGATATCAAACTTCATTCCTCTAAACGCGCAACAAAGTGCAGGACGCGAAAAAACATTAGTTTCCGCTATCAAAGTAAGTAATGCCGCGACAAAGATCCGCGGTAGGGAGGAGGGTAGATAAGATTATCTGCCGTTATTTACTACCGGAGGATATAGAGGCAGCGTGGCTGGAGAATGTAAAGGATAGATATTTAGGTAAAAAACTCACATTGGACACTTCTGAAATCGGCGAAAGAAAACATCGTCAAGACATATTACATTACAGGACATCTTTAATTTTCGAAGGAACAATGTGTAAGCTTGTGATAATGGGTAGCTAGTGAGGCGCTGGTACGTTGGTGCCGGGGAAGATTCAATAAAAATACGAGAATAAAATTGTACGTCTGTATTGGACCAGTGTCGCAGATGGAAGGGAAAAGTGTTGCCACTATATAAAAGAGGATTTACATTTAATGTTGGTGTTGCTAAATAATAATTAAAATCTCCAACAAGTTAGGAAGTCGTGTACTACACATGTCATCTTATGTTTGAGAGTCCCATATCCTAAAAAAAATTATAATCAAGCTAGCACAAATGGCTGCTGCTGAAAAATTCTTAATCGAAAACCCAAATGACACTTTGTTTGACCTGTGAATAAAATCTAGGACCTCAAGCTTTTTTTTTTTGGTGGGTGGAAAATGACTGGCCTGTTGGTCTAGTGGTTAGTGACCCTAACTGCTATGCCGGAGGTCGTGGGTTCGATTCCCACCCAGGACAAATGTTTGTGTGATGAGCACGATCATTTGTTCTGTGTCTGGGTGTAATTTATCTATAATATGTATGTATTTAGAAATATATAAGTATGTTTATCAGTTGTCTAGTACCCATAACACAAGCTCTGCTTAGCTTGGGACTAGATGGCGTTGTGTGATAGTCGTGGAAAAAAAAAAAAAAACATCAAATGACCCCCGCTCTTGGGCAGAGCGAAGGGGAGTGTCAGACTTCTACTGACTAAAAATCAACCCATGTTCCTTCTTCGCCCATGTGCCGAGGCCGCGTCATCTCTTTTGATAATCCGCAGCCCCGGCAGGGAGGACCTCAAGCTCAGCTGTGGTTCTTCCGACTTCTAGGCCAATTAGACAGTCGTGTGCACTGTATTATAAACATAAGGCATGACTGCTACGTAGGTCTAGTGGTTGTGAGCGCGCATGCATGAGCACGAGGCCCAGAATTTGATTCCCAAGCTGGGCGAATTGTTATTGGGTTTTCGATTAGGAATTTCCCAGTTCCACGGAGTCTGGATGTGGGTCCAGTAGATGGTAATAGGCTCGTCCCCTGCTACATTGGGCTCAAGCATAGCTGGCGAAATATGGGTGTATTAAAGGGCAACTTCTTTTCTGTTATAGGGTTACTTTCTATCATTACAGGTGTGATGTTATGCCAAACATGCTTATTTCGAACTACACTATAGATTAGGATAGTTGACAGCAAAAATCTAATTAGTCCGTTAGATAGATTTCCAAAAAACTTTGGACACATGCTTTTTCTTTTTTCACGTAAACAAAAAATGAAGACGATACAGTGCTTTGAAAAGTCGAGGGACGTCATAGGTTGATACATATCTTATCAGAAAGTAACGTCACAAGCCCCCACTCGTGATCTTTGACACGTTTTATTTTCGTCAATTTTAATTAATTTGCTAAAACAAAAAACACGTATCCAATATTTTTGAAAATCTAACTGACGGACTAAACAGAATCATGTTTTTTATAGTCAGGAAACATCCCTATTGCTATATACTTCAGGTTTCGCAACCAAAATAACAGTTCGGATCCTAACGTAAGCATTCATTGCAGGAAACAATACGATTACTATCTTTTTATTCGTTTCAAACGGTTTCCATCCACGTTTCCATTCTAAGTGTATGGTAACTGCGCTGGTAATGTTACCAAAAAGACGACTGGTATGCATTCCCTTTGTTGTGTCTTGTTGAAAAGGTAACAGGTCATGGGGAATTATAGGGTATTTTAAAAGATAAAAGAGTCAAGATTAAGAGATTTTGATGGGTTAATTTTCTCTTAAAGGTATCGGAAGCTTATTTGGTAGCCTCAGAAGAATCAAACGCAGAACTGACGCTGTGATGATTTTGAAGAAGATTTTGAGTATGAATGTGGAGGAAAACCGAATACAGACCTAACACGATATTGTTAGGCATTGGAGGTTGTTTCGTTTTTTATACCAAGATACCGTTGAGGACAAAGTTTTCGGTTTATTTTAACTCGAATTACCTTATATTAGGCCGTTAACTTGCCTATTGTAGAATACGCTTGACTATAAACTACCACTAGGCAAACGTGAAAATCATATATCTTCCCAAATAAACTCCCCAAGTCCGAAACGCACCAACAAATAAAGATAGATCACACTTAACCCGCTGATACCAAAACGCGTCAAACGACAGAAAGTGCAAACTTATACCATCAGAAGTCTGTAAAGCCTTCAGGCTGAGATAAGACCCCCTTTGACTCCCTCGTTCCCCCCTAGTTCACCCCCTGAGTTCCTTGGAAGATGTAAACTTCCGCGACACAGTACTGCTCAGGTTCTAGCGCTTGTACGCCTTTTTATTTCATTCCTCGTTTTATTAACGCTGTTTTAATAAATATTAAGAAGTTATTTTTTTATTATTAAGACGCTTACAGCACCGAAACTAGCGCCACCCACGTGTTGGATTTTTCGATGTGATTTTAGAGTAAAAGAAATAAATAAATGTGTGTGGCGCTAGTTTCAGTGCTGTTAGCACCTTAAGCACACGGCGTATTTTTCCTTATTTTATCCTTGGTATAGTGATAAGCCGTGAAGTCTTTAAACATTTTTTTTTTTGATAAAATCAGTCTATTCTTTTATAGTTTTACACTATGTCACGTGGATATATTTCGAAAATATACAATTTACATTATCATTACATATTATAACATAAAGTCCTTCACCACGTCTGTCTGTTCGCGATAAACTCAAAAACGAATGCACCGATTTTCATGGTGTTTTCACCTATGGATAGAGTGATTCTCGAAGAAGGTTTATTTATTTAAGTATTTTATTTTATTTTAGGAAAACTTACAGCTAGGCAGATACAATAGTTTGGTTTTTAAAACATGACCAATTATAAGTTTTCACAAGTAGTAAAAAAATAAAAAAAAAACAGAATTCAACCCATATGGGAGTTAAATAAAAAAAAAAAAAGCTTTTATTTGATTCCTTACATTTCATATTCATGCATAATCAATACAGACATTAATTTATTATAATAATATTCAACAACCGTAAACATGCAATTTACAATGCTGACAATAGTAAACTAAATTTGTTGCAGATTGATTATTATAGAAATAACATTACACTTAAACATTAAATTTATTATTATTATTACGACGATATAGTACTGCTATCAGAAAACGTTGAAGAACTGCAATATATGTTTGAATCACTAAACACGCAAAGTAAAAAAGTGCAATGGGGTTAGAAATAAATCAAGAAAAAACTAAAGTAATGACAAATAGCTGCCACAAACCTATTACTCTAGAGTCGTCAAACCTTGAATACGTAGATGACTACATATACTTGGGCCACCTAATTTCCTTCAACAACGTCACAACTAAAGAAATCAACCGGCGAGTCGAGAACACCTGGAAGAAATATTGGAGTATGAAGGAAATCTTCAAAAGCACCTTGCCAATAAAATTGAAAACGAAAGCAATGGAGATATGCCTGCTACCATGCCTCACCTACGCCTGCCAAACCTGGACTATCTCGAAGAAAGTAGTCCAAAAAGTCAGGACATGTCAAAGAGGTATAGAGAGAATCACACAGAGATAAGACAGCAAACGAAAGCTAGAGACGTCATTCGGTACACCCTAAAACAAAAGTGGCGCTGGGCGGGTCACATACAAAGAACCCAAGACGGAAGATGGTCGTACACAGTAACTAACTGGTACCCGTTCAACAAGAAACGCAAACGCGGTAGACCCCACAAACGATGGAGCGACGACATAGCGAAAATCGCAGGAAGAACTTGAACGAGGTTAGCCAGAGACCGACATGAGTGGCATAGCAAGGAGGAGGCTTTTACCGCCTTAGGCGGTCCTTACATTTAGTTTTAAATTAAACAATGTGTTAATAAAATATATAATAATGAATTTAATTAATTAATGTAATGTTTAAGTGTAATTTAAATTAAACAATTTGTTAATAAAAATGTATAATAATGAAGGGAGTTAAATAGGGGATGAAATATTGTTGGGATATTTTTCGACATGAGGTCGGCTTCCAGTCTAACCGGATGCAGCTATATACCAGTATTTTTAATAGAGCGACTGCATATCATATTGGGTAATTCGAAAATACTTGGTAAAAAAATAAAATTTAAAATAAAATTATTTCATTTCAGACCTTCATCCCTTCATCCATATGATGTTAGTAATAGAAAGAAAGAAAGAAAACATATTTATTCAGCACATACCACAAGTGCACACAACAAACAATAAAAATAAATAAATAAAGAAACTAAAAAAATAACAGAAAGAAAAAAAAGAGTGTGCATCTCACGGCTGCGGTATATGAAAAGTCGAACAAGTTATTAAGTATGCAGGCAGAAATCTTTATAATAAATTCTAGTGGGTACACTGAAAATATTGATTACAATTTTGTTTTATAAAGTGTTTCGCATTAGGCGACAAACGCTGTATCGTTTGACATCAGTCTCTAAGTGTATCTGTGTAATCTTAAAAGTAAATGCAAGTTAGCTAAACTTATTAGCTTGTTCGACTATACACATACCCAGTAAGATTGGTTCCTTGTTAAGATTCGTGATTACTTTCGGGCTACCCACAACCTGTAACGACTATTTTGTTATTTACAAAATAAATAACAGCCAGCACCAATGGTTAAATGTGCTTTCCAAGACACGGAGAAAACTCTGTTTGTTACGGGTGGTCTCATCCACATATCAACCGCGGCAAGCGTAGCTTAACGTTGAATATTGACCTGTGTGGTTGTTACTATTTAGCCCACTATCTCTTTTTAATGCACACACAAACACACACATCCATTTTACACGTGGAAATTGCTAAAGATTTATTATTTCATTTCGTTTTTGTTTGTTTCGTATTGATCGCTTCCTGAAATAATCTTCCCACAATTCACGATTACTTTTTACTATAATTATATACACATCTAATGCTACTGTATTTAATACTGCTGTCAATATGTCTATGATTTCAAACAATGCATGATTACTAATAACAAAATTCAATGAATAGATTAAAGTTAGACTATTGCTAAGTATAAATATCAACGTTGCTATGTAGAAGCGACGACATTTGTTAGTAGATGTACTCGCACCAGTATCACTAGCACGGAACAAAGAATATACAACTACTATGTAAATAATTAAGTTAACTGCAGGAGGGATATAACAAATAAGACATGCGTAAATCAGAAAAACTAATCCAACATCTGTTGTTGCTTGTATCGCGAAAAACATCATTAGAAGCCTTAGCATAAAAGGAAACCAAAGCAAAAAGACCAGTTTTAAGGTACTTCCTACGGATATCAATATTGAAAACCTTCACAATATCCATATAAAAATTATAAGACAACACAAATAACCAAAACTGCACGAATAACATACTTATATTAGGCAGAAAAACAAAAACTCTACGAGATCCGTCTTTTGCGTAAAGTAGTAAACTACGAGAACCAAGAAACGCATCGCATTTGCAAATATCACGTTAAGAAACACATAGTTTCTGAAATGGCGGAATTTTTTGATAATCCACCACGATGTCACT
This sequence comes from Diarsia mendica, assembly GCA_949316265.1. NCBI lineage: Eukaryota > Metazoa > Arthropoda > Insecta > Lepidoptera > Noctuidae > Diarsia > Diarsia mendica. The sequence goes on along the minus strand of OX438911.1, from coordinate 5,925,408 downwards.
CCGTAAATGAACGCAGCTATACACAGGACTATTAATACAAACGAAATAATTAATTTTGCACTTTGGATTGAGTCAATATCATCGTTGCCGTCGACACTGGTGTTGTATGTACTCATCGCACTGACGATGGGTGCACTGGTGACGTTAGCACTCGTAGTGTCTGCACTGGTGGCGCCTGCACTGGTGTCGTTTGCACTAGTATCGTTTTCACTGGTATCGTTTGCACTGGTGTCATTTGCACTGGTGTCGTTTGCACTGGTGTCGTTTGCACTGGTGTCGTTTGAACTAGTATCGTTTACACTGGCGTTGTTTGCACTGGTGTCGTTAGCACTGGTGTCGTTTGCACTGGTGTCGTTTGCACTGGTATCGTTTACACTGGCGTTGTTTGCACTGGTGTCGTTTGCACTGGTGTCGTTTGAACTAGTATCGTTTGCACTGGCGTTGTTTGCACTGGTGTCGTTTGAGCTAGTATCATTTACACTGGCGTTGTTTGCACTGGTGTCGTTTGAACTAGTATCGTTTGCACTGGCGTTGTTTGCACTGGTGTCGTTTGAACTAGTATCATTTACACTGGCGTTGTTTGCACTGGTGTCGTTTGCACTGGTGTCGTTTGAAATGCGTTGTTTGCACTGGTCTCGTTTGCACTGGTGTCGTTTGCACTGGTGTCGTTTGCACTGGTGTCGTTTGCACTGGTGTCGTTTGCACTGGTTTCTTATCCACTGATATTTGACCTTGATAAAACTTCTTGATTATGAACTACAATGTCTTTTGATCAAAGCAGTTAGAGACAGTATCAATATGACATGGACACTAACTAGTACTTAATTTTTACTTGTATCCGTATAGTTCTACTGTTCAGTTCAACTAGTAGGACTAAACGGAGAAAAAAATCCATTTAGTTCTACTATCTGCTGTATGAATTTTAATTGAACTAAACGGACAAAAAAGTTCTTTTAGTACTACTAATTTCCATTGTATTAGAACTATACGGATACAATGGGTTGTACTACGGAGAAGTAAATTTACCCATGGTTCAACTGGGTTCAACTGGTTGTTCTATGGGGAAATATCTTTACCAATGGTTCAATTACAGTGAGTTGTTCTTTCCTTGGTCCAACTAGTTGTACTTCTGGGAATTGAATGTATGATCTATGGAACAACTACTGGTAATAAACAGGAAAAGGTTATCTATTAATGCTGAAGTGCAATGCAATTACTACCTCCTCTTTTAACCAAAATTATAATACGACCGTCTCGCGACAGTATCCTTTATGGGCGGCATGGGCACCGGGCCTTAGGCCGACGAAGGAGGCCGGCGGAGGCCCGGCACTTCGGGGACAGAAGACAATAGTGTTATGTAATATGCGAGCGAAGCGAGCGCGCGTCATGGAGTACAACATGCGTTGCATGTATGTTTGTTTTACACGATCATCCTATCCCCGTGGTCCAACCAGTTGGACATAATTCCGGAAATTAGTAGTACTAAAAGAACTTTTTTGTCCGTTTAGTTCAATTAAAATTCATACAGCAGATAGTAGAACTAAATGGATTTTTTTCTCCGTTTAGTCCTACTACACTCGCGAGCAACCAAATCGACTCAAGCCTTGACGGCGCACATATACATTGATTTTCCTAAAACGATAAATGGTAATTATAAAAGTGATATGTCATTCGAAAGCTGAAGAATTATGCTTTCAATTAACATCAATACCTTAAAAAAAAACTAAGCGCTGATTTATTGACGCATTTTAATTGGCCGTCAGCGTAAATTACCTCATTAGGAATCCACGACTTGCGCTACCTGCTCCCGCTATAAAACCCCTCCACATCCGGTTTACCTTATCAGTCGCTTGTTACAAGTTGACCGGTACACATCTCCGTAAATTGCATTCCTTGTTTTCGCTAAACCATGGATACCACACCAGAAGAAGCCGCTCAAGTGGTTGCCTTGTTGCAACAAGGGTTAAGTCAGCGAGCAGTCGCTGCCCAGCTCCACTTGAGCCAGTCTTCTGTATCCCGAGTATACAGACGGTTCCAAGAGACTGGTGCCTTCAATCGGAGACCAAGAACGAGCCGCCACCGGTGCACTTCAGAGAGAGACGACCGCTTCATTGTCTCAACCTCTCTGCGCAATCGACACCTTACGGGCGTTGATGTGCAGCAAGAACTGAGACGTGTACGACAAGTATCTGTCAGCGAGTGGACAGTGAGAAGACGCTTGAAGGAAGCCAGCTTGACGCCAAAAAGACCTGCGACGGGCCCTAAATTGACTGCAGGCCACCGACAAGCGCGCCTTCAATTTGCTCGAGAGCATCTCAATTGGAGCGTTGCGCAATGGCGATCGGTCCTGTTTACTGATGAGTGCAGAATGTGTCTACATGGCAGTGACAGGAGAGGCCGAGTCTACAGGCGTCCGGGGGAACGATTTGCCCAATGTTGTTTCGCTGAAACAGTGGCATATGGCGGCGGTTCCTGCATGATGTGGGCTGGTATTTCTTTAGAGGGAAAAACCGAACTTGTTTTCGTGCCTGGTGGCGGCCGAGGAGGCGGGCTAACAGCTGATCGGTACATCACCAACATTCTACTAAATCATGTTGTGCCCTACGCAGGGTTTGTCGGTGCAGACTTCGTGTTAATGCACGACAATGCCCGCTGCCACACGGCACGAGTCACTCGACAGTTTCTGGAAGAGGTCGAATTACGCACGATGGACTGGCCTGCGCTCAGTCCTGACATGAATCCCATCGAGCACTTATGGGACGAGCTTAAAAGAAGAGTTCGGGCCAGGAATCCAGTCCCTTCAACCGAGCAAGACGAGCTAAAGACAGCATTATTAGAGGAGTGGGACGGCATTCCTCAAGAAAATGTCAAAAAATTGATAAGGTCAATGAAAAACAGACTGCAGGCTGTAATTAGGGCAAGAGGGGGCAATACGAAGTATTGATTTAAATTTATTAATTTTATTTTTAACAAATTTGTAAAATACGAGCCCCTTTTCCCTAAATTCCTGTTTTTCCTACTCTTGCGTTCAGACACCATTTATTTAAAAAAAATATGGATGGATTTCAATGATAAAGATATCAAATTAAAGCTGACATCTTAAGCTTTCGAATGACATATCATTTTTATAATTTCCATTCATATTTTTAGTTTTATCAATGTATGTGTGCGCCTACAAGGCTTGAGTCGATTTGCTTGCTCGCGAGTGTAGTTGAACTGAACAGTAGAGCTATACGGATACAATGTAATTTTTCAGTTTAGATCAAAGCAGTTTATGTCGAGTTTTTAAAACTGCTACCGTTAAAACAAGTGATGTTGGTACTAGAATTGTATGTTCTAATGTCGTATGGTCTGTTACCGCACTAGGGTTGGATCAACAATTTTTGGATGCAAAGTGGTCTTTTCCGCTACTAGGGTTGGATCAACAATTTTTGTTGTTGCGTGCACTGGTGATGTTGAACGTTACAAGTGCAGTCTGATGCGAGTACTGATGAGTAATGACCAACATTTTTAATAATAAACAGCAAAATATTCGTTACTTATAATCAATGTTTAATGAATAGCTGATAACACAGTATCGTTAGGAAACTAAACTTCCCATCTAGTTTGACATAATTAGTTTGTAACTAAATTATTTTCGATAAAAAAAAAAATATAAATAATAATAATAATAATTGCATTTATTTCGGGCGGTGCCCATAGTGTTAGTAACAATGATCTTAAAAACTAGTGTTAGTAGACATAATACACAATACACAAATTAACATTAAACAGTATGGAGTTTCATCCAATGACGCAGCATTGGAGACTCCCATCTATCTGTGAATAAACTCAAGATAGTGTTGGTGCTACCACGGAGACGAGCAAGTAGGGAAGCGCTTCTTTTACGTATGATGGCCGCAAAACCATCAATATGCCTTTCCGCAAACATCCCTGACGCACTACATCGCCATGGCAGCCCCAACAATATCCTGAGCGCGTTATTATACTGGACACGTAGATCGCTGTATGTGCGCAAACTATAACTAGTCCACAGGCTGCACGTGTAAAAAGACGAACAAAATGACTTAAACAAAGTTACCTTGACCGCCTCCGTACATCGCGCAAACCTGCGGGCCAGCATGTTACAGCGCACCGACAGCGATCTACGTTCCCTGTCAATGTCCATATTGTCTCTCAAATTGTCGGTGACCCAATGACCCAAGTACTTAAAACTTGTCACCCTATTTAAGGGAGCTCCGCAAAGAGATATCTCCGGTATGGTTGGGTAACCTAGGGCACCCGCCTTAAAAACCATTATCTCACTTTTCTTAGTGTTGTACTTGAGTCTTTGTGCCACCGCGTATTCCTCACATATTGAGACCAGTCGCCTCAAAGCACCGATCGATGGGCTCAGCAACACCATATCGTCAGCATAGCTAATGTTATTCACGCAAACCCCATCAATATGACAACCGATATTAGTGTTGCTGAGCTCAACAATCAGCCGATTCATGTACAGATTAAAGACTGTTCAGTTGTTTTAACCTGACCATGACGTGACAATATCAACACAGTGTAGATAAAGTTTAGTTATATTTACATTTAAACAAAACTACAAAGAAGTTCTTAAAGGCAATCACACTAATTTTAAAGACGAAAGTTTGTGAGTGTGTATGTTTGTTACTTCTTCACTTTTCAACTACTGAACGGATTTGGATAAAATTTGGTATACAAATAGTTTATAACCTGGATTAACATATAGGATACTTTTTGTCCCGGTAGTATGATCCCGTGGGACAAATATCGTTTTTATCCCGATTTTATCTTCCCGTGGGATAATTTTCGAGTTGTAGCGGGTGAAGCCGCTGGCACCAGCTAGTGTAATCTAACGACAGGTAAACCAGTGGGAGGAACACTATCCCCAAATATCGATGCAATCCGCCATTATTGTCTTCCAGTCTCTAACCGTGCGTCACGATTCTGGGATTTGGATTCAAACAACAACAAAATAAAAAGAAGCTAGCCTTTTTTTATTTTTTTCGGGTGGGTGGAAAATCATCAAATGACCCCCCCCCCCCCCCCCCGCTCTTGGGCAGAGCGAAAGGGAGTGGCACCCATGTTCCTTCTTAGCCTTTTATGTCGAGGCCGCGGTATCCTGTGAACATCCCGCAGCCCCGACATAAGCTAAGTCTCAGTCACATCCAAGGCATAATAACTGTGAATGAACTGGTAAAGATAAAATGTTTTCAACACACTGGCTCGTAAAGTGAGCCTTATGACATCGTTCTTAGGGCCATAAACTGAACTATAACTAACACGTGCATAATAATATTATACACTAGTGCATAATAGAATTATCACTACAAAGTTAAGTTAGTACCTTACTGCAAATTATATGCGAGTAAACAGAGCATTTTCAATTTAACCGGGTAATACCGTTTTTTTTTTTAATTTTATTGGTTGAGTTGCTATGTTCTTAAAAAAGTTTCGATACAAAAAAGATCGTGTTCAATACTAAAAATAAATTAATGTAAGTACCTAGTGCTTGTTCATTTCATGCAACTTTGAATTTAAATAGATAACTTTAACTTGTACGTTTTTAATAAATGAAACTTTCACTCAAATAATATAACTTTTGTAATATTATAAATATTACTTTTTTTTTAAATAAATAAACCTCATTCTTTTAGTCTATGGTCGATCGTCATTGTTACAGTATGACCAATTGACCATTTTAAGTTTGAATTTCATGGTGGCGCCACTGGTGGAGAAAAATGCATCGCTACGTCAAACTTAGTACATTTATTTTAGTTACGTGTTTTCCCGCCTGCACAGATAAGTTGGTCGAACTGTAGAAAAACTGATATTTTTTCCCGCTATTGTGAAAAAAAATACAGAACTTGTTATAACTGTTGAAGATGACTTTTTAGTAGTATTTTCTTCACAAGTGTGTTGAAAAACGTCGTATGATACACGTGTGTATTGATGATTACACACTAATACCATAATGTACTATTATGATAATAATTATAATGAAAAATCAAACTCTGCCGTTATTAAGCATGAAAACAATGCGTCCCGACTGTAAATTTATTATGAAAATCATTTCAAATACTTTAGTAAGTTGGTAAGTTCAAAATAATAAATAAGTTAAGTGCAGAGTGCACTGAGTTACTACGCGGACATTTTTCATTTAGAGAATATACAATTTCTTAAGTGTAAGTTTTAACTGTAACACCGTGTTGTAACGTGTTGTGGTGTTGCCCCACAAACTATGGGGCACTTGATATCGTGTCCAGCCTGTCCTATTACTTGCACATCACAGGAGCTGATGAAGGCTACTGAAGGTGCCAAACTCATCGCTAAATGGGCCAACTCAATTTAAATTGTCATCGACCGCTAAAATTTGAAAGAAATTGACAAGCATAAGAAACTGCACAAAGAGCGTCTATCTCATCATCCAAACCCACTCATCGCTGAGTTGCTGAATACGTCATCTGTGGTCAGAAGGTTGAAAAGAGACCACATACTCTGATTGGGAGGTGCAGCGCTGGTTGCTCCACCATAAAGCCTTACACTCTCGCAACTAACTTGCTTATGGTCTGGCGACCGATCGCAAATGGAGAAGAAAGGAAAAAAAAAAAAAAAAAATCGACCGCTAAAAAGAACGTGTAAAAGAAAATTATAAATTTTCAATTTACCATTACACGTTTTCTTTTTCCATTTCCCCCGATCACTCGGCAAGCTATCATTCACTCAAAATGAATCATTTTCTAAAAGGAGGAATAAAGAGGAGAATGTGGTGGATGGATGGAAGGTGGAGTGGCGTGTGAGAAATCACAAAATCTGGATGGAAATATGGTACTCACGGTTTTAGGGTAAGGGAAAAGCGTAATGTCTTCGATAGCACAGCTTTCTGGAGCACGTTGATTCAGCGAAAAACCACCAAGTGTCACAAGATGATATGAGGAGGATCACACACACATTTCTATACACAGTTTCTAGCTTGAATTTTGAGTCTTTTTAATGGCGGTCGCGGAAGCGCGGGCGCAGGGCAATTTCACGTGCGCTTGTTATTGACGCTGAGGTAGGACTGGTGGGTGGTAGGAAGGATGCGGAGGAAGGGATTTGAATGAACGTCTGATCCTTCATTTTGACCAATGAGAGAAGAGTATAGCGTGTATAGTGTTGCAAGTATGCGTTTTGTGATTTCCAAATAAGATAAATAGATATTAAAAAAAAATGCGGATAAATAATGTGAATGGCGCAGACAACTCCCCCGGACTAGAGGTTTTCCTCTATTAGAAACTTTATGGGAAAAAAAACTTAACTTAAACATATGAATTTAAACTTAAATAGAGTTAAAGGGAATTTATACTATTTTATTGCGTAGGTAGGGGACAGAGCCGCACTACTGGGCGTATATAAGTACCGGAAGCAGTTCTAACCTTCACAGTTCTAATTATATTGTCCTTGCCAGGATAAGTCGCATCTATGACACCTAAAGGCCAACAAAGCGGATGAGCGTTGTTGTCTTTGATAACAACGATCGTACCTACTTCAACAGGCTTTGACGGTGTGTTCCACTTCTCCCGCTGTTGCAAGGAAGTGAGGTACTCCTGACTCCAACGGTGCCAGAAGGAATGAGTTATCTTATTAAGAAGCTGATAGCGCGATAAGCGATTGTCTGAAATGTCTGTGACATCTTCAGCAGGTAGAAATTTAAGCGGTGTTACGTTGAGAAAATGATTAGGCGTTAAAGCACTAATATCAGACGGGTCTGAGCTTAAAATACTTAGAGGTCGATTATTTAAAAGACATTCAATTTGAACGAGTACGGTACTAAACTCCTCGTATGTTAATATTTGAGAACCAATTACTTTAAAAAGATGAGTTTTGACACAACGAACATTAACTTCGCTGAGTCCATTAAAATGCGGACCGTAAGGCGGACTATGTTTAAATTGTACACGATGTTCTGATAACTGTTCACCTATGTAGTTTATATGAGATTTTGATTGAATTAATTCGTAAATTTCGTTCAATTTGCGCTTTGCGCCAATAAAGTTTGTGCCTCCATCACTATAAATCATAGCAACGGGACCTCTCCGAGAAATAAACCGTTTGAAAGCGGCGAGAAATAAATCTGAACTTAGGTCAGAGACTAACTCTAAGTGTACTGCCTTAGTTGTTAGACAGACAAACACACAAACGTAAGCTTTGTGGCTCTTAATTCCGCGTTTTCGGATATGCGTAACGTAGAACGGACCACAGTAGTCTACAGCGGTATTTACGAACGCTTTCACTTGTGACACACGGAAATCAGGTAAATCGCCCATAGGAGGGTAAGTATTTCGAGGTTTAATTTTAAAGCATTGATTACAACTATGTACGCGTTGTCTTATAATGTTACGAGCAGCTAAAATCCAGAATTTTTGTCTAATTATAGCTAATAAAAGAGCGGGACCCGTATGCAAATTACTTACATGATAAAAGTCAATTAAGAGTTGAGTAAAGCGTGATTTAGTTGGAATTAAAATGGGATGTTTTTGACCATAATCCAGTTTAGAATGAGTTAACCTTCCACCTACTTTGAGAATATTATTTGAATCCAGAAATGGGTTGAGTTTAGCGAGACTTTTATTTTTAAAACGTTTATTAGATTTTAACGCGCTAATTTCTTCAGAGAAATATCTACCTTGTACGTAACGTATAAGGTGTATTTCCGCAGCATCCAAATCCGAAACGGTGATACAACCACGCGAATTGATTAACTTGCAGAAACGTAATATTAAAACTACGCTACGAAGTAAAATAGAATATTTAGAAATGCGATCAATTAAAGATTGAATAGGTTGTGAACCTTCTTGCGTTATTTTAACAGAGAGAACGATATTTTTAGTTTCCATTATTTCTGAATTGTTATTATTTAAATTGATTTTAAATGGTTTGATTGGCCACTGAGATAAGGGGAATGAAAACCAATGCGGAGCGTTAAACCAGAGCGTTAAATCTAATAATTGTTTAGGCGTTATAGGACGAGAAACTACGTCAGCGGGATTTTCAGTTCCATCTATGTGAAACCAATGTTTTGCGGGTAAATTTGAATTAATTTCAACAATGCGATTTGCGACAAAAGTATGAAATTTGTGCGAGGGCGAGTGGATCCAGGTGAGCGTGACTGTTGAATCAGAAAAAGCAAAGATTTTATTAATTTTACAGCGTTTACTTAAAACTTCTACAACTGAATTGATCAAGTGTGCTAAGAGAAGAGCCGCACATAGCTCGAGGCGAGCTAAGGGCGTATTTTTAAGCGGAGCGACGCGAGATTTAGAAGTTAATAAGAGGACTGATCCGCTATCTTCATCGTTAGAACTAACCCTTATGTAAACAGCGGCACCATAACAGCGCTCACTGGCGTCTGCGAACCCGAGGAGAGTGACATGAGAACCAGAGGTGATACCTACATGTCGCGGGAACTTTATTTTTTCGAGATAGGGAAGTTCTTTGTGAAACCGACTAAATTTATTTTCAATGTGAGCGGGTACAGGATCATCCCAATCAAGATCAAGTTTCCAGCATTCCTGAACTAACGTTTTCATGAATGCAGTAACTGGACCTATAAGACCTAAGGGGTCAAACAGCCGTGCGGTTGCTGATAAGACGGTACGTTTCGTACATTTAAGAGAATTACCATTTATTTTAAATTGAAAAAAGTCTTCTACTGGATTCCACTGCATACCTATAATTTTAGTATTATTATCCGCGTCAGCGTCAAACTCAATATTTTGCGGATTTAAATGAGTTGAAGGAATTTTATCTAACAGTTCGGAACTATTCGAGATCCATTTTACAAGGTGGAAACCGCCTGACCTGAACATGGTGACCATTTCTTGGTACGTCCGCTCAGCTATTTCAACGCCATCTAGCGAACATACGTAGTCATCCATATACATATGGTTTTCAGCCTCGTAAGCTGCGAGTGGGTATTTTTCCCGACTGTCAGATGCGAGTTGGCGAACTACTCGCATAGCTAAGTATGGTGAGCTTGAGACGCCGAAAGAAACGCGGTTAAATTCAAAAGTTGAAATTTCAGAATCTTTATTGAATCTGTATAAAATGCGTTGAAATGCGTGATGATCAGCGGAAAGATTAAGTTGAAAATACATTTTTTCGATATCTGCAACTACAGCAACGGAAAACATGCGAAGATTAATTAATAAATCGAAAATGTTACTTTGTAGATTCGGACCTACATAAAGGAGATCATTTAGTGATTTACCTGAGCTAGTTTTACAGCTAGCGTCAAGCACGATGCGAGTTTTACTAGACTGTTTATCCGGGCGGTAAACTGCACGGTGAGGGATATAGAAATGCGGGATAGTTAGAGAGGGGTCGTTGACCTTGGTTAAATAACCTTTGTCAAGATAATCTTGAAGCGTAGCGTTGTAATTAGTTCTGATCTCGGGATCAGAATCTAACTTTTTCTCCAAATTAAGGAGACGGCGCGTCGCCGTTGAGTGTGAATTTCCTAAGTCTATACACGGAGCCTTAAATGGTAGCTGCACTGTGTATCTACCTGTTTCATCGCGAGAGTAAGTTGATTTAAATATTTGTTCACACGCCTGATCGTCAGGACTCATGTGAACCTTACTAGGGACGCTTTCGAGTTCCCAAAAGCGTTGCGTGAGCGTATTTAAGCGAAGCGTGCTAGCTGCACACAGAAAAGTTTGCTCGCTTTTATTTTTATTTATTTGAGCGGGGCGAGCGCGCGGAGTTACACTAGGTTGACAATCAGCCCGACCCATGGCTATGTAGCCAAGGGTGGTTTCTACGGCGACGACCGAGGAGCCAGGTAAAGTTACCTTTCCACTGCCCAACAAAAGCGGGAAAAGTTCATTGCCAAGGAGGCAATCTATCTCACCGGGAACGTGGAATGCGTCATCAGCCATAGGTAGATTGCGTAATGAAGCGAGATTTGAGATATCTATAGATATGTTGGGCAAGTCGTCTGTAATACGATCTAAAACCCGAGCGTGAATTTTATAATAGCAGCGGTGATCAAAGCGGGAAAATATTTTAAAAGTAGCAGTTCCAAACGAGGGTATTTTAGCGTGACCGATCCCAAAAATGGAAGATTTGTCAGGAGTAATTTCTAAGTTTAAACGTTTACAGCAAGCCTTTGTAATAAAATGACTCATTGAGCCGGTATCAAGGAAAACGCGGAGAGTATGAGGTTTATTATTATTATAAGCGTATACGGAAGCGGTGGGCAACAAAACAGTTGTATTATTTTCAACGCTCGAGGTAGCCGAAGTCATTGACAAATGCGAAGCGCCTGAATGTACGCGCTCCGCGTGCGGCGTCGTCGAGCCCACAGTGCTCACAGTCGCGGCAGCCAGCGAGGGCGCGGCTACCAGCGGGGGCGAGGCGGAGGGCGCGCGGGGCGCGGTTACATGCGGCGGCGAGTTGCCGGTTCCCCGATAGTTGTCCAAATGTATTAGCGAATGATGTTTACGCTGGCAAACCGAACAAGTATTTGTTGACTTGCACATTTTAATATCATGAAATCCTAAACAGTTACGACAAAACTTATGTTTGTTTACTAGATCTAATCTTTCTTTTGCGTTTTGATTCATGAAACGAGAACATCTGTAAAGTGGGTGTGAATCAGGTGACGAACACACCTTGCAGGCACGCACGGATGCGTCCTGGGTAGTGATCGCGAATGTTTGGCTATTTTTATATTTATTAGAAGTGGATTTATTATTTTCACTATTATAATTACGGACTTTAGAGGGGTTAGATTGATTACGAAGTGTTATTATTTTACTTTGTTCTTTTAAGAATTGCGAAAGATGATCGAAAGTAGGTATTTCAATATGATTATGTGATCGTTCGAAAAGGTTAACGACCTCTTTATCAAGCTTGCTGAGTGCAATATCCGTTATTATAAAATCTGACAAATCCTTTATGTTTAAGCGCCGTAGGGCGGCTTGCGATGCATGGAACTGCTCAATAAATGTGTCTATAGATTGATAAGGCTTAAACTGAATCATTTGATGTAAGTACATGGAAGCTTGTACGCGGGTATCTTGATATTTTTCTATTAAAGCATTCCAAATGAGTAGGTAATTATTAGCGGTAGGCGCGACGCCCGAACAAACAGTTAATGCCTTATCAGAGAGACACCCTATTAAGTATTGTACTTTCTCGGCGTCAGTTAGATGCGAATTATCATGAATAAGACTTTTAAAGTTTTCATGAAAAATTGTCCATTTGCTGGGCGTGCCGTCAAATGAAGCAAGTTTTAAAGGTGGCAATTTACGATTTAAAAACTCGAATTTACTACTGCTGTTTTCGTTATTTTGAGACCTGAGAAGGTTAGCTTCGATTGCTTTTATTTCACAATAAATTTCATCAAATGCTGACAACGGCTGGTAATTAATAGCTGATCCAGCTTCCAAGAGTGCTAAATTGTAAGCATCAAGCGTTTCAATAAAATTCGTCCTAATTTGATCAAGGGAATTAATCCTAGCTAGAAATTGAGATTTTAATGAACTATTTACTGAAACTTGTCGACCGAGGTCATAAATTGATTGCAGCATTTTGAATAAAACTTCCTTCTTAGATTCAAACAGAAGCACTTTTGAATCTTCTTCAGCGGAGCCATAAGATTCCTTATCGGACTCCTTGTGTTTACCTTGCTTTGAAGCCATTTTTATGCGTTGGGATAATGCCTATTCGAGTTAATAATCGTTAATAATAATACTTAAATGAGTGAATGTATGCGAAATATCGAGAATAAATTGGACTTGCCCGTGTGCGTTATGTGTTGAGAAAACCTGTGAAATATGTGTGCGATGACTAAAATATATATATAATATTTTAGCAAGAGAGTGTTTAGCGTGAAATAAGATGCGTATTTGAATAAATAACTTAGCGTTGATGAGATGTTAGCGGGAAATGCCTCGTGAGCGAGTCACGTAGGTTAGTGTAATGGCGGATGCGTGGATGAGCGTATTTTTATGCGAATAAATAGCTAAATGCGGTAAATATGATGCGTTTTTAAAGAAATAACTTAGCGTTGATGAGATGTTAGCGGAATGTGCCCTCGTGGGCTTGTCACATAGACGAGAGTAATAGCGGATGCGTATTTGAGCGTTTTTATGCGATTAAATAGATAAATGCGATAAATATGTTGTGATTGATGAGTGTAGTGTATATGCGAAGTAATTTTTTGTTTTTTATTTGGAAAGAAGGACCAGAACACTTGGATGGAAATATGGTACTCACGGTTTTAGGGTAAGGGAAAAGCGTAATGTCTTCGATAGCACAGCTTTCTGGAGCACGTTGATTCAGCGAAAAACCACCAAGTGTCACAAGATGATATGAGGAGGATCACACACACATTTCTATACACAGTTTCTAGCTTGAATTTTGAGTCTTTTTAATGGCGGTCGCGGAAGCGCGGGCGCAGGGCAATTTCACGTGCGCTTGTTATTGACGCTGAGGTAGGACTGGTGGGTGGTAGGAAGGATGCGGAGGAAGGGATTTGAATGAACGTCTGATCCTTCATTTTGACCAATGAGAGAAGAGTATAGCGTGTATAGTGTTGCAAGTATGCGTTTTGTGATTTCCAAATAAGATAAATAGATATTAAAAAAAAATGCGGATAAATAATGTGAATGGCGCAGACAAAATCCATCCATATTTTCTTAGATTTTCCTCTCTCTCTCCATCCATCCATCCATCCAGTTTAGGTGCAGGTGGTGCAATAATGTTCACAATTCATATAGATCCATTGATAATCGTGGCCATTTACCATGGAAGGGGATCAGACTGACTCAAAAAAATATGATTCTGTTTACTCTGTCATTTAGATTACCGAATTTAATATATTTATTATACCTACATGTTTTTTGTTTTATAAAATTCAAAAAAATTGACGAAAATAAAACGCGTCAAAGATCATGAGTGGGGGTTTGTGACGTCACTTGTAGGTAAAAAATGTACTAACCTGTGACGTCACATGAGTTTTCGAAGCACTAATATATTTACCGTCTTCATTTTTTGTTTACGTGAAAAGAGAAAAATGTGCGTTCAATATTTTCTGAAAATCTATCTGACAAAATTTAGATTTTTTTGTCCGATCCCCTGTGCAGAATACTTGTTTGACAGCTTCGAAAACTAAACGCCGCTAGTTATTTCATCCACTGTTACATTACGGTGTGCAGTGAGGATAACTTACATCTAGTTGAAATGTAGGTACATACCTATGTGCTCCACGAGATATATTAGCGGATACGCGCAGCAAGTGCCATTTATGAAACAGAAGAAAATACAGCACTGGTATGACACTGTCAGGGTTGCCACGAAACAGCTACTTTATTTAAATCTATTTATAAAAAATCTTAAACTCTCTGTTACATAATAATTATTTATTTTAGTTTTGGAGCTCGTAGCTACAGCACAACACACGCACGCACCGTGGTAACAGTCGGCCGAAGCAATATTCAGGTTAAGCCGTGCTTGTCTGGGTTCTTCCGTGGATTATTATTATCTTCCCCTTATCAAAATAAATCATTAAAATGTTCATAATTTCAAAGGCTTGAACCATTATCAAAATAACAATTCAACCATAAAATACCAAACGAAAATTAATTTCACCCCAGCATGAACATTTTCACCCCCAAAATTAGCACAACCCTGCCTTTAGTTAGAAGAATCACGACTCACGACACCGTAAAACTAAAGTTAAAATAACAAAAAGTGAAGTTGAAATTTAATTTCAACGGTCGCGTAGTACGAAACGTTTCGCTGAAAAGAATTCAGTTGAAAATTGCATTTGAACTAAATAAATAACTTTCAAAACGTCCGTACAATGTAGGTTTTGTTTTATTGGAATTTGAGTGGTTTTATGCGAATTTGGAAAGTTGGAAACAAGACAGAGGAGAGAAAAGTGAGATAAAAGACCAAAAAAAAAGAAAAGGAAAAATAAAAAAAAAACTGGCTGCTGCGCTGCATATCGTGGGTCCGATCCTCGAAAGGAACAAATATTTGTATGGCCAACAGCTAGTGTGAGGGTAGCAATAAAACAATGTATATGCATGTACCTACAAAAGTAATAAAGAGCAGTGATTACTCAGCCATGGTGGTTTCAATAAGCGCTCCACTTTTACATGGCGCAGCCGGTTAATTAACTCATTATATCAAGTGATTTTTGTCGCGAAGTATTTGTTAATGAACCATTAAACAATTATGGACAGCGTTTTGTCGCCGCCGTCACCGTTTCAATTCGACGGTAATTCATTGGACTTAGCGTCTGGGGCGCTGAGTCAAAGATGGTCAAAATGGAGGAAAGGTTACGAAATATATATCAAAGCTTGTGAAATAGACAAGAAATCGGAGGAAATACAGATAAACATTCTCTTGCATGTCATTGGAGACCAATGTCGAGAAATTTTGGAGCAATTAAACGCTAAATTCAAGACGGCAAAAGAGATATTAGAAGGATTAGACGAGCATTTTAAGACGAAGAAGAATGTTACTGTGGAGCGGCATAGATTTTTCACAAGGGACCAAAAAGAAAATGAAACTATTGAGCAATATGTTTTTGAATTGCGGCGATTATCTTCAACCTGTGAGTTTCAAACATTGAACGAACAATTAATAAAAGACAGATTGGTGTGTGGTGTAAAAAGTTCGGCGATACGCGAAAGATTATTACGCGAAGAGGATTTGGATCTTAAGAAAGCGCTGGAGATTTGTCGAGTTGCTATTGTATCAAGAGTGTATTCAGAAGACATAAGACGAGAAAATGGGCACTTGTATGAAATTGAGGGGCGCGAAGAAGAAAAGAGTGGAGTGTTTTCTCTACGACGACGTGGTGTGACATCATCGCGAGGTCGTGGTGGAACACGAGGCAGAGGCCGTGGTGCAGGTCATGCAGGTGGAACGAACTGGAAAGATGCGCGCGTGCCGCCGCAGCCGCCGCCAGCGCCCCCTGGCGTGAGGTCAGCGTCAACAGCCGGCGCGCGTAATAGCGCGGCGCGTATAGATTAATTTAGTTTAGTTTCAATATGGAAAATAATCAAATATTAAATAAAAAGTATAAGTTTAGAATAATATTGTAATAAAATTGAATGAAATATAAATACACATAAATTGAAATTTGTGTAATAACATTTCTGTGTATGTGCCAATCCATATTATTGTAATTTCGAAATAAGTACTTATTCAAAATACTAAGTATTTTATTAGGCACATACATAATTAAATACAATTCTATCTTTTACCTTTCTTTGTGAAGAAAGGATGAAATGATATTCTAATGTCATATAATTTAATTAGGTGTAAGTTCTTAATAATAATGTACTCATAAAAATACATTGCATGAAATTTATAAAAAACAAGATTTTGGATAAACTGATAATTTGAGAAATAATTATATTTTTAAATTGTTAAGAAGGGAGATGTGAGGGTAGCAATAAAACATTGTATATGCATGTACCTACAAAAGGAATAAAGAGCAGTGATTACTCAGCCATGGTGGTTTCAATAAGCGCTCCACTTTTACAGCTAGTTGTACCGGGTTTTGCTATTTGAAGCTTCAATGTTTAAAAACGGACCCACGACATAGGAAAAAATCCTAGAGTGGGTCAGGGTCATAGTAAAAAAACAGTAAATTAATCTAAGCTTCATTTATTCATTCTTGGCCATTCCCCATGGGATTGAAAGTGGTCTTCTTTATCGTGTGGTTACACTGTCAAACCAGGTGCCAGAGTTGTTATGACGCTCATGGGCCTCTGACTTGCCATAACATCCTTTCAAAAAATATAATATATTTAAAGTTTAAGGCATGAAAGATATTTTTCCTCATTAGGTTTTCCTTCAGTGAAGCAAGTGATAATAAAATCATATCATAAAATATCATTGCATCAAGTAAACGTGAGAAGGAAAACTAAGTTCCTAACACTCATGCACAAAACACAAGATACTGAAAAAAGAAAAAGATTATGATGAATTATCGAGGCTTTACCCTATTTTCGACAAACTGACTACACAAACTACTACTAGTAGTATGTAATGTAAAATAAACTTCAAAGTCCTTTGCTATATGAAACAAGAAAGGCGAACTCTTCGTCAACATCATAAAAACTTCTCTTAGACGCGTCAGAAACACGCCCAAAGGAAATCGAACGGAGTTAATATCCTGGAAATTGATAGATCTCTACCGATGTATTGGTTTGGATACAATCTATCTAGAGATAAATTAAACTGAGGTTTCAGAATTTAATGCCGGCCATTGGGTATAAAACTCTGACACCAGGCAGTAGCATGACCACCGTAGAAACGGGTATTGTAGAAAGATTTCACGTCCAATTGTATTCTTAGTAGATTACAGATATAATTACGATGCTACGCGCGGACAGGGCCGGCAGTCTCGACAGAGATAACGACAAAATCGCTAACTTTCAATCCTTAATTTTTATTATTAAGCCTTTATTGCTGAATAACTAAACTACAATATAATAATATAACATAAAAACTTAAATCTAACACATCGGGTTTTCCGGTTTAGTGATCAGCGTGTCCTGTGACACTTAGGCCTCTTCCAGCTTCTTCCACTCATTTCTGTCTCTAGCTTTCCTAGACCAGGTAGCGCCTCCAATTTTCCTTATATCATCTATCCATCTCTTTGCCTGTCTTCCCTTATTCCTTTTGCCATCGCGTGGTTGCCACTCTGTTATTGTTTTGGTCCATTTTATCTTGCTATCTCTCGTCATGTGTCCTGTCCATCTCCATTTCAACTGTCTTACTTTCTTTATTATATCTTCTACTTTGGTTCTGGATCGTATCTCAGCTGCTCTTAACCGATCTTTCTTAGTGACACCTATCATGCTCCTCTCCATTCCCCGCTGACATGATCTCAGTTTCAAAAGATGCTTTTGGTTTAGTGCCCACGTTTGGCTCCCATAAGTCAGGCAAGGTAAGACGCACAAGTTGAGGACTTTCCTCTTAGCTGCCATGGAAAAGTATTTGCTTTTAAATATCTCCTTGAGTGACCAATATCTTTTCCATGCACTAGCAACTCTTCTTTCGATTTCCATGTCCGTTTGGTCTCTGAATGAAATTAATTGTCCCAGGTATGTATAACTTTTCACGTAATCAATACTTTCGCCATCTACTGTTATGGGTATTTCTTCCCTGTTTGTCATTGCGTTGGTTTTAGACTTATTAATGGTGAGACCTACTATTCTGCTTTCTTCTGTTAATTGCTGCAGCATATGTTGCAGTGTACTAGCGCTGTCCGTAATTAATACTAAATCATCTGCGAATCTCAAATGGTTGAGTTGTTCCCCATTAATATTAATGCCTACTTTTTCCCACTCAATGTGCCTAAATACATTTTCTAGGATTGCAGAAAAAAGTTTTGGGGACAACGGGTCTCCTTGTCTTACACCTTTTGCTATAGGGAACTCTTCGCCGGTTGTTTCTAATTTTATTTGTGCTGTGCTCTTTTGGTATATATTTTTGATTAAGCGTATGTATTTCTTGGGAATTCCTTGTTGGATTAAAGCTTTCCAGAGTGAGTCGTGCTTGATGGAATCGAACGCCTTACTGTAATCCACAAATGCAATATACAGTGTTTTATTGTATTCCTTAGATTTCTCTATTAACTGTTTCAATACATGTATATGATCGATGGTTGAGAATCCCGCTCGGAAGCCAGCTTGTTCGATTGGCTGTTGTTCATCCATAATCCCTGTCAGTCTATTTAAGATCAATTTTGAAAATACTTTATAAATATTTGACAACAAACTAATTGGTCTATAATTTTCAATGTTATCCCGATCGCCTTTCTTGTGTAGAAGTATAATTGTGCTCTTTGTCCACTGCGATGGTATAGATTCATTTTTTAAGATGGTATTATATATTTCCGTGAGTTTTCTTAGGTTTTCAGGTGTAATGATTGAAGTTTTTATCATCTCGTTCGTTATATGATCTCGCCCTGGTGATTTGTCGCTCTTTAGACTGTGAACAGCTTTTTCTACTTCTGATTGTAGAAACACTGGGATATCCTCAGTTTCATCGTCTTCTAGAACTGTTGTTGAAATCTGAGCATTAGGGTCTGCTGCGTAGAGTGACCTGTAAAAGTCTGTTGCAATTTGGATTATAGTTCTTCTTGTAGTTTCCTTCTTTCCTGCTTTACTTTTAATGTTTGGTATCCATTGTTTGAAATCGACCAGTTCTTTTAAGGCTTTTTTAACTCCACCTGTCTTTTTTATGTGAGTGTTGAGTATGTCAAATCTTCTTTTTGCTCTGTCCTTCTTAATACTTTTACTTATTCTTTTACTTACTTCGGAAATAGCTCTTAAATTATGTTTGTCCTTTTTATTTTTTAAAAGCTGTCTTCTTTCTTCTATTAGGGTTTTGGTTTCATTTTCCGTATAACATGCCTTAGGTTTGGCCGATTGAGCATAAAGTGGTCCGTATATTTCGTTTATTCCTTTTTCGTATTTTTCGTCTGTTTCGTTTTTTGCATCATTTGAGTGCTTAATATTCTTCTTTATTGCGTTAAATTTATTTCTGGGTTTTTTCGGCTCTGTACTATTCAATATTGCTCTGACCATTCTATGGTTTGTATTAAAGTTCAGTTGTTTGATAACACTTACATCATAGAAAGCTTTCCTATTGTTAGTTGCTATATAATCTATTTCATTTCTATATGATCCATCTGGTGATAGCCATGTCCACTTTTTCTTTGTTTTTATTGAAAAAGCTATTCATAAACGCAAGATTGTTTTCAAAGGCCATATTGATCATTCTTTTGCCATTGTTGCTTCGTCTGCCAAAACCAAATTTACCAATTACATTTTCTTCTCCAGTTTGTTGACAACCAATTCTGCCATTAAAATCTCCTATCAACATAACGTTCTTGTGCGATTGCTGTAGGACTGATGTTAATTGTTCATAGAAGAGGTCTTTGGCAGAATCCTCGTACTGTTCTGTGGGGGCGTAAATTTGGATGATCGACCATTTGTTTCTATACGACGGTAGATTCAGATTAAGTACAGCTATTCTCTCTGATATACCTTTGAATTCCTCTATGTTTTCTTCTAAATGTTTTTTAATCATGAAGCCCACACCATAGTTTCCTTTTGTTTCGCCTTTGTAATATAGAATATCCTTAATTACTAACGAATAAATTCGGTTGCAATAATGATGCTTGCAAGTAAAGCAAGTCTCTACATCCAAGACTCGTTTCTCGCAAGCATCATTATTGCAACCGAATTTATTCGTTGGTAATTAGCAATCGAAAGTTAGCGATTTTGTCGTTTTCTCTGTAGAGACGGCCCAGGGTTAGGCGCTAACCACACAATAGAGAGAGACTAGCTACGGGAAAGTTACAGACTCAAAGTAAGGTACGACAAAAGTTTATTCGATCTTACAAAATTACCGAATAAGCAAAGTAGATACCGATACTATTTGGAATATTCCATATGCTTTCAAACATTGTGATATCTGTCGTAAAGTAACGTAGTGCACAGCAAAAATATTTCAGTTTGACAAGACAAAATTTCACGTTCTGTCTATGAAAAACAATGCTATTTTATCTCCGTTATGTGCACTGTCTAAGCAATTTAAAACTGCACGATATGCCACTATTTTCCTACGTGACAACATTCCCGACAGAAAGAATGAAAATTGAAAAAAATGCACACATAAAATAAAACTCACATCTTTGCACAAACAACAGTTTTCACGAAACCAAATACGAGAACAATACCTACAATATTGCCATTCTAACTCAAAAATATCATTTTATTTTTCTGATCTGATAACCACTAAAAACTAAGCATCGACATACTTGCTAACGTGTTTCTAGCTTCCTTATTTCCTGCCATTTAAATTTCAACCCTAAACTGGCGGGGGTAGGGGTGAAAGTTTGGGGGCGAGATTTTCTCATGCATAATGCACTCGGTACATTACATTTTATTATGGATTGAAAACTTGGCATTTGTTTACATAATATGCTAACAACCATTTTTTGTTTGTACGTGTTTTGTGCGAAAGTTAGCTCTTTTGTTGCATTTCAATGTTATTTATTTAGGTTAACGAATGAAGAATGAGAAGTATGCGCATGTAGATGTATTTACGGTGATTTTGTCGTTGGTTGTCAGACTGTTGACCCACTAACAGGTACGAAAACGTAAAATTATAGCCATGTATCAATTCTGTTTAGTCCGTCTGTTAGATTATCGAGAAATATTGGATACGTGTTTTTTGTTTTAGCAAATTAATTATTAAAAATCGACGAAAATAAAGCGCGTGAAAGTCAAGTTGCAAGTTTGTGCTTATTAAGAGGTTTTAGTTTAAAAATATAACCTTTAAGTTTTTAAAGGTTTAAAGAAAAACCTAAAGAGCTTCGCCCGAAAAGCGACGTAACACAAAACAAATGAAAATCTGTTTTCGAGTTCGTGTTTCGTTTCTGTATTTATTTCGTGCAACAACCAAAGCTTTTAGAGTTTCCGCAGTTTTGACGCTGTGACCTGTCTGAGTGCGTTGGTTCCCTAGGGAGCGTAAGCTAGGTTAGAAAAAATGGGCGAACGTGTTCTTGTAAATTTTTAAGGGTAAATATCAAAAGGGGTGTAACTAAGGCCCAGATTCAGAGACCACACTTTGACTTTACTACACTTTTCTTTTGTAGGAAATTAGTTTAACACGAAGGACTACATTATATAAACGCATAATAATGCAAAGTTTACTTTGAGGCCAAAGTCATGATTATCTACTTCGCCTTTACTAAGTAAAGAACAGCTTGAAGTAGATCTTTCCATCAAAGTAAAGTCAAAGTGTGGTCTCTGAATCTGGGCCTAAGTTGTATGAAATGTGATTTACTCAGATATTCTAAACGATATTTAAAACAGAGATTGACATGTGATGATGATGACATGAGGAGGCCTATGTCCAGCAGTGGACGTCTTTTGACTGAAATGATGATGATGACCTGGTCATAGATTTCTTGCCACGTTGGTCTAGTAGTCGCAAAAGCTGTGCATGAGGTCCTGTGTTGGATTCCTAGGGCAGGCAAAGTGTTATTGGTTTTTAACCGACTTCTAAAAAAGAAGGAGGTTCTCAATTCGGATGTTTGTATTGTTTTTTTTTTTATGTTTGTTCGGGCATAACTCCGTCACTTGCTAACCGATTTGAAAAATTATTTCTTTGTTAGAAAGGGTATACTTCCGAAATGGTCCCATAATTTTTTTTTTCGAAATCGGACAAGCGGTTTTTGAAAAATCAACAAAACTCAAAAAAAAACTACATTGTCCACATTGACCCATGAACATGTGAACCACTAAAAAGTGAAAAATAAAAACTTTTTAACAAAAAATAAAACCGACTTCAAAAAAAAAAAGTGAAAAATAAACTTTAGAAGAAAAACCAGTCTCTGAAGTCGGTGGCAAAAAAATTAAATCAAACAAACAAAAGTCACCGACTTCAGAGACTGGTTTTTCTTCTAAAGTTTATTTTTCACTTTTTTTTTTTTGAAGTCGGTTTTATTTTTTGTTAAAAAGTTTTTTCAATCAGATATATTTTCTTAGTTACTTTAGTAGCCACAGATTTGACCTCGGTTTATGGCAATAGCTAGCTTCGCCCCCTTTAATACTTGAACATAACTAGCGTAATGTGGGTGTACTAATAAGCACACCACTGCCTAACCCTTTGGGAATTACAAGCATGATTTTGTCATAGTATTTTATTTATTTATTTAATTTTAAAGAAAGCTTACAGACTAATAATAATTATAAATATCATGCTTAAGTAGTTTAATATCATAAACACAATTCCATAGGCTTGACGTACAAAAAGGGAAAGTCCCCTCACGAAACTTTAGATTACTTAATGCTCACAGAAGCAAAAGAATCATTGATCGATCGACTTGTGACTAGCAATCTGATAATCCGAATATCTACTTGTCTCCGAGGGGTGAAATTAGATTCCAATAAAAACTGTATTTAGGTCGGCATTGGGGGGTTGAAAGGGGATGAAAAATGGCCGCGGTATTATCCGAGTCAATCGTCACAATCGTCCGTCAATTCCTAGGTTGTAAGTTATGTTTTTCTTTTGAAGGCTTGCGAGTGATTTAGGGGTGTAAGATAGAAATTTCTGGGGTTTTATAGATTGCAAACGGGATTATTTGGGGGTGGAAATTAAAGAAAATTGAGGGCTTAAAATGCTGTTAGGACTTTGGAAACAATTACTGTACTTCCTAATAGGCACTATCATCATCAGGCTAGCCTTTTTCAATTATGTGGGGGGCGGCTTCCAGTCTAAACGAATGCATCCGAATATCAGTATTTTACATGTGACCTCCACAACCCAGTTAGTACTGGCTAATAGGATATCCCCAGGTTAAACCGTGCTAAACTGGGGTAGGACTCAATGTTACGCCCTAAAAACATTCCTGAAGGATGCATTGAATGGTAAGGGGTCGTTGAGGTCCCCGTCGGGGCTGTGGGATGTCCACAGGATACCGCGGCCTCGACATATAGGGCTAAGAAGGAACGCGGGTGATTTTTAGTCAGTAGAAGTCTGACACTCCCTTTCGCTCTGCCCAAGAGCGGGATCCGTTATTTTCCACCCAAAAAAAAAGAGGTCGTTGAGCCTATTTAAAGTAAAGTTATAATATTGAAATCTTGTCAAAACGTTGTAACTTTGACCCCTAATATCTCCGTAACTAGATGGTTCCCCAGGTGTGGCCTACAGAATAAAAATGATCGCAATAACGGAAAGAGCAAGTGCCTTTTCGCTATATTAAGGGTACTTGTACGTCCATTATACAAATAAAAATCAATAATTTAAGTCTCCGAAGTGTTAAAAATAAACCAACTTTGAAGCTTCAGTTTATGTTTCACTTTGTGAAACTTTAAACTAAAAAGATCTGTCAGTAAGTTCACAGGAGCTGCTCTTTAAAGAAAAGAGACGCAGTTAAAAGTTTTAGATTCTGAAGTCAAAGACAGGTTCAAAGATTGTGCGGTAGAACAGGTATGGATTGAAAATTAATAAGACTTTTGGTTAAATTAATTTTTATTTGCAGTAAGACTAGTTAGGCGGTTATAATTAGTTTTGTGGAAATGCGTTTCTTTAAAAGCATGTGAGGTGTTATTCTGAATGATAAATAGAGGCATGAGAAGAATGTTGCGGTTCTAATGAAGAATTAGTGACAAAAACTAAAATGAGTTTTCCTGATTACATGGTTTGGTGATGTGAAGACGATGAGTGAAACGCCACTAACAAAAGATATTTACAAGACAGGATGCGACTGGCAACGCCAGGAGGGAATGCCCTAAAAAGAAGTATACTAACTTTATTGGTGAAGTTCCTCAAAAAGGATGGGTGAATAGTAATCGCACTGGTGTGCGTGTCTGACCAGATGTATGAACGTGGACGAGGCTAAATGAGCATGTAAAGAGATACCGTGGCCTCGACACAAAGGGCTAAGAAGGAACATGGGTGGTTTTTAGTCATTAGAAGTTGAGGGGGAGAAGAAGCGGGAGGAGTCATTTGATGATTTGCCACCCTCCAAAAAAATATCCCTCCCTCCTCTATGTTTTTAGCGGGGTTTTTTATTGGTTTTGGCTGTCATTCAGTTTATGAATGAGTCATAATAGTATGCGCTAAAAATACCTGTGTTAAACCCACTCAGTTACAGGAAACCTTAAAACATAACTATAAGGAAAACGGACGTAAGCAAACAAAAGTATCACATTAAAGTTTTGTATGAAGATTTACTGTCGCTTGTTTGAAACTAAAATAAATTTTTAGTATTACATACATGTGACTTGCGTGAAGAATTTAAAAGATATGTGTATGAAATATGACCCCAGTATACTTCCCTCCATATAGGTTTTTTTTTTAATTTAAAATTTTATTAGTTGTTTGTTTGGCGAAACTAATAAACTAAGGCGAGAAAAAACTCAAAGTATCCAAGGTACATAAGCATTCAAACAAGTACCTATTCAACTTTAATTTATCCTTTCAAAAGGGACCAATTCTGACCATGAAATATTGGGTTCTATTCTTTGGTCGCGCAGTGGTAATTGGGGTTTTCCGTGAGGAATTTCTCCATGGTTGACGATTGATGATGACAGGTTCGCTCCTTTTCACTTGGGGCTTAAAAATAACACGACCCATATAGGTTTTCGCAAGGTACAACTCTGGCTAACGGTAGATTATTTATCGGTGTGGTAGATTATAGCCCATTCCCTTTCAAAAACAGAAGAGGCCTGTGTCCCAGCAGTGGGAACATAAGGCTATTGATGATGATGAGCGATTCCTTTTCAACCTTACATTTATACTTCCTACGAAATAAATGCAATTAGACACACTCTGTATCTCAAACGCAAGTCAAAGCCGATACACTGCGGTGCACACTAATGTATACAGCTGAATTATTCCGCGTGATCGCGCCACTACGGGCTTGTATCAGATAATTGCACTGACGTGTAACGCCGGGATAGTGGCTGAATGCTAGTACACTGTCAGTGCTATGTGCTCACGCTTCTTAGGATTTAGGGGTAGGCAGAATGAATAGGAATTAGGTCAGATGGGGCTGAATTAAAAGTGGTCGAAAGATATTTTGAATATAACATAACATTACAGTCATTACATTCTCGAGGAGATAGGAAGAGGAGAGGAGTACTTTTTTTTTTTTTGAGGTTGGGAAATCGTCAAATGACTCTCGCGCTCTGGGTAGAGCGGTAGGGAGTGTCAGACTTCTACTGACTAAAAACCACTCATGTGCCTTCTTAACCCTTTGTGTCAGGCTTTGAGTTGTGTTCCCCAGTTATGTTTAAGCTCCATGTAATAGGGAGCAAGCTTATTGCCATCACAAATCCTAACTCCGAGGCTGCTACTGAAGGATTCCTGGTGCAAAAACCCGATAACACTTTGACCTCAAACGGTACCACTGTCACAGCCTATTCAATATTTTTCACCACCTAGAAACTCGATTATCATCCAATAGGAATATATTATTATCTCCTCCACATCACCGTTTAAAGAAACGTAATGAACAGATAGTCAGCATCAAGGATAATATTTTAAAGAATTTGTGGTTACATCAGCGGTAGCAAGGGAATATTTCGACGGTTGTATAGTTAATGAGACAATGCTGGTGGTAAGGGCTGTGTGGCAGGTCAAGATAGGCGATGTTGAAGCTATAAACTAAGATACTTATCTACTCTTCTTAGCCTGTCAAAATGAATCTTGACGGCTGGCGCAATGGCTTGGGGATAGAACGCTGCAATTCGTGATTTGATCCGGATTTGATCCCCGCATGGAACAAAATAATTTGTTGACTTACAGATAGCTGTCCAGGACTTACCTGTTAGTGTACATGATTGCATGTGTGATTTTCAATGTTTGTAAACGTACTTACTTTACGGGAGAAATTTTATGCCTTTAATTTGGTATTTTCTTGTTACAGTAATATTATTTACAAAAGTTCCTCCAATGCAATCCATATTTAGAGAGCTACCCCATCCGACGTGCCATGCTCTTCATAAAACATAAAACGTAATAATCATTACAGGCTGTCAGGACCCGGGAATTAAATCCTGGTCCTCATGTTTAACAGTGAATGCGTAGCCAACTTGGAAGTCATTTCGAGACATAGCTTCAAAGAAATCTGTCTACTAGCTTCAACATCTTATAGCATCGCTTAAGATGTGGTGCTAGACTTAACTAAGTAATTCGGTATCGCCCTAAATGTAGATTTTAGACCAGAAGCCATGGCCCAGTTTGCACGGGACTGACCATGGGGTATGAATATAATTATTTTAAGCTAGTTTTGGAACCTTTTGCACAAAATGTGGTCACATTATATAAGTAATTTATACCAATATTCTTCTTATTCTTACGACAAGTACGGAGGAGTGCTTTATCAGTCTAGTGGTCGCAATTGTGACTGCTGAACATGAGGTCCTAGGTTCGATATCCGGGTCGCGCAAATTCGATGTATGTACTGAAATATCTTATATCCGTGTCCACACCCGGTTCATTACCTATATTCACAGGTTTGCCCGAACCTTTCCCGTCGGGACTGCGGGTTGTTCGAAAGAGATACCGTGGGCTCGACACAAAAGGCGAATAAGGAACATGGGTGGTTTTTAATCAGTAGAAGTCTGACCCTCCCAAATACGAGAACAATACCTACAATATTGCCATTCTAACTCAAAAATATCATTTTATTTTTCTGATCTGATATCCACTAAAAACTAAGCATCGACATACTTGCTAACGTGTTCCTAGCTTCCTTATTTCCTGCCATTTAAATTTCAACCCTAAACTGGCGGGGGTAGGGGTGAAAGTTTGGGGGTGAGATTTTCTCATGCATAATGCACTCGGTACATTACATTTTATTATGGATTGAAAACTTGGCATTTGTTTACATATGCTAACAACCATTTGTTTGTACGTGTTTTGTGCGAAAGTTAGCTCTTTTGTTGCATTTCAATGTTATTTATTTAGGTTAACGAATGAAGAATGAGAAGTATGCGCATGTAGATGTATTTACGGTGATTTTGTCGTTGGTTGTCAGACTGTCGACCCACTAACAGGTACGAAAACATAAAATTCTGTTAGATTATCGAAAAATATTGGATACGTGTTTATTGCTTATTTTAAGAGGTTTTAGTTTAAAAATATAACCTATATGTTTTTAAAGGTTTAAAGAGAAACCTAAAGAGCTTCGCCCGAAAAGCGACGTAACACAAAACAAATGAAAATCTGTTTTCGAGTTCGTGTGTTTTTCCAGTATCTAATTCGTGAAACAACCAAAACTTTTAGAGTTTCCGCAGTTTTGACGCTGTGACCTGTCTGAGTGCGTCGGTTCCCTAGGGAGCGTAAGCTAGGTGGAAAAAATGGGCCAACGTGTTCTTGTAAATTTTTAAGGGTAAATATCTAAAGGGGTGTAACTAAGTTGTATGAAATGTGATTTACTCAGATATTCTAAACGATATTTAAACGATATTTAACCTGGTCATAGATTTCTTGCCACATTGGTCTAGTAGTCGCAACAGCTGTGCATGAGGTCCTGTGTTCGATTCCCAAGACAGGGAAAGTGTTATTGGTTTTGTCAATCAGAGATTTCTCAGTTAGCAGTCATGGATTTGACCCTGGTTTATGGCAATAGCCTCGCCCTCTTTAACATGCCTCTTGAACATAACTGGTGTAATGTGGGTGTACTATTAGACACACCTCTGCTTAAACGTTCGGGGATTACAGGCGTGATTTTATATAAAAATATTTGTTTTTAAAAACACACATTTCCATATGGTTGACGTACAAAAAGGGGTCTTTACCTCTCACGGAAAAAAGAAAGTTTAGATTACTTATGCTCACAGAAGCAAAAGAATCATTGATCGATCGACTTGTGACTAGCAATCTGACAATCCAAATATCTACCTGTCTCCGAGGGGTGAAATTAGATTCCAATAAAAACTGTATTTAGGTCGGCATTGGGGGGTTGAAAGGGGATGAAAAATGGCCGCGGTATTATCGGAGTCAATCGTCACAATCGTCCGTCAATTCCTAGGTTGTAAGTTATCTTTTTTCTTTTGAAGGCTTACGAGTGATTTAGGGGTGTAAGATAGAAACTTCTGGGGTTTTATAGATTGCAAATGGGATTATTTGGGGGTGGAAATTGAGGAAAATTGAGGTCTTAAAAATACTGTTAGGGCTTTGGAAATTATTACTGTACTTCCTGATAGGCACTATCATCAACAGCCTAGCCTTTTTCAATTAAGTGGGGGGCGGCTTCCAGTCTAAACGAATGCATCCGAATATCAGTATTTTACATGTGACCTCCACAACCCAGTTAGTACTGGCTAATAGGATATCCCCAGGTTAAACCGTGCTAAACTGGGGTAGGACTCAATGTTACGCCCTAAAAACATTCCTGAAGGTCGTTGAGGTCCCCGTCGGGGCTAGTGGCATGTCCACAGGATACCGCGGCCTCGACATATAGGGCTAAGAAGGAACGCGGGTGGTTTTTAGTCAGTAGAAGTAGTCAGACTCCCTTTCACTCTGCCCAAGAGCCGGAGGGGTTATTTGATGATTTTCTACCCAAAAAAAGGGGTCGTTGAGGTATCTATTTAAAGTAAAGTTATAATATTGAAATCTTACCAAAATGTTGTAACTTTGAACCCTAATATCTCCGTAACTAGATGGTTCCCCAGGTGTGGTCTGCAGAACAAAATGATCGCAATTACGGAAAGAGCAAGTGCCTTTTCGCTTTATTAAGGGTACTTTTACGCGCATAATGCAAATAAAAATCAATAATTTAAGTCTCCGAAGTGTTAAAAATGAACAAACTTCAGAAGCATCAGTTTAAAAGTTTCACTTTGTTAAACTTTAAACTAAAAAGGTCTGTCAGTAAGTTCACAGGACCTGGCTCTTTAAAGAAAAGAGACGCAGTTCAAAGTTTTAGATTCTGAAGTCAAAGACAGGTTCAAAGATTGTGCGGTAGATCAGGTATGGATTGAAAATTAATAAGATTTTTGGTTAAATTAATTTTTATTTGCAGTAAGACTCGTTAGGCTGTTCATAATGGTGTACTGGGTGCCTATATTTAATTTTGTGTATGGAAGTGAAAGTTGGGTGTGGTAAGCGAGGCATGAGAGTAGAATTAATTTTGTGGAAATGCGTTTCTTAAAAAGCATGTGAGGTATTATTCTAAATGATAAATAGAGGCATGAGAAGAACCCTGCTTGGGCAGAGCCCCGCCGTGTTCTCGTAGCGGCGATCGGCGGCGGCGACCTCTCGCGCCCTGCCCTGGTGCAAGCCATGGTCCGGGGCGAAGAGGAATGGGACGCCGTCGCCTCCTTCTGCGAAGCAGTGATGCTAGCGAAGGAGGTGGCGGAACGAGAGAGGGAGAGAACCTCTCAACGTCCCAGCCGCCGCGGAAGGCGCTCCGGGCGTCGGGGGTCACGCGATGACCTCCGGCCACCGTAGATGCGGGCCTGTGGACGGTGAGTAACGGGCTAGCTCGCCGTCCGGCCGTCGTCATGACGGCAACAGACCGTGTCGGCGGCGCGTTCATGTTCCACGCGCGCCTCAAAGAGATGTCAGCAAGGAGGGGCCCGCAAGGGCCGACGCCCGTCGGGGCTGTGGATATCGAAAGGTTACCGCGGCTCCAACACAAGGGCGAAGAAGAAGGAACATGGGTTTGGTTTTTAGTCAGTAGAAGTCTGACACTCCCCTTCGCTCTGCCCAAGAGCGGGGGGGGGTTATTCGATGATTTTCCACCCACCAAAAAAAAAAAAAAGGCATGAGAAGAATGTTGCTGTTCTAATGAAGAATTAGTGACAAAAACTAAAATGAGTTTTCCTGATTACATGGTTTGGTGATGTGAAGACGATGAGTGAAACGCCACTAACAAAAGATATTTACAAGACAGATGCGACTGGCAACGCCAGGAGGGAATGCCCAAAAAAGAAGTATACTAACTTTATTGGTGAAGTTCTTCAAAAAGGATAGGTGAATAGTAATCGCACTGGTGTGCGTGTCTGAGCAGATGTATGAACGTGGACGAGGCAAAATGAGCATGTAAAGAGATATCGCGGCCTCGGCACAAAGGGCTAAGAAGGAACATGGGTGGTTTTTAGTCATTGGAAGTTTGACACTCCCTACCACTCTGCCCATAGCGGAAGGAGTCATTTGATGATTTCCCACCCTCCAAAAAAATATCCCTCCCTCCTCTATGTTTTTAGGGGGTTTCTTTATTGGGGTTGGCTGTCATTCAGTTTATATATGAATGAGTCATAATAGTATGCGCTAAAAATACCTGTGATAAATCCACCTCAGTTACAGGAAACCTTAAAACATAACTGTACGGAAAACGGACGTAAGCAAATAAAAGTATAACATTAAAGTTTTGTATGAAGATTTACTGTCGCTTGTTTGAAACCAAAATAAACTTTTAGTACTACATGTGACTTGCGTAAAGAATTTAAAAGAAGTTTGTATGTGTATGAAATATGACCCCAGTATACTTCCCTCCCTATAGGTTTTTTCAATTTAAATTTTTTTTAGTAGTTTGTTTGGCGAAACTAATAAACTAAGGCGAGAAAAAACTCAAAGTATCAAAGTGTACATTAGCATTCAAACAAGTACCTATTCAACTTTGATTTATAGTTTCAAAAGGGACCTAATTTTGACCATGAGATATTGGGTTGAATTCTTAAGTCGGGCAGTGGTAGGTATTAGGGTTTTCCGTGAGGAATTTATCAGTAGCAGCCATGGTTTGGAAAACATCGTGAGGAAACCGGCATGTCTTAGAACCAAAAAATTTGAAGACATGTGACATCTGCCAACCCGTACTGAGCCCGCGTGGTAGATTATAGCCAGGGTTGGCATGTTTAAAACATGTTGATTAAAACATGTGTTTTAAACAGTGTTTAAAACACTTTAAAATAAAACATCGTTTTTTATTAGGTGTTTGAAAACATTGTTTAAAACATGTTTTAAACAATGTTTAAAACGTTGAAAAAAAAACAGGGTTTAAAACAAATTTTAATTGCAAAAATAAATGAATACACTTAGTTTTTTCCTTGTTTCTTTTATACAACATTAATTTTTTTTTTAGAAAATAAAGTGGTTTTTAACTTAACATTTAAACATGAACAATTTTTAATATTATAATCCTTATTCAAACAATAGTTTACAATTTTTATTATAAAACGACGTACAGTCATATTTGTTCGTTAACAATCAATCAGATTAGACAACATTTATTATTTTTTATTTAGATGTTTAAAAACTGTCACAAGTTTTGCAGCTTTCTCATTGCCTAGTTTGTTTCGTACATCGGAATGAATAAATCCAAATGTGGAAAACAGTCTTTCAATTCCGGCACTTGAGGCAACTGCAGTGTGAAGCTGTGTCACCAAGTCCAAAGTTTGGCCATTAATTTGGGTTTTTAATGACAACCACCATTCCAGAGGTCCAACGTGATTCACTACGTGATCTTCAAACAGAGACTTATGGAACGGATCCGTCTTTGCCCTGTATTTTACAACAAAGGGCATCGCTTCTTTGTGATAAACTTCAATAAATGATAAAGCTTCAGATATATCTTCACTACTAAGGTTTTTGCCCATGAACTTGGGATGTAGTAAGTTTGCTGTAAAATGAGCTGGAGACATAGCCATTTGAAACCTGGATTTGAGTTTACTTAAGTCACTCAGTGAGTACTCGGTCTCACGCTGTCGCACGGTCTCACCCTCGAACTTATTTTGAAGCTCTATCCATGCTTCAGTCACTTCGCCAATACAACAAGATGTTTTCTGGGCGATGTCAAGTGTAATTGCTATATTTTCCAGTTTTCTGTAGAGGGCCTGCACTTGTTGCTTTAGTGCTATGTCATTGATTTTTTGCGAAATTGACATATCAATGGCAGTTGCGTTATTTAAGCATATGTCAGACATAATATGCCAGTTTTCTAGAAATAATTTAAGGCAATCAGCCATTGTGTTCCACCTGACCTGTTGTGGTATAATAATTGCTTTTCCACCAGCTTGTTTGTATTTAGCAGATGCAAAGTGTGTGTATTTGAAATATCGCATTTAGGGATTGCAATCCAGCGGCGTTTTCAATCCAGCGGAATTTTTGCTGGATTGACCTGAATCCAGCTGGATTCAGCGCGGATCCAGCAAAACGTGGAACGAAAATAAAAAGACGACATTTTTAAGACTTTTTTTATTAATTTGTACTTCTTACGATAATCTTTGAAATCTTAATGAGTGGAAGATTTCAAAGATTGAGATTGAGAATGAGTGGAAGATATTAATTTGCTTTGGTTTTTTAATAATTTGAGATCAAAATAATCAACATAAAATTAAATAACAAACATATAACCTTATATTCATATAACATTTAAGATAATGTTTCTAAGTAAGCACTATCTTATTAATTACGCTTATGTTTAATGATAGGACGGCTAATCAGTAGCAATCAGTCTCACAAATTCTTTTAAAATTAACATAATTAACATTCTTTTAAAAAAGGACCGTAACAATAACACTATTTTAATTTTCAATAGTATTTTTGTATCAAACAAAAAAAGCTTTGAAATAATCTTCTCTCCGCTCGTTAATCCTTAATAATTAAGCAGTTTAAAGTCTGACGATAAGAGACTACTTCTTTTTTTGAATTCTCTGAAAGTAAGACCTTAGAAAACAAATTTTATCTATAGTCTTATCTCCCAACCTGCTTCGCACAGAACTGCATATGTAGCCGGCTGCTGAGAATGCCCTTTCGGCCTCTACACTGGTCGGTTTTAAGGTCATTAAATACTCATAAACCATTGATAAATGTTCACCTCGCACTCCTTCGCTCTCATAAACGCTTATTTCTTTTTTCAGGATCTTTTCGTAATCTAATTGACCACTTGGCTTTTGTTTATTAAAGTTCTCCTTCTCTCTTTTAAGTTCTATCTCAAGCTCTAGCTCTAAAGTCATTTTAACGGGTTCTGCGTCATCATCTACACGATCTTCTTCTATCTCCATGGTATCTTCTTGCATCGGCTCTACAATATATTGTTTATTTACTCGTTTTAACAATGTTTTTATCTCCTGCCGCATCGCATTCTTTTTTGACAATAGAAATTGATACGTTTGCGGATCCGCATCGCTGGATCAAGATGTATGCTGGATCCAGCATGTTTAAAAAGGCGCTGGATCCAGCTGGATTGCTGTATGCTGGATCCAGCAATTGCAATCCCTAATCGCATTACAGCTATGACCTGATCTGTAATATTTTTCTCATTTATGTCTTTCGCCAACAGGTTTAATATGTGCGATGAACAGCCATAAGTTAGAATATCTTTGTGAGAAGCCAGTTCTTCTTCTTGAGCTAATTCTCTTCGCATTCGGGTCATGTTCGCCGCATTATCTGTTACGACGCTTCGTACAATACAGTTGAAACTTTCACATTTTTTTACTGATGTAGTTGTTAATTTCACCAAGTAATCAGCAGTGTGACTTTCGGCGCCGGTGTCTATTGTGTCCATTACATGAGTGCTATTAGTCAAAACATCTGTGACACAGAGACAGACGATAGAGTCCTGCCTGACATTGCTCCAACCATCAATTGACATAGAAACAACTTTGTTTTTCAAATCATCTTTTACGTATTCTTGAGTTGAGTTGTAGACATTATCGAGTAGATTTCCTGCAATTTGTTTGCGGTTTGGAGGTTTATATCCTGGGCGTAACATTTGTATTAATTTCAAGAACTCTTCGTGTTCTACGTGGCTAAAAGGCGAATTGGTAGCAAACACAAAACGAGCTAATTGTACATCGATTTTCTTCTTATCTTCCTGACTGGTAGAAATAGTAAATTTTTGCATTAAAACGTTTACGCTTGCGCTGCTGCTGCTGGCACTCGCACTTTTAGATTGAAGTGCAGTAACACATCTGGCCGAAGAATCATCTGACGACGTATAAGGCCCAGCATCTCCCAAACACTGGACGTCAGAATTTGCATCGGAGGTGGAAACGCTGCTACATTTCTGAAAGTGTACCTCCATTCTCTTTACAAGTCCACATAGTTCTGCTTTACATTTTCTGCAACGCACCCTACTAGTCTTCATTGTAGTATTTTCTTGAGGGATCGATATGAATTGTTCCCATATTGGATGCTTTTTACGCCCTGGACTTGACATTTTTATTATTTTGAATAAGGTAGAGCCGTAGAGTAAATGTGTTATCTTTATCTATCACACACACAGCCGTTGATAACAACTGTCGAAAGTGAAATGAAAAATCAGAAAGAAAGTCCGCTCTATTTATACACTCCATCGGTAAAGTCCCCCGGGGAACTCCCAGAACTTCCGTAATTCGTGAACGCGATTATTTAATATATGTTTTGGGTATTCCCCTTATTTTAAGAGAAGTTTAGGTAAGAAAGCCCGCTCTATTTTAAATACACTCCATCGCATCGGTAAAGTCCCCCGGGGAATTCCCAGAACTTCCGTAATTCGTGAATGTGATTATTTTATATGTTTTGGGAATTCCCCTTATTTTAAGAGAAGTTTAGGTGATTTCCCTACTAAAAATGAACGTCGGAACATACAAGATTAAGATTATTATTGAATTAAGTTAAAATTTTGTCATGCAGTTTTTAAAATAGTATTAAAGTGAATTATGTCAGGCTTAATCAATTAAAAATGGATGATAACTAACTTAGGAAAAAAAAACAAAAAAAACACCTGTTTAAAACATTTTGAACTGTTTGTTTTATAAAATGTAAAAAAAACCGTTTTTTTTCCAACCCTGATTATAGCCCATCCCTCTCCTAGAGAGGAGGCCTGAGTCCCTGCAGTGGGAACATTATAGGCTGATGATGATGAACCATGGTTTATGCCCGATTGATGATGACAGGTTCGCTCCCTTTCACTTGAGGCTTAAAAATAACACGACCTTTACGGGTGTTCGATAGGTACAGTCGAACAAGCTAATAAGTATACAGCCAGCTAACTTGCATTTACTTTTAAGATTATACAGATACATTTAGAGACTGATTTCAAACGATACAGCGTTTGACATGAAACACTTAATAAAAAAAAATTAGAATCAATATTTTCAATGTTATAGAAATATAAAGATCTCTACCCTGTATACTTATTAGCTTGTTCGGCTGTATAATCTGGCTAACCATTCGGGGAATACATGGTTGATAGTCATCATCTGCCTAACCGGATACAGCTGAATATCAGTATTTTACATGGATTGACTACTTATCTGACCTCGATAACCCAGTTAGTACTGGGTAATACAAAACCTGGCAAGGCGTAGAGATGGCAGGTGGAGCAAGGCTGTCACCGAATGGAGTCCAAGAACGGGGAAAAGCAACGTAGGTCACCCGGCGGCGAGATGGGCAGACGATATAGTTG
Source organism: Diarsia mendica (assembly GCA_949316265.1). Classification (NCBI taxonomy): domain Eukaryota; kingdom Metazoa; phylum Arthropoda; class Insecta; order Lepidoptera; family Noctuidae; genus Diarsia; species Diarsia mendica. The sequence continues at coordinate 5,889,461 of OX438911.1, read as the reverse complement.
TTATCGAGGGAAAAACCTGGATGAGACTGGCACAAGAACGTGGCGTTTGGCACCAGAAAAGAGCCGAGGCCTATACCCAGCAAGGTGAATTCGGGCTGTGGATGATGATGAATACAAACCCCTTAGTAAGACTCTTTCTCACTGGCTACCTGACGTAACGACTGTTAAAGGCCTTCAAATGTGAGCCGGGACCAACGCTCATACGTGCTTTACGAGGCATGGCGGTTCATCGGTATCTAGGGGGAGGTCACACATCAACGGACCAACCTAGGCTAGCGCGACTTAATCTGAAGATCGACCACGGCGGTTTATTTAGCCGAGCTCCTATAAAAGTGACAGTTTATTATTCCTTAATTATACAAGCTAATGCCCACGACTTCGTCCGCGTGGTTGTCAAAAATTTGACAAATTATATAGCTACTAAAATCTTCGTCGCATGAAAACCGGTGCAGTCGTTTTCGAGTCTATCGCGAACAGACAGACAGACGCGGTAGGGGCCTATGTTTATAATATACAGGGTGTAAATGAACCCTTCACACAGCCGTCAACCAAGCATTCTGCACATCAAACCATGTACCCCTTCGCAAAAAAATTGAGGACAAAAATCACATGTTTCGGTAAAACTAAATGTAGCTCGCTTAAAACATTGAGCTAGTGGATGCTTTGAATAGGAAACGGGTCATGGAGGTAATTTGATTAAAGTTATAACCTGAAAAACTAGTATAAAAAAACCGCTTTGAAAAATTTGAACTTTGACCCCCAATATCTATGTCTAAAACAAAAATAAATTTAATTCGCATTGATGAGGAGAACAAGTGAGAGAACTTTTGGCGTCGCAAGGGGAACTTTTACACCCTTTATTCCTTTTCAAAGTTACATTTACACTTCCTACGAAATGAATGCAATTAGACACACTCTGTATCTCAAACGCAAGTCAAAGCCGATACACTGCGGTGCACACTAATGTATACAGCTGAATTATTCCGCGTGATCGCGCCACTACGGGCTTGTATCAGATAATTGCACTGACGTGTAAGGCCGGGATAGTGGCTGAATGCTAGTACACTGTGCTATGTGCTCACGCTTCTTGGGATTTGGGGGTAGGCAAAATGGGGCTGAATGAAAAGTGGTCGAAAGAAATTTTGAATATAACATAACATTACATCACATTCTCAAAGGGTTAGAAAGAGGTGTACCTTTTTTTTTTGGAGGTTGGGAAATTGTCAAATGACTCCTCCCGCTCTGGGTAGAGCGGTAGGGAGTCTCAGACGAGTTCCCCAGTTATGTTTAATCTCCATGTAATAGGGGGCAAGCTTATTGCCATCACAAATCCTAACTCCGAGGCTGCTATTGAAAGATTCCCGAGGCAAAAACCCAATAACGCTTTGACCTCAAACGGTACCACAGTCATAGCCTATTCAACATCTTTCCAAACCTCGAACCTAAATAATCTTCAAGAATGAGCCTTTCTCCACCATATCACCGTTTAGACAAATGTAATGAACAGGATAGTCATCACCATCATCATCATCATCATTTCCGCCGAAAGACGTCCACTGCTGGACATAGGCCTCCCCTAAGTGTCGCCACATTGACCGTGCGTCTCGCATCCAGCGGATCCCCGCAACCTTTACCAGGTCATCGGTCGACCTAGTGGGAGGCCTTCCAACGCAACATCTTCCGGTTCGCGGTCGCCACTCCAGAACTTTCCGGCCCCATCGGGCATCTGTTCTGCGAGCAATGTGCTCTGCCCACTGCCACTTAAGTTTGGCAATTCTTCGGGCTATGTCGGTAACCTTGGTTCTCATGCGGATGTCCTCATTTCTGATTCGATCGCGCAAGGAAACTCCGAGCATAGCCCTCTTCATTGCCCTTTGGGTGACTTTAAGCCTTCTGATGAGGCCCATTGTGAGCGACCACGTTTTGGTCCCGTATGTAATCACTGGCAACACACACTGGTCATAGACCTTCGTCTTAAGACACTGGGGTAAGTTGGATGAGAAGATACTTCTCAGCTTCCCAAACGCTGCCCAGCCGAGTCGGATTCGACGATTGACCTCTTTCTCAAAGTTGAACCTACGTAACTGGACTGTTTGTTCCAGATAGAATCGTCTACAACTTCGAGTGTAGAGTCTTAGCAGACTAGTCAGCATCAAGGATAATATTTTAAAGAATTTGTGGTTACCAGCGGTAGCGAGGGAATATTTCGACGGTTGTATAGTTAATGAGACAACGCTGGTGGTAAGGGCTGTGTGGCAGGTCAAGATAGGCGATGTTGAAGCTATAAACTATGATACTTATCTACTTCTTAGGCTGTCAAAATGAATCTTGACGGCTGGCGCAATGGCTTGGGGATGACGCTGCAATGCGTGTCGCGGATTTGATCCCCGCATGGAACAAATAGTTTGTTGACTTACAGATAGCTGTCCAGGACTTACCTGTTAGTGTACATGATTGCATGTGTGATTTTCAATGTTTGTAAACGTACTTACTTTACGGGAGAAATTGTATGCCTTTATTTTGGTATTTTCTTGTTACAGTAGTTATTTACAAAAGTTCCTCCAATGCAATCCATATTTAGAGAGCTACCCCATCCGACGTGCCATGCTCTTCATAAAACTTAAAACGTAATTATCATTACAGGCTGTCAGGACCCGGGAATTGAATCCTGGTCCTCATGTTTAACAGTGAATGCGTAGCCAACATGGAAGTCATTTTGAACCATAGCTTCAAAGAAATCTGTACTACTAGCTTCAACTTATAGCATCGCTTAAGATGTGGTGCTAGACTTATCTAAGTAATTCGGATCGCCCTCAATGTAGATTTTAGACCAGAAGCCATGGCCCAGTTTGCACAGGACTGACCATGGTGTATGAATATAATTATTTTAAGCTAGTTTTGGAACCTTTTGCACAAAATGTGATCACAATAAATAAGTAGTTTATACCAATATTCTCCTTATTCTTACGACAAGTACGGAGCAGTGCTTTATCAGTCTAGTGGTCGCAATTGTGACTGCTGAACATGAGGTCCTAGGTTCGATATCCGGGTCGCGCAAATTCGATGTATGTACTGAAATATCTTATATCCGTGTCCACACCCGGTTCATTATCTATACTCACAGGTTTGCCCGAACCTTTCCCGTCGGGACTGCGGGTTGTTCGAAAGAGATACCGTGGGCTCGACACAAAAGGCGAATAAGGAACATGGGTGGTTTTTAATCAGTAGAAGTCTGACCCTCCCTTCCGCTCTGGCCTCTGACCAGAGCGGGAGGCGGAGGTGTTATTTGATGATTCACACAACACAAGAAAAAAATAAATTAGCAGGTTTGCCTGAACCTTAAGACGTTACCATAATACCTTGCCTCATCCATACTCTTCCATCCACACCGTGCCTTGCCCCACGTCCGCCTGTAATCCGGACACCCGGTCTTGTCCGGCATCCGAAATTGAAGAGTAAGCTTTTTATTGGACTTGTTGTGAATTATAAACTACCCTGTCCGGTTTGGAATTAGGGTAAGATGCCGTTCAAATTGGGATAGAAATAATGGAAGGGGAACCTATTTTGAATAATATTATGGTGTATTATCATAAAGCTGAATAATTACCGTCAAACGAATCGATGTTACCTAGATGTCATTTGTAGATTTTTGACAGTCGTCGTGACATACGACCGCGACGTCTCGACATAAAGGGCTAAGAAAGAACATGGGTGGTTTTTAGTCAGTAGAAGTCTGACGTTTGCTCTGCCCAAAAGCGGGCTGGATGATTTCCCACCCACCAAGAAAGCTAAAGTGCCATGAGTAGTATAAAAACTCTGACATCAGTAGACACTTCTCACTCGATAAAGAAAGAAGAAGTGTGGCCAACAGATAGAACCAGTTGCCTAAATATCTCTATCTCCTTCCAACACCAAAAACCTTAATGGGTTTTTCAGGCTTTTGCTCGCTCGCGCCTCGCGGCCGCCATTACTTGACTGGCCTGTTGGTCTAGTGGTTAGTGACCCTAACTGCTATGCCGGAGGTCGTGAGTTCGATTCCCACCCAGGACAAATGTTTGTGTGATGAGCACGATCATTTGTTCTGTGTCTGGGTGTAATTTATCTATAATATGTAGGTATGTATTTAGAAATATATAAGTATGTTTATCAGTTGTCTAGTACCCATAACACAAGCTCTGCTTAGCTTGGGACTAGATGGCGTTGTGTGATAGTTGTGGAATATTATTATTATTATTAAAGACTCAAAAATCTGTGAAAGAAAATGTGTGTGTGATCCTCATAATTATCATCTCGTGACACTTGGTGGAAGTTCTCTGAATCATCGTGCTCCAGAACCCTGTGCTTGTTGGAGGCATTAAACTGTTCCCTTTACCTACAAATCTGAGTAACTTTTTTCCATCCAAGTGTTCTGTTTTAGGCTTCAAAATAATCACCGAAACAAATGAAAATCATTTCCCAGAATTTCCTTCACCACGCTGCCGCTTTTAACACCTATATCAGAGGTAGCCATTATTGCTATATTTCCGTGATATTCCCAAAGGATAGTTCGTTATCTCTGCGCTCGAATATTGCACAGCGGGAATATTGCACATTCACACAACACAATGATTATAATTATTAGGTATTTCGGTTATTCCCTACGTGGAACTGTGAATTGGGTGTTTAATTTAATTACGTGTTATCTTGTCGTAATTTTAATTATTCTAGAACAAAAGTAAGAAGTTTTTTGAAGTAGAAAGCTGTTGGTTTCAGACTGTCGTTTGTAGAGCTTTGGCAGCCGTTACAGGTAATCAGAGGCCTTTTTTTTTGGTGGGTGGAAAATCATCGAATAACCGCCCCCCCGCTCTTGGGCAGAGCGAAGGGGAGTGTCAGACTTCTACTGACTAAAAACCAAACCCATGTTCCTTCTTCGCCCTTGTGTCGGAGCCGCGTTAACCTTTCGGCAAACCACAGCCCCGACGGGAACCACAGCCCCGACGAGGTAATCAGAGGCCTGAAGGTCTGACAACAAGTCTTATAAATGGATATCGAATTACCCAGTACAAACTGGGTTGTACAGGTGATTATAGGCAGGCGGTCCATGGAATATACTGGTATTCAACTGCATCCGGTGAGACTGGAAACCGACCCCAGCCGGTTTTCAGAAAAAGACTTCACTGCTGCTCTTTGGAAGAAAAAATATACACGAAAATAAATGACGACTAACGAGTTTGTCTCGATTTTACTGAAAAAAGAGTTCTAAAAAAAAAACTTGTTTATTTGACAAAGTAAAAATAACAACATAAGTAGTACAATTCGTAACCTAGGTATTCTAGAGCAGTACAATCAGTGTTCTGTATAATCTTTTACTGAAACAGTAGGTATACACTAAGATTTTTTTTATCACGTCCATTTTTTTTCCAGAAATTAGGTATCTTTCAAACACCATTTTTGAAAAAATTAGGTTAGTAAAATTTTCAAAATAAAATATTATTCTATCCGGAATTTCAATTTTGCATGGTGACCTATTATCGCGTAAATAAAATGTTTGGGAGCGGACCCATGTCCGTGAGTCGGGCGGTCAGTGTTCGACGCAGCGCATGTTGTTTCAATAAATTAGAATATTAGAATATTCAAATATTTTAGTGCTGAGTGATACTAAAAAAAATATTTTAGTATTTTATCATAACTCACAAAAATTTGTAAAGTGATAAAAAATCTGCCTGTATAAAGACCAGGAACATCGATGTCATGACCGTTCCAGAGAAGACCAAGGGCTTTCAAGGACGTACTTTTCGAGGCACGGAAGGAAATTCGGTACGTAATAAATTTATAATGGGCATCATCATCAGCCAATTAATGTTCCCACTGCTGGGACACAGGCCTCTCCTCTGTTTTAGGAGGAATGGGCCATAATCTACTACGTGGGCCCAGTGCGGGTAATAATGGTCGTCCACGGACAAAATACCAACATATTCCAACGAATTTGACACCTAAATTCTAAACGCATTTCTACAGGGATGTAACTATTCCTGTTTGAACATCTATCAATGGAAACACAATTAGTATTCCTGATAACCATCACTCAACAGGACCCAATGACATGTTATATAACATGACGAGCAAACCCACGGGCAAATACCTAACTGTACTCATGTCATAGGATTACCAATAACTTCAGATTATTTCGGACATATCCGGCTTTTGACTGCCTCCCCAAGTAGCACGTTAGTGTATTTTGGAACTTATTCTGCAACTGTAGGTAGCATTTAAGTGATGCAAGAGTGTACGGTATTACTTATAGATGCAAACAGCGCTCGAATTTGCATATGAGTAACTCTTATCATTAACAGTTGCTTTTGAGTGATTTTTGTTCCTGCTTTATAACTTATGGTGGCACTAGGCCGAATTTATTAGTTATAGACGCATAAAGGTTTCAATTTTCAATCTTTTAGAACTCAAAGAAGCTTAAGACATCTTAAAATCTCCCATTAAGAACCGTACCTTAATAGGTGGTAATTTTTCCTTATTTGGCACCTTTAGTACTAAATAAGTAGTATATATAAGTTACTTATCACCTGTAGTGGCTCAAGACTTATTATTGCAGCTCATTTGGAACCTAGTGTAATTGCCTTTGTAAGGTCTAATATACTCTAATATGCCACTGTAACGCGTAGATCGATTCAAAAGATGGTTCTTGAAAACCTTAAGCAACAATTTTCTCTCATTTAGAACCAATTAAGATCTTAAAGTTCTAACACTATCGTAGGTTCCATACATATTAATAAATTTAAATAGAGTATGATTTGTATTTAAGTAAATTTCCTACATTTTAGGTACTTAATTGAATAGTTTATGAAACAGTTATGAAATCACTAGTTCACTTTGTAATTTTTTTAATCTACTTACGTTATACACGGTGTAAATCACAGATTGGTAGGCAAGGCATGATCAGCTACCCTTCTGAATGTCTCTTGTATAAATGAAAAATGAAAATTTGCAAACTATCAGTAGGAAATCAGGCATCGAAATAAAAAGTCGAGGATTCCAGCCAACATTTACAATTAAATTAAATTTTACTTTATTTACCTTCCTAAATGGGTTTTGTACCCGTCTTGAGGATCCCCAATTCAATGCAAAGGCAACGATACCTGTTAAGTGAAAATAATCACTACTAGGTACTAATAAGGGATTTTTGGACCTAGGAGCTCTATTATGGTAACAAATGAGTGTAAAAATGAACTGCAAGTTCTATTTCAAATCGCCATTTTTAAAAATGGAGTCCTTGAAAAGTATCTTGTTGAATGGTATTTTATTACAATAACATACAATAAAATGAGTTTTGATAACTGTTTCTGATGTAGTTTGACATTATACTTTTTGTGAAACCATAATGTTAGGTTTTTAACAACCAAATTTTTATGAAGTATTATCTTATTTATTTGATCACCGCATATTTTTTGCTAATTCTTGATTAGATCGAAGGCGCATCAAAATTTACTTAGTAAATATACCATGGTTTCACAATAAAAAACCATTTGCAAGGGCTCCATGATGGTTATCCTGCGTTAAACACATAATTTTTGAATACTCGCAAAATAGATCACAAATATAAGCTGCCTTATCACAAAGCCGTTGTTGTTTATCTCCACCGAAAATAAGAACTTGTTAGGATCTTATTTGTCACTCAACGAATGAACTGTATCGCTCTAACGTTCAATCATTCATTTACGGCGCGCAATTTGCACCGTTAGTTCCTAGTGCCACTCAGGATAACAATTCGAACTCTTATGCATCGCTTTTGCATCTATAAATAAGTTGCAATTTTTCTCCCTTTGGTAACATACAGGTTGCTTATCGGTTCTAACCACCTTTATAGAACTTAATCACGGTGGATTTTATTACTAAAGTTTCCAAAAATATTCTATATGCAAGCCTTTTGTCACAAATTGTGTTACTTGATCGTTACCTAGTCTGGTGGTCGAAAGCGCGATTGATGAGCGCTAGGGCCTGGGTTCGATTCCCGGGTTGGGAAAAGTGATGTTCGATTTTTACATCGGGAATATTTCAGTTGCAGTCATGGATTCTGAATTCGTGCCCAGTTGATGGCAATAGGCTCGCCCCTTCTTACATGGGACTTAAACATATTTAACTATAATATAAGATACACCTGCCTCACCTTTCGGGCTTGATGTGATCACATATCCGGCTTTTCAACCTTCCATAATCCCATCTGGATTATTACCTGGTTCAGGCATATCGGAAGGGAGGATTTTTTTAAAATTCAAAACCTAACTAAAGGGCTAAGAAGGAACACGGGTGGTTTTAAGTCAGTAGAGTCTAACTCCCTTTCGCTCTGCCCAAGATTTTCCACCCACGAAAAAAGAAAAAAAAGGGAGGTTTTTTTTTTTAAATTCAGAACCTAACATTACGCCTGAGATCCCGGAAGGGTGCAACACTGATAAACAGAGACGCGGGGGCAGAATGATCTATTTATGGAACTAATGTAATCCCAGGACCACAAGTTCAGACCCCAAGCTGCTACCAATACATTGTATGACAATATTAAATTAATCTTACCTAAAAAAAATATCCGGATTATTCTCAACGACATGGTAACCCTTCTCACAACTTGTTCATAAGGTATCCAATTCGCCGCACATCAAAACCACCCCGGGGTGATTTTCAAACTATGGCAACATGGTCCAGTAATTAGGGGTATTCCCAGGGGTAGTTTTATGAAATACGTGGCGGATTAAATGTATCGTCCGTTGGTGAATGCAGGTATTATATTTTAGCTGTATTTGCGTAGTTCGGGGTTGTGTTATGTGGTTTTCAGGTAAATATGGAGGGGTAGTTTAAACAATGTATAATTATTATGGCTACGGAGAGAACTAAACCCAACCTTGTATGGGAGTTCGGCTATTCTTCAGAATCATCAGTAAAATATTAGGAAACCGTTTTTATTAATCGAACGTTTAATATTACTGTTATTGTGATGGTTCGCCTAAGATTACGATAAGATCGTAATCTTAGGCGAAAAAGTAGGTAAGTATATAATCTTTTTGCACAAAGAGTTTCTTTTTTTTTAAGTTTGTCCCAAAAGAAAACACAAAACAACACTAATTGACCCAACAAAACCGTTTAAAAATGGAATCGAAGCAGCTACAACTCGATACATGGAATTTTCATTGATATAAAAACTAAAGATACGGTCGTCCGAACATTTTGCTCGATGCGTTCCCCTTATAGAGAAACACTAACGTCATCTATAAGAACTAATCAGGCTGCTCGTAAACGTAACCTTGTATGAGCGGCGTGGCGTGGTATTATCGAGGTATAAAGAAATATAATAAAGCTTTCAATAAAATGTTAATAAAAAAAAAATGTTACTTAAATTTCAATTTTCATTTTCTTATAAACTTCGGTTTAGTCAAGACCTATTTGGGACCAAATTCGAGGCGTCATTTTATCATGCGGTCCGCCCAGTCCTTACGCAGTAATATAAAGTCAATGGGAATTTTCCATATATCTTTAGTGCCACATAACGTAAAGATCGTTGTAGGCGGCATTATTCTGTATTTTCTGCCTGCCACCGTGGGCAAGCGCATACGCAAAGAAAACATATTCATTGGGCATATACGCCGCAAGTACAAACATAAAAAAACCTGAAGAGAAAAAAAAAATATTGTGTGCCTCCCGACTGCACTAAATAGGTCCAACTCAGAAACCTGCTGAGCAGTTTGTACCCGACACTGGTTAATAACTGGACCTGAAATGGTGATATGACGGATGTAAAACAGTTTTGTACTTTGTGTTTACTAATTAGGTAGTTCTATTAAGAGTGAAGGCCTCCCACTAGGTAGACCGATGACCTGGTGAAGGGTGCGGGGATCCGTTGACACTTGGGGGAGGCCTATGTCCAGCAATAAACATCTTTTGGCTGATATTATGATGATGATTATGAGAGAACCGCACCTTCTGCCCCTTGCGATTCAGCCAACAAGAATACGATAAAAAACCAACATTTTATCATACATACACGATCAGCTATTTACCATTATTCCTCTACACAAATGTTTTCATATTTATTGGCCCACGGGGAGTACTTCCGGGTATTCCCCCGCAACGGGACGTGACCACAGATAACCGAATGCGGAACTGCACGGCACAAAACCGGAACCGGCTCGGAACCGGCTGGGTTTACAGGAAATACCGTCGTTTGCGGTTGTTGATTTTAGATACTATTTCTGTGGTTTATAGATTAATTCAGGGTTAAATGCCGGATTGGGAGTTTGTGCTGATTTTGGTAGGTAGGTAGATTGTGGTTTTTTGATGAATAGGTTATCTGTGGTTGATTCTGTTCCTACTAGCTTTTGCAAATGACCCTGTCTGTGTAATTTCAGGTATAAACGTCAATATTTGTTTTTTTTACGTATTTCGTAGTCAGCGACCCGATAATCTATCAGTTTTACCAAGGGGTATCATTTAAATAGTACTAGCTGGGTTGTGGAGGTGAGATAGGCATTCGCATCATGTAATAAATTTCTTAAAAAATGCGATTATCAACGCCTTTGAAATTGTTTTGCTTCTTGAATTTGATGCCGAAGTTATGAACTTGAATTAAACCTTACACCCAGTAGAACTAATGGGACTTTTTTTTCCCACTAGTTTTTACCCGACTACGGCAAAGCCAAAGGAGGGTTATTATGATTTAGCACAACTTTGAATCGTAGAACTAGTGGGGAAAAAAAACCCACTAGTTCTATCGTAGGACTGTGCAGTAGAACTAGTGGGAATGATCCAAAAATATACTCATCCCATATCCACATATCCAGATATACTCCCGCGGTTCACAAACACACATTTATCATAACTAGACTTCCATTATCACCGTCTCACCCCTGACATTGATAAATTGATTGTCACATTATGTATAATAATACCAACCTTACATGACCTACCTCACTCCTTGCCCCCCGCATATAACACGGCAACACAGGGGTGACAGTTTGGCATGTGACAGGTCTAGTTGAGATGGTTGATGTAAAAGATATTATGTGATTTTTTTCCCGATAAGGTTTTCGAGATGAATATTTATAGAGTGTTGTCATTTGTGCAGGATATTTTTTGTGTGTGCTAATATTGGTACTTAATTACTTGTTCATTAGGTATATTTTCCATTGAGCCCATCAGATATTCACTGTTGGACATACTTTCCCTAGCAACACCAGTACTAAATTGTTTAGACGTTATTAGTAGTTACTGTCTCATTGGTCTAGTGGTAGCAACCACGGCTGCTGAGCCTGCTGGTCCTGGATTTGATTCCCAGGTCGGGCTAACTGATATTGAGTTTTTCCATCAGAAATTTCTCAGTGCAACCACAGAGTTTGAATTTGTTCTCGGTTGGTGGCAGGTAGGCCCCCTGTTACATCGGACTTAAACATTACTGGCGAAATGTGAGTGTACTGTTACTCTAGTACACACGGCTACGCATCAAGCTATACAAAACCAGTATAATCTGATCGTTCATTGTGCGAAAAGATCTAGTAAAGTGAGGCCAAGATTAACTGGTTTTGTATAGCTTGATGTGTAGCCGTGTGTACACCTCTTCCTAACCCTTCAGACCTGTAATCACAGGCGTAATGTTATGTTATGTGGTGATTCAAGTTCGAAGCTTACCCAAACAACTACACAATTTAAACGCATTTGTCAATCAATCAATATTCTTTATTTGTAAACATAGGTACAGTACGCTCAAATTATCTTGGCAGCTCCGAACTTCGTGCAGGTCATTTTGTTACAACGAATGTATTAAAGTGTTATGATATTTACTTTATTTGTATTTCTCACTGTTTAAATTAGATATTTTCTGATCGTTTAAGTATTGGTTTATCTGGCAATAACAGTTTTATTCCCAAGTTTACATGCGTAAAATTTCGCAAAGCCTATGTTCAGAGCTGCCAAGATAATTTGAGCGTACTGTATACAGCAGTATACAGCAATGTGCAGGCTGTTACAATATTTTTATACAGTTTCTTCATGTTTTACCATTTGGCGTACAAATATATATTTAAAGGAAGCATTTGCCAATATTATTACAAAGAGATAAGAATTTAATGATACAATAAGATCAATAACGTCAAAAACATAATATTAACAATATTAATTTTAATAAACTGGATTATGTAATTTCAGGTAGTGTCAAGTAATGTCAGTATTTAATGGTAGCAGTGGTTACTGCGGTCAATCCGTGGATGGGTGACCCTTTATTGCATATCGAAACCATTTCGTGACTGACGACCTTCAAAATTTTTAACCTAATATAATTTATTGTGAAAAATACTTCAGAAAGAAGAGCAATAAAATTAAATCTACGAAGATCATAAAAATCCTTTTAGGTCTTATTTACAATTTGACCTATCCTGAATTTAATAATCCCCAAGATTCAATGTTACCAGATCGACATTTATTTAACACCGTTCCTCGAAGATTTTATGAAAACATAATTATAAGTATCCTATTTTACAAGTGGACTTAATTTAAATTAATTTTCGTTTGCGTCCTCGAAAAATATACTTAATTAATTAACTTATATCCATCAACGGTTTTGTGGTTCTAGAACCTTTTTAAATGTATTTCAGTATTTTATGAGGATTTCGTGGCTAGATAATAACAGCCGTAACAATGTTCAGGTTAAGCCGCTCTTGCCTAGGTCTGTGGATGGGTGACGAACCACATACCGAATTTCCTCCGTGCCTCGGACGCACGCGTTAAGCCCTTCGTCCTGGCTGTAATTTTTAGATCTTTGACCGTGTTGTCAGGCAGTCAGAAAGTCTGACAACCAGTCTTACCAAAGGAATCGTATTACTCTGTACTTACTGGGTTGTGGAGACCGGATAAGTAGTCATCCATGTAAAATACTGGTAATTAGTTGCATCCGGTTAGACTGGAAGTCGACCCCGTCGTCGTTTTCGAGTTGAGAAAAACATACCGATCGAATTGAGAACCTCCTCCTTTTTAGGAACCTCCTTGTCTACTAGATGGGGTACCTAGAAGGTGTTCACATATTATGTCCTCCTTAGCGATTGGTCAGCAGCTTCCCTAGTAGCATTTTTTGTTGGCTTTTAGTTGGGCCACATACCTCTGGTTAGTTGGCAAATGCATACAATTGGCGGGCAGTTTGCGGGTTGGGCCCAAAACTGATGGCCTACGTGGATTTGCCTACGAAGGCCCAACTTGCGATGGGGCCAACGTGCATTGCCCTACGGAGGCCCGAGGAAAACGTGTTATGGGTAGGCCCAACGACACATAATACATGTAGGCAAGCGGTTGCATGTTTGTTGGTTCTATAGCTGGTTTCATAGCGACGCGTCTCGCCAGCGCCGGCCGTATGCTTGTCGCTGAACATGAACCTTATCTGCTTCATAATAAGGTTGGTTTTTGCGATGTTTTGAAAAACCAACCTTTTTTTTGAAGCCGATAAGGTTCATGTGCAGCGACGTGCGTGCGGCCGGCACTGGCAAGACGCGTCGCTCTGAAACCAGCCCTATAGGCCAACCCAGACGACGACATACAAAAGTCACCCAAACAGTCGTCTCTCTTTTGCACTTTGACGTGATGAGTACATGAGAGGACGTTGTGTCGTCTGCGTTGACCTATTATACTTTGTGTTAACTGAAATTAAATGAAATACAAATTATGATACTTAATTGAATATTTATTTATTGTTAGATTAGGTTATTGACAAAATGAAGACTAATTTTACACAATTTGGAGACAGTAGCTCTGCAGTAAAACGATACGTACCTATGATACATTGTTATAGTAAGTACCTACCTACTTTTACAAAGTTACACAACGTAGCTAAGTTGTTGTCAAAGATTCGTTCAAGGATTCTTCTTGTGATAGGACCAGTTTTGTTCCCACCAATGTAGGTTAAGTAGTTTATCTGCAACAAACACAACACAACCCATTATAGTACGACAACAAATACATGCAATGCCAGTAAGGATAAATTATTTACAAATTTTTGTTAGGTTATGTGCGAATTAACTTGAGACCGGGCCGATGATTCAATTTCAATTTATGTTGTGCAAAATGATGCGTCGTAGTATTTTTTTAGCTAGAGATTTGCACGAAATTTTTAAAGAACAAAATAAGATAGTAGGTATTTCATAAATAATAGCATCTTAGTCCCAGGTCTCAAGGTAATTCGCACGGGTTCTGAGTAGATAAATACCTACTCATGAAAAACTTACCCGTTTCGTAAAATAAACATTTTACAGGACATAATGTCCACGTTATCCTATTTGGAGGCCACATGCAATGCGTCTTCCGTGGCGTCATCCAGTTTTCACGCACCACACCGAGTTCCCCACCGTAACCATCTTCGTCGTCAAATTCCACAACTTTAAACATTTTTATCACTGCCTGTCAGGCTAATATTTTATATTTTTAAATAAAACAAATATTACGCAGCCGCAAGCGCACCCGGCACCGCACAAATGAAATAACAAACTGCAAAATGGCGGGCGGACCGGGCGACGAGTGCCGCCGCCCGCCCCCCGCGCACCCCGAACCACCCCATAGGAGCAGCAAGTAACAGGGCCATTGAAGGGTATCTAAGTTGGACCGATGTTGTTATCATAACTTAAATCCCTACAAAAATCTCCCAACAGTAGGAATAGAAGCAGCAGGCCCGTTGTTAGTTGGCCCAATGTTGTTTTAATAACATAAATCCCTACAAAAATCACACTACAGTAAGAATAGTAACAGCAGGCCCGTCGTTGGCTCTTCGTAGGGCAAATAGTGCATGTTTAAGACAATGGGCCTATTTTAAGTTTTGGTTGGCGGAATAACTAACCGTCTGCCAATACATTCCCAACTGTTGGCGTATGGAAGCCAACGGCAATTGCTACTAGGGTTAGGGCTTCACCTCACTTGGAGTGATCATCCCGATGCTTGCCGCTTGTGCCAACACGCTGCGACGCCATTTATGACGGGGACGGCAACTTTTTCATTTCCCTTTCATGTAAATTTACGTGGTAAAATTCCCATTTCCAGTGTTGATAATTATTATGTTTTATTGACCATGTCAGTTGAACTTACAAAAAAAGTTTTTAAAAAGTAGCAGGTGGCGTTCTGTGGTTTCTGCAGACCCCCATGGGAAAAGGGTGTGAGTTTATGTATATATGTCTGTAAAAGAGTTTACTCCTCAACAAAACTTTTTTCCATACACATCCCATCCGTTCCTCACCGCTAGATGTCGCTTTTAAAAACCTTTGAAATAAAGCACTTTATACTCTACTGTTACAGGAAAAAGACATTAACCATCTAGAGGTCAGGTTTAAACATTTTCTGCCAACATTTTATCGACACAAACTTTGTCGTTGTGGTCCAAAGTTGGTTGCTGAAAGTTGGTAACGCGTATTTTAAGGGAATTAGCGTTGCAAACCTACGGGTGTTTTGTTGCGTTGTTTATGTTGGTAGAACCGTTTTTGGTTCTAATTTTAAAGTAATTGGAGTAGTGATGTGTTATTTTGAAATGGGGAAGAAAACTGTCAAATAGTTCCACGTAGAGGGCGCTGTGCGTTGGCTACAAACAAACTGTCTAACTCCATAGAAATTGAACAATATCTTAATATTTTGTGACTTTTTTCAATATTATGGGTCGTTGTGTAGCCTTTGGATGCAAAGAAATAGGCGTTGTCAGATTTCCAAGAAATTTACGCACGAAGAGAAAGTGGGAAAAGGCACTGAAACTAAAAAAATTCAAAACAAGTAATTTTTCAAGGTTATGTGGGAAACATTTCAACGAAACAAACTACGAGACCACTTCTAAGGCGACAGGTTAGTACGATACCTATTATTAATTCTGACTTTTATTAATAATTTGAATGTGTGGGAGAAACAAGGGTCGAACGTTGACTTGGTTTCTCCCACTTCAAGTCAACGTTCGCTCATGGGGGATTTAAGCCACACTGATATATGCCAAGTATTAACATTACCCAATATTGTTTCAGGCTTTCCACTCCAACGCAATATTTTGAAGAAATCTGCTGTGCCCTCTATATTTTGTTGGAATGAATCACAGAGTGTCACCTCAGCTCGAACTGAGCGATTGCAACAGAGAAATGCAAGGCGTTGCTTATTAGCAAGCCCTATAATATCAAACGAACCACTGCCATCTACCAGCTTTGATCTTATTCCAGACATGAACATAGAAGAATTGGTACTTTTCAAATAACTATACATTTTGTAACATTTTAACAAATGATGTATTACCTTACTTTGTTTATTATTAGATCATTAAAAAGCAAAAAGTTAGTGAGTGAAGTTTATTTTACAACTTGTAGAACCATAATATTGCCCAGAAAACAGCTAAAAGTCGATAAAATGTTAAATCTATTGTACTTTTCGACAAGCTCCGCTTTCTTTCCTTGTTGCGTTGTTCCTCGTTTTTTCAATTCCTCCTTTAACTGGGTGATACGCCAGGTAGCATACATTGTGCAGCGACAAATTGAGTTAAAAAACCCGCGCAAATACTTGAAAAATCGTCCACACAATGCAAACGTTTATTTAAAAAAAATTGACATGTGTAGCCAAACACCAGCGCCATCTTGCGGCGAAGTTTCCAGGAAACAACCCCATTGCCTCGTTGGTGTAGTGGCTGTAAGCGCGATTGCTGAGCTTGAGGTCCTGGGTTCGATTCCCAGGCCGGACAAAGTGTAATTGGGTTTTCCATTTAGAATTTCTCAATAACAACCACGGAGTCTAAATTTGTGAAGGGTTGATGTCAATTGGCTCGCCCCCTATTACATGGGATCAAAACATAGTTGGTGAAACTACCTATCCCTTCCAGGATTAACACACAGGGCACGAATCCCGTTCGACGACCCGAGAATGTAACCTAGTACCTCACGCTCAGCAGTCGCGTTTGCAGCTCCACAACCATTGAGGCAGTCACGAGAATTATAATTAAATTAAAACCATGCCTAGTTACAAACTTGTCATAATTTCGAACTTCTCGATATAAATTAACAGTTTCAAAACAATTCATAAAGTAACTACGAACAATACGCACCTGCTTTTACTAAATTCTGAATTAAACATTAACTAAAACTTTTGATTACTGGCAGCCGAAATAAACTAGGACAAAACTTAAATTACAATGAAAACGGCGCCTCAGTTTATCTGATAGACTGGTGCCAACACCACCCTAGTACTGGACCACAGAATACGTAACTCATGGAAGGATCAGACAAGAAGACCTAGATATAGTGACAGTCTAACAGCGAGTACGATTGTAGAAATATGTCTCAACTTATCTGAAAGACTGGTGTCAACATTACCCTAGTACTGGACCACAGAATACGTAACTCATGGAAGGATCAGACAAGAAGACCTAGATATAGTGGCAGTCTAACAGCTAGTAGGTACGATTGTAGAAATATGTCTCAATTTATCTGGAAGACTGGTGCCAACACTACCCTAGTACTGGACCACAGAATACGTAACTCATGGAAGGATCGGACCAGAAAAACTAGCTAAAGTGACAGTCTATCAGCTAGAACGATTGTAGTAATATACCTCAATTTATTTGATAGACTGGTGCCAACACTACCCTGGTCTGGTTCTGGACCACAAAATACGAAACTCATGGAGGAATCGGACCAGAAAAACTAGTTACAGTGAAAGAAAAGATATTTATCTACCCAAATATCATAAACCCTCTCTAATGCGTTCAAAAACCATAGGCAATGACCAGCATTACCAACCAGCAGAAATTAACAGAACTGTAATGAACTCATAACCTACTGAAAATAGTAGGTTATGAGTTTAAATTTGGAACTGGTGTCAAATTCAAGTGAGTGTGCTATTCTATTAACTACATTAAAACAGATACCTATCGATACGAAACCCGAATTCAGTATGATTTTAATTATAAATCGCACGACATTTTGATCTCGAGTGACACAAGAATAGTGACTGTGTTCGTTTGCCTATGATTTTAAAAAAATGACAGATATCCGAAACGCCGCCATTTCGAGCTGTCATTTGTTCGTTAGCTTTTTATTCCCTTTCATTGAGTAGACAAATTTTCTGATAAGTTCTTTATTTCTGTCGAAAATGAGTGATAGTGACTCAGAAATTAACATGAACACTCCGCCAGATATCGTAAATGCAGCGACGAATGCAACTAATAACCTGTTTATTTTTTATTGCATTAAACTGGTAACAATGCTGGTCATTTCCCTATGGTTCCTGAGCCCATCATAGAGCCCTTATGATATTCGGGTAGATAAATTAGTGTATGCAACTATACATAATTAGGCATTACAACACTCGTGTGATGCTATTAAGAAACTCGCCTTCCGCTCGTTTCTTAAACCCACACTTGTGTTGTAATGCCCTTCATTATGCACAGTCGCATAAACTACTATTATTTGGCGCACGTCATAAGTGCATACAAAATAAAATAAAAACTAAACCTTAAACAGAAAAATAAGAATAATAGTGTGATAGGTAGTTACAGTCGATCAGCGAGAACGATTGTAGAAATTTGCCTGAATTTATTTGAAAGACTCGTGCCAACACTGTGCTGGTACTGGTCAATAGAGTCAAGTAACTAATGGAGGGAGCAGAAAAGAAGACCTAATTAAGGTGACGGCCTATTAGCGAGAACGAATGTAGGTATGTCAAAAGCTAGTTGGATTGACGTAAACTACAGAATAGTTTGCGGCAAATAATAAAAGTCAGTAACGTGATGAACATGATTGTAGCAGTTGTATAAACAAAACAGGAGTTGGTACTCAAAGTCACCAACGCACTCTGATTATTAGTCTTGTGCTTATAACATGTATTGCAAACATCGTAAAGGTAAAATTAAAATCACCTATGTGGTGTCAACGTTTGTATGGAACGCAACAAGTGTAATTGAAAATTCCATTAACTATGTACTCCATGTTCGTGTGCTTACTTTAGAAAAAAAACTATCAGCCACAAAGCCATTATACTGGGTAATATTAGTTGAAAGCTATAATTTTATGACAAGCATCACAATTATTGGCGGACGGCACCGTTGTTGGCGCAAATAATGTGTTCTGTGTGACGCGGGTTCGGCCCCCCCACAATACAGGAGTAACTCCAAGCGTGCAATGGGAAACTCAATATACGGCGGTATCTAACGTAGATACCGCCCTATATTGAGTTTTGACTAACCAAGTTTTAAGGGGTATTTTTTTAACTATCGTATCTATAATTCTATGTAGCGTATAAGTAGTCGCTATAGAATTATAGATACGTCCGGCGGACCCTGGTCAGCCAGTGATTTCTCGCTCTGACTGGCTAATCCTTTCATTATGTTGGAAATTCAATCTTTCCACACGCAGTCCTGCGTGTCCTGTTGGCTGTTTACTACAGGAACTGATGGATGCTACTGAAAGCTCCAAACTAGTAGCTCAGTTCGAGGCCGCTAAGAAGAAAAAGGGCGCAAGCATTAAAATGCGGAAATTTTTTAATATACTCAAGTTCAATTTATTTTTACCCCAAACATAATAAAAACAAGCCCTATCCAATCAAATAACTAAATAACCTTGACACTTTTATAACTGCTTACCAAAAATAAAATAACTACGAGAAACAAGAAAATTATGAACCGAAAGTAGGTACTTCCCAGAAAATGTTTCTCTAACTTCATTACAGGGAGTTTCACATTTTCTAATTTTCGAAATAAACAGGGCAAAGATAATAAGGAAAAGATAAAAGAAACCGCATTATTACTGAAAACGAAATATAGTCGGGGAGCCTGGGACTGATGCAAAAAAGATAAGGACAGATTTATGGAGAAAGATAAAAATATGCAGTCTATTTTTCAGAAGTAAGGAACGTTAAATATTATTTTGTATGCAGCAAACTGAGTGAAATTTACTTGAAATTTCGCTTTGGGTTTCTTCCTGTTTTCGCAAGTTTTTTTGTGGAATTGTTTGTACAGTAATAATCTAGGGGAACGTTAGAATCTTGAGTCGCTTTGTTAGCTTAGAATGTAGTACCTACAATTCGACTTAGATAATAATTATTGGTTTATTAGTCCCTATCTTAGCCTATCTATATAAACGTCACTTAAGACGTACTTTGACTTGGGCATGTTCCTGTCTCTAACTTGGACATGCAGTCTCACAGTTGTGTGACAGCGACAGTAATAGTGTTAATCCCAAGTACACACGGCTACACATCAAGCTATACAAAACCAGTATAATCTGATCGTTCATTGTGCGAAAAGATCCAGTAAAGTGAGGCCAAGATTAACTGGTTTTGTATAGCTTGATGTGTAGCCGTGTGTACGTTACGTTGCGGTACATTTATAGATCTCAGTCGTAGCCTTATCGTTTCGTATGATATTGATATACCTACCGGAAATATTGCATTGTAAATTGCTGTTTTATATAGTCATCAATCATAACTATCGTCCAATGAAAGCAAAGCAAAAGCTATGAAAACAAAGCAAAGCCCTAAAAAAAAAAGTATTAAGCAGCAAAAAAAGGATAAAAGAAAAGCATTAAGGTGGATGGATGATTGCTCTCACTGGCATTTTGTCGCTAGATGGCGACACATCCACAATTTCGAACATTTTCAATTTTTACACCTAACATAGAAATTTTTAATAATTAACTTTACTTTTTGCTAAACTTTGGGCACTAACTTGATTTTTTTAGATAATCGCCGTGGTTGTTAACTGGTATCATACAAAGATTAGTAGAAAATTAAGATTAAGCCATATGAATTTACTCATTACACACACATGCAAAGTAAATAGTAGTAACTTACGACACCACTAGATGGCGTTAATTTAAAGAAAGAGGACCAAATTAATTATTTATAAGATAGATGTCGTTACAGTCGTTAAAGCAAAAACTAAAAACAAATATTAATATTTTTATTAAGCATACTATATATTACTAGAGGTTAAATTGTTATGTTCCAATCTATTTCTTTATATATAACTAGCGACCCGCCCCGGCTTCGCACGGGTGCAAATGGATGTTATTATACCTACATATAAACCTTCCTCTTGAATCACTCTATCTATTAAAAAAAACCGCATCAAAATCTGTTGCGTAGTTTTAAAGATTTAAGCATACAAAGGGACATAGGGACAGAGAAAGCGACTTTATTTTATACTATGTAGTGATTATTGGTCTGGAATCGAAATCCGATACTTTTTCACCATAACAAATTATTTTGGGTAATAAAGGTATATTGTATCTATATATAGGTTGTTGTAATGTGACTGAACCTAAATAGTACCTAACGTGTAAATAAATTGTGACGTGTACTAAATAAATAAAACAATATTTATTCAATCGTAAAGCTTTTTATTGTACCTTACTATAAATTAATAATATTTATCTATGGTTAATATTTTCATACAAATAATCGTTTTATTTACTCTCACTACATTTACCAAAATAGTTTCTGGTTGGATACGAACCATCGACTCGTACCACCACACAAAGATAGCACACTTTTTTTAAAAATATTTTTGATAATACTGATTCTGAATTTAGTATTAGAAAGAATAAAATTCGTAGATTACAATTTAGATAACATCACAATTCACACGTAAGTGCGGGTAACGGCACTTGTAAGTATCTTACACAACAACACACAAGTGGTTGCTAGCTAAACATAACATTTATTTTTCAAGAATACCTACTTATTATACAATTTTGAACTTCAATAAATATTGTTTTCCAATTGAATTGTTAAGCTGGTACCTAAATACATGATAGAAACATATATACACAGAAAAATCTTATAAACTAACAAATAACTCAAACTATACATCGCCGTATCAATCTTCTGCTTGTCACATAAATCATTTCCATTTATATCATTTCCGTGCGATCTGAATCAAATGGACGACGTAGTTTTCGCTGCAACAAATCAATTTACACAGTTTTGTTAGACTATTCATACTGAACCCACACCTCGATAAGTTAGGAAATGAGTAAGACTTCAATTTTTCATACCTTTTAATTCCTTGATGTCTAGACATTTAGCATTTTCTCAACTCGCCCCAAAATAATTTCCGGCAGTACACATGTTTTAAAAAGTGTAAACTTTGGCATCATAGCGTTGATAAATTCCTCATCCCGGTTAACTTCTATGACAGTCAATGGTTGGGTGACGGATATAAAGCAAATGAAGTAACATTTATTCATTTTGGTAATTCGCAATTGACCCTGGACCTAGAATCAAAATAATAATAGCTGTTGAAAAGAAACAAATACAATCCAAGAAATACATTATTATTATACATGCATCAACCAAGAAATAATGATATTTGTTACTTACTTGATAATAATAATTATGCTTTTTGTTTATAACTAAAACATCATTTTCCATATGAATATGTTTTTTTTTTATTTTTTGATGCTTCTCTAATATTTTGCGATTTCCTTTCCAAGGAGGGAAAACATTTTCTGCTTCTTTGATACCTGTAAAAAAGAAAACAGTTTTTAGGCCTACGCCAGTGAACCAAATTAAAAAATAATTATCTTTAGTACAAATATTATTTTTATAAAGAATGCATTTCACACGTATTTCACATGATTGTGACATGGCGTGGCAATATGACGTCTGCAAATCTAAAATGAACAAAGTGACAATTATAATTCTTGTACTGGCTTGTGCTGTAGCTTCTTAGAAAGTAAGAAACAATAAGAGGATGGCTGATATCTTACCATTCCAGGAATCTGATTTACTCATTAAAAATCATTAGAACAATATTCCCATGATGTCTTTTCAATGTTGCTTGCACTTTTTTCCGTGATTTTCACGGCCCTGAATACATAAATGTCGTTTATATACGCAAGCTTATTAGTCGGGTTCATCTTATAAAGAGTTGCAATTAAATATGTAATCAAACAGAATAACTCATGCATCACTCAAGCTGTCAAGTGTCAAGCTGGAATGCAACTGAACAGACCAATAGGGATGTCCATCTGATATCGATTGAGCAAAGAATCGATTTTTTGGATAAATTAAAAATGTTTTTTCAAATCGATATCTAGTGCTGAATCGATTCAGGAAATCGATATTTCACCCCAGAACATCAAGTTTTTTTTGTTTGAATTTTTAAGAATTGTGGTGGCGGGATAAGCATATATTGCGCGGGCAAATCGTTTTGCGTAAAAATACGGAGAAAACGATTTTTTCCAGATATTGACAGCGTTTTACCCTGAAATAAAACGCTTATTAAATACCTACCTTATTTGAAGCTTAAATATAATGAGATAGGCCTATCTGTTTTCCGCTCGTCTTACCTCTCTGTCTACCCTAGTAGCTCCCTCTCGCTCGCACACTTCCATTCACTCATTCACTCCTTCACCGGCGCGGCCGCTCGGCTCGCTCTCGTCATTGTGTCGAATTATACCAGGCAGAGGATAAAAGTTAAGCTTCAAATAAGGTAGGTATTTAATAAGCGTTTTATTTCAGGGTAAAACGCTGTCATTAAACACCTGACCGTTATTTGAAGCTTAAATATAATGAGACCTGTTTGTTATCGCCTGGTGGAGGAGGACGCCAATGTGAAGGTATGCACGTCCACACGCTGAAGGCGCAAAAGGTAACAATGAATGTTACAGTAAGTGTGCGAGACTAAGTAAATTTATTCAATCACCATAAAAATATTATGAACTTAGAAATTGTCATATTTATGAACAAAATAAATAAAATGTAGTAAACTTCTTCATAGATTCGATTAAATTGGGCGAAAACAATTTGAGATCCCAGAGCTAACAGGGGCCTGAACGACTTCACGCCTATAGAAGCGACGGAATATTATGTCACCCGACCTCCAGGTATCTTGTGACAAAATTTCGTCAACCGAGACGTTATCGGCCCAACTTCTGGAAGCGACCACTGAGCGGACGCTACCGGGAGCTGCAATAATACCAGCCTCTGATAGGAGAGATTTTACCCAGCCCGCAATTACAGTACGCGATGCTGCCTTATGATCACCTCTCAAATTCACAAATAAAGAATCATTATTTAGGGAATTACGTTTTTGATTAAACAATTTGATACACTGCTTCACCCAAAACACCGGATCGAGGTTTTTAGTATTTTCATTTCTTAGTAATTTCCAGCCCGATTGCCCGAAATCAGAACGGTCAGTTTTAGAGCCAAATCTGGGCCATAGAATGATGTGATCAGTATTGTCAATGTATAATGCTCTTGATTGACTGCCAGAAGGGTCAGGTCATGGATACGTCTACCAGAAACCAAAAGCAGCAACATAGCTGTGTGTCTTGCGGTAGCAAAACAGTTATTCTCGCTAAATTCATATGAAGACAAAAAGGAAATGAGAACATTGATATCCCAAATAGTTATCTTATGGGGCACAGGCTTTCTTAATGCAATAGATTTCATAACATGCTTAACCAGTACATGAGCACTTAAGACTCCCGATATTTCGGTATTACAGAGCTTAGACGCCACAGATTTGTGTAAAAGTATAGTATTGTATGATAGGTTTTCATTCAAATATAAATCGGCAAAAAAAATTGCTAGAATTGAACCGGTTGGGCGGTATGGATCCGATTTCTCTTTTTTTTACACCATCCTAACCATCTATGCCATGCGGCTTTGTATGTATTACGTGTAGAGGGACGCCAGGACGATGAAAGTAGGTCCAGTTGGGAACGGTTTCAATCATTTAGGCTATGAGACCACCCCCACATACTTCTAGTGTAATTTCCTGTACTTTGGGAGGCGGAAAGGCCGTCGAGATGTCTACTAGATGGCGGTTCAGATGCCTGATTGTGAAAGGAGCAGCTAGCGCTCGGGATTCGAGATCGGCTCTCCAAAAGACCCGTTCCCACCGAGGCACCACTAACAGAAAGAGGCCCTTGGCCCGGTTGAGATGAGTGAGTGCCTTGGGGATCAAATATGGAGGAGGAAATATCCACGCTAGGTGGTAATTCCAAGTCTGGGAAAAAGCGTCGTGCAATAGGGCTCATTCGTCTTTCTGGTTCAGAGACGTATAATTGGCCCCACATGCGCATTTTTCGACGCAAACAAATCTATTACCGGACCCCGAATCTGTTGAAAATCAGGTCTGTACAAGCCGGCAAAAGGTGCCATTCGGGCGGAGATCGGTAGCGAGACAGATGATCTGCGTGAGAGTTGAATCTGCCGGGAATGTGATGAGCGGCTAGGTGAATTTGGTAACCGATCTAGAACCTTGAAAATATCGATTGTCAAGCCCATGAGAGCTATTGATTTCGTGCCGCCTTCTTTGCGAATGAAAGCAACGGCTGTTCTGTTGTCGGACTGCCATAGAACTGTGGAACGACACAGATACTGACCCTGGTCCTGTAATATCTTCAGTAATGCTAGAAGTTCCTTCTGGATGCAGTGTATCGATTGTTCTTGTTCGTTCCATGGCCCCGTGAACGAACAGTCGTCTAGTTGTGCTCCCCAAGCTAGGTCCGAGGCATCGGTCGCTAGGAAATGCGTTGGAGGCGCGAAGTGGATCGGAGAAGGACAAGTGTGGTTCTGCAACCACCAAGTTAACTCTTTCAGGGCATGTACTGGAATTATGAACCGTTTGGCAACTGGCATTTTGAAGACTGTATTCAGAAAAGAGAGGAGTGCTCGAAAGTGAAGCCTGCCCCTTGGTACAACAAAACTTGCAAAGTTTAATAGACCTACTAGGCTCTGCAAAGCCTTCAAATCGAGAGCTCTCTCTTCTAGGGCTGTCGATATCTTGGACTTTAGATCCAGGTACTTTTTCTCTGGAAGAGAAAGTTTACCAGAGTGTTCCACTGAACACCCAGGTAGACTAGACATTGACAAGGTGTGAGTGTGGACTTGTCGAAATTCATCAACCAACCAAGGTACTGCAACCTCTCTACCGTGATTTGGATATGGGTCTGTAAAATCTGTGGGTTTTGATGTACAACCAGAATGTCGTCTAAGAAGACGATTATTCGAATCCCTTGATCCCCGACTCCCGAGTGACTGAGCTACCCAATTGGATAGGGAGGCAAATATCTTGGGAGCCGTGCTAAGACCGAACGGGAGGCACGTCATTTCCATTAATTTTCCTCTGTAGATTAGACGCAGGAACCGTCTGTGAGATGGAGCTACGGAAAGGTGAAAATAGGCCTGTGACAGGTCTATTTTGCACAACCAATCTTTTGGTTGAAGGAAGTCTGGGACTCGATAAACATTTATTAATCTGAACCTGTCGGTGATTACGTAATTGTTCAAGGCAGCTAGGTTGAAGATGGGTCGGTGGGACTCGTCGTCCTTTGGCACAAGAAACATTGTGGACACAAAACTTGGCGAAGCCTTTGCATTCGAATGAACCGTGCTGAACTGACTTTCGTTCAACGGTGGTACTACAAGTGGCGGTCGATGTAAAAAGGGTATGCGATACACTTCTATTATCTTTAACAGATAACTTGGGGCACCCAGTTCCTTCCACCGATGGTGGTAATGAACCAGACGACCCGCTCTGAATGTTCGGGATCGATAGTCAATACTTACGTTTTTTTTTTTTTTTTTTTTTTTTTTTGTTCCGGTTGTAATTCTCAGAGGGTGATGCGGCTCGCTTGCGGCTATTCTTGCTGTCCTGCTGCCTGTAGCCTTGCCGACCTCCTCTGCCTCGAAAGGAACCTCTTGAACCGCCCGAGAATGACGGGCGATTATAGTCGATAATAGAGCCATGCATGACCCTGCGAGGGTCGGGCATTACAGTAACCCTGCGAGGGTTGATTGTAAGCATGGGAAATATGC
The DNA here is from genome assembly GCA_949316265.1 of Diarsia mendica. NCBI lineage: Eukaryota > Metazoa > Arthropoda > Insecta > Lepidoptera > Noctuidae > Diarsia > Diarsia mendica. The sequence goes on along the minus strand of OX438911.1, from coordinate 5,862,671 downwards.
GTAGGCGCACAACATCCATGAGCGGTACCCTGCGAGGGTACGTTACGTAAAGCCTGCCCCTGCGAGGGGTGGCGTGCGGGCTTGCTTTGACCCGTTTGCGAAACGGAAGCAGAACTGCCCGGCTTTTGTAAAGGCGTACCCTGCGAGGGTACCTTACGTAAAGCCTGCCCCTGCGAGGGGTGGCGTGCGGGCTTGCTTTGACCCGTTTGCGAAACGGAAGCAGAACTGCCCGGCTTTTGTAAAGGCGTACCCTGCGAGGGTACGTTACGTAAAGCCTGCCCCTGCGAGGGGTGGCGTGCGGGCTTGCTTTGACCCGTTTGCGAAACGGAAGCAGAACTGCCCGGCTTTTGTAAAGGCGTACCCTGCGAGGGTACCTTACGTAAAGCCTGCCCCTGCGAGGGGTGGCGTGCGGGCTTGCTTTGACCCGTTTGCGAAACGGAAGCAGAACTGCCCGGCTTTTGTAAAGGCGTACCCTGCGAGGGTACCTTACGTAAAGCCTGCCCCTGCGAGGGGTGGCGTGCGGGCTTGCTTTGACCCGTTTGCGAAACAGAAGCAGAACTGCCCGGCTTTTGTAAAGGCAAGAAGGCTTTTCGAACACCACCTGCCTTCTCTAGTGCTGTGGCTAGTGACTCCGCATTAAACACGTGCTGGCACGACGGAGGGATCTTACGTAACGCGGCCTTGACAAGGGGATCGCGCACGTGGTTTGTAATTCCATCCCTTCTCATCTGAATAACCTCCGCACGGTGACCGCAGGTTAATTGCAAAAGATCGGAAGAAACTTTGAAAAAAAAAATCGCCCTTCAAAAATAGCTAGTTAACTTTATCGTTAATACCCTCGTAAGACAAATCGGAACCACGCGCCCACTGTAAAAAACTTCTGATAGAAGTTTGTAAAGCTTCGCGCTCTTTAAGGATGCAGAACGATAAGGCAGCGAAGGTCTTGCCGGCGTGAGCAAGATGGCGTAACGAATCATACGTCCTAATTTCTTTCTCCGGGGGAAGAATTATAAAGTTTTTGGGTTTCTGCATAACGAACCTCGCACCAATCACTACTATCTAAATGTTGCAAATCCTTTAAAGTTTCAAGAAACTCCCGAGGAGTCTTTGGAATACTAGGTTCTTTCAATTTCGTCTCTATTTCAAAGGTAAAATCTGACTGAGCCTCAGGTGCCGGCACCTCAACAGAATTTACAATCGGATCTTCGTAAAGTTCGCCACTTACGTTTCCATCAACTAGATTTTCATTAAAGTGTACCGCGGCACAGGGCACAAAATTATTGTTGCAAAAAATTAATTTATTTCGAAAGTCATCTACCTGACGTGTTAATTTACGGAATTTCCGGAATCGTGTCGTCGATGCCGGCGTTTGCCCCCCCTTTTTTTATTGCGGTGACGCGGTGTGGATCTGAGTCCGAAGACGACGAACTCGAGCTGCTAGAGGATGAGTTACTATTCGACGAATAAGACCTAGCTCGCGACTGACGACAAATACGCGATCGTTTTTTATTGTCACTATTAGCGGGAGCACTAGCACTAGAACATGGGGTTTTCGAGCCCGTATTTGAAACACTTTTGTCACTTTCCATGTTAACACGAGCTGTAAATCTAGGAAAAAAAACCACACAAAACCTAATTAAAGTAAAATTTGTAGGTGGGTAGACTGAGTACCAAAAGAAAAAACGTACCGAACGGTAACACCGTTTGATTTTTAAATGATTTAGAAAGGTAAGAAAAGCTTTTTAAACACTTACGTGGAACAGGAATATATTATATGTATATAAATTTGCAAAGATATGCAAAATTAATTTACTGAGCCCTGAGCACGACCGTGCGCAGCGGAAAACAGGACGCCAATGACGAGAGCGAGCCGAGCGGCCGCGCCGGTGAAGGAGTGAATGAGTGAATGGAAGTGTGCGAGCGAGAGGGAGCTACTAGGGTAGACAGAGAGGTAAGACGAGCGGAAAACAGATAGGCCTATCTCATTATATTTAAGCTTCAAATAACGGTCAGGTGTTTAATTATTTATTTATTTTATTTTGGCAACAAACAGTCATGTACCTACTTACAAACAATATTATTTATGAAAGAATTGGTTCCTTACAAAAGACCTAGTGCCGATATGAGACTAGCTAAATCCTTTTCGCTCATCGATCGTTATTTCGCCCCTGTAAACTCCTGCATTGCGAATTTCATCGAAAAAAAAGATTTTTTTAATTTGTGAATCGAGTTTATATTTCCTACATAGCGGATCTTTTTCTGAGTTTTTTTTTATTCCTTTCGTCTCTCTTTCAAGTCGATAGTCGCCGCGATTCTGCGAATGAAAATGTACCTAACCTGACAAACGTAAAAGTGAGTTTTGCTCACGGGCGGCGCGCGTCTACATGCGCGCCGCCGTTTGGATATTGTGAATAGCCAGGGATGCCTCTGACGGCAGATGCAAGATGTTAGTAGGAATTATTTACCTATCCCAAAAAAACTGCACAGCAACACCGCTAAAGAAGTTTTCACTTCAAAAACAAGACTTGTAGGGGTTGCGTCGTTTTATTTTTATTACAGAGTTCCTATGGCCTCCTTCCAGGGCCTCAAGTCTGGTATTTTTAAAAATATCGTCATTCCAACACGATCCCATTGTCATTTTGCTAAAAGTTTGTAGTAGGCAATGACGTACGTAGTAGGTACATAATCTGCTAATTCATAGTGGTCGATCATTGGTCCGTCAATGGTCTCGTAATAGAATTGTGATAGAATGACGCTGTCGTATTGCGGGTCACGTGGGCAGGGCTAGGCCCCGGCCCTAGGCCCTTTCATTGTCATGTCACACAGCACACTCACTGACTTCTATATTTGGCTGTGGACTTCTTGTCACTCTTATGAAAATCAACAAAACATTTGATAGGATTCTTCTCTTTGAATGTGTGCGTGTAAGTTAGTGTAAGTTTGAGTGACAATATGTGTGTTCGCGGTAATTTTTATAGAATGTACCTATGTACCTAATGTAACCTATAGGGCACTCCCGGTCATCCAAGAATTGTGAAATTTGGGGTGAAGCAAGCTCTTATAGCATAAATAAAGGAATAATTATGAAATTTGGGGTGAAGCAAGCTCTTATAGCATAAATAAAGGAATAATTATGAAAAATAAAAAAAGTTAAAAACTCCCATACAAAACATAAAACCAATATAATTTGGTCCTTGAATCGTATGAGCGCCTATACAATCCAGAGGTCAAGTTTCATTAGCCAGTAGAAGAAATTGTATAAATTACAGCATAGGTACCTCTGACTTTTCGCGGCGCAGCGCGCAGCTGTGTGCGTGCGTGTAGTATGTTTGTAGTGAATCATTCATTGACTGATAACCATTTCATTGTACTTACTAATTTTGTTCAATATTTGCTTTATTTTTGTTAACTAATTTGGGGAATCGTTAGTGAACGCACAAACCCGCAATGCGTTTTTTGGAAATTACTCTACAATGACTACATTAGAAGATTTTAGGACATTATCTAAAATCCACGCCGCAAGGGCCGACGCCTGTCGGGACTGCGTGTTGTTCGAAAGAGATAGGTACCGCGGCCTCGCATACAAAGGGCTAAGAAGAACATTTTGTGTGATTTTTTAGGGTTCCATACCTAGTCATCTAGGAACCCTTATAGTTTCGCCATGTCTGTCTGTCCGTCCTCGCTTAATATCTGTAACCATTAGCAATAAAAAGCTGAAATTTGATACCAATATGTGTATCAATCACGCCGACATAGTGGTGAAATAAAAATTGGAAAAAAATGTTTTATTAGGGTATAATTATGTAAAGTGGGAAGTGTTTTTTTTTTAAATTTCAACCCTAACGTGTGATATATTGTTGGAAAGGTATTTAAAAATGAATAGGGGTTTACTAAAATAATTTTTTGATAATGTCAATAATTTCGGAAATAATCGCTCCAAAAGTAAAAAACAAACCCCTCTAACTTTTTTATATTAGGTATTTACCTATTTATATTTTTGAAGCATAAGTTTAGAAAATATGAAAAAAATCTGAAAAGTAGAACTTTGGACTTTCTAGGAAAATCATTTTGAACTTGGATGGAAACAACAGATGGTAACAGCAGTTATCCAATATAATTTGGTCCCTGAATCGTATGAGTGCCTATATAGTCCAGAGGTCAAGTTTCATTGGCCCTTAGAAGAAATTGTATAAATTACTAGTTGATGCCCGCGGCTTCGCCCGCGTGGATACTGTAAAAACAATCCTTGATGCGGATTATATATTGTTTTTATTTTTTTCCCCCACACTAGAAATTTCTCCTGTATCGTGGGTGCGTTCACAAACATTTCAAATCAAAGTGGTTTGTCTGTGTATTCACTTATCTTGCTGGTTTCACATGAATTAAATATGATTCAATCAATAGATGTAAGTAGTACACACGGCTACACATCAAGCTATACATTTCCAGTATAAGCTGGTCTCGAATTGTATAGGATTTCCATACAGTGCGAGATCAGCGTAAACTGGAAATTTATAGGTTGATGTGTAGCCGTGTGTTTCACAATTTTATTGCGTAGGTAGGTAGGTAGAAAAAAAATAGGTAAGTTTGCCTACGCTGATCGCCTGATTTAGGTATAGGTACCTACCCTAAGTATACATGAACTTCTATTCTCTGATTTTATTCAACCCAAACCAATGAATTACTACCTACCAAACCGTGTCAGAAAATGTATTATCAGTGGGTACCTACCTACTTACAGTAGAATTTTTTTTTAATCTTTAGGTAGGTATATACTATACTATTATAACTTATAAGGACCCATTAGGTGGACAAAATTTTAGAAATCATTCAGACCACCAAAATAAGGACTATGATAATAATAAAAATCATGGGAGAAGTTAGAACTTTAGAAGTGAACAATATACTCTGTACCGAACAAAAAAGATTTAGAAAAAGAAAACGATAAATCCTGGCCGCCAGATCGCACATATTTTTTTTTACTTTCTAGCATTTTTTCTCATTCCCTAATAAAAAAACATTGTATCAATCATAAAATGTAAAATCCGCGGGCAAGCCCGCGCGCCGGCGCTAACTTGCTAGAAACGTTGAACTATGACCTTGAATGCGCAGTAACACATTTTCGGGTCTCAATCGAAGTGCAGCATTCGGGGCCGCGCGTAACCATAGTAACGCGGTGACGCTAGTCACCATACAGTTGCATTCCGCCCCTTGCCACCCGCGCACTGTAACCTTACTTTGTTCTATGTCTGTTTATTCGAATTTTCGAACAGCGCCATCTATTATAAATATTTACCGAACGTAAACTCGTAACACAACAGCAACGAACCCTTTCTTGGTGGTTCTATAAATTTCTGTCAGATGGCGCGATTCAGGTCACTCACACATACAAAGATTTTGCGTTTTTTATTGAGTCTAATTCGCCTACAAATACTGTTTTTTTAATAAAATTTGGGCGTTTTGCGGTCATAATACATTATAAAGACTCATTAAACTTGCTTTTATTCTTCAGAAATCGTTTATTTACGGAGATTTCACCTTCTGCAAAATGTATGGCGAGGTCTAACTAGGGATCCACCTTAAGCAATAAAAACCAAGATGATCGTAAAAGTAGCTTTCCATATAACTTAACATCAAGCCAGGTATCTCCAAGGACTTGGTCCGGTACATGGTACTTGTGTGACAGAAAAGGTTTGCGTGGCGCAGGTTATAAAAATAAGACCACGAAACATGTCAACATAAAATATATAATTTATAAAATAAAGTCACCGACTATGGGTGTGGGTAGGTTCATGGCGCACCCTATTGCGTTTCACCTGTGAGGTGCACGTTACTGCCCCGTTAGCTGGCGTGGCGATGACCGCAGCGAGGTGCCACGCTGGATGCCAGGGGTGTAGGCCGACAGGTGGTCGCGTCGACCCGGAGAGAAGCTCGGCGAGGCCCACGTGGCAAATATGGTCAACGTGGGAAGTCCGTGCCGAACTTTATGGCGCGCACGTCTGAGGCAAAACGGGCCCAGGGGTGTAGGCGCGCAGTGAGCGGGTAGGCGTCATTCCAACCCAACTTTGGAGATGCTGAGGTGTTCCTCCAGCAGGAACCTGGGACCCTGGAACGTAACGTCCAGCGTGTCAAGAGGTGGACAAAAGGTCACCTCCGCTGATTGCGACACCAAGCTAAGCAAAGCGAGCAACAGTGCGATAATGAAGGTGTTGGTGGGATGTCACAATCAGACGGAGTTCACATGATGGAGAGAGTGCAAAGGCATGATAGCACATTTTGAGTGTGAAGCACAAAATATCAAAATGTGTTGAGCTGAAGGCAATGAGGCAGTTAAATACATGAAATAGGCGTAGCAAAAGGTCGGCGAATAGAGGGAAAATAGGTTTACATGCTAAAATAACCTATAAGACAAAATACACACATGTTTATGCTGTTCAAACTTACCCAGTATGGGGGTTATGTAGCCACTGAATTTAAAACTCGATGGCGGAGAAAATATCAAAAATGTAAAACATTACGCTCGGATGGTGGCGAGAGGGAAGCACGTGTGACGGTCGCGACCGCTCGCCCCTAGGGGCGCGGCGCCCGCGCCGAACACCGAATTCCAAAAAGAATGTGTCACGACGCACGCCGTATTTAACCTCACTGTGGGGAACGAACCACTATTGGTCATTCACTCGCAACTAGTGAGGCGCGTGCGTGATGATGACATATTATGCCTGTTTGTTCATGGATTCGTATGCATTTAGTAACATTACTAAGCCACAGCACTACAAGATGTTATCTGTGGTATTGTGACGTCTGCGGTTCTGTCATTGACAGTTGATGTAAACAAATATTGTGTTATTGAAGTGTTTTTATTGTTGAATTAAGTTTGTATGTTTTAAATAGTTAAAAGGGAACGTACAACGTTACACTTGTCTACTTAGGTATGGTTAAGTTCCATGTAGGTATTAGGTAGCGAGCCTATTGCCACTAAATGGGCAAAAATTCAATAAAAAAAATACTGATCAATTTGAGAACCTCCTCCTTTTTGGGAAGTCGGTTAATAAATATAAATTCATATAAAATATGTAACTAACACACATACTTATACATAAACTCAAAAAAACACTCGTTTTTTAACAATCGTGTAACTAAAAAAAAATACCTGCATTCAGTTGAGAAAAATCTCATATCCGCTAGCTCCGAGTCTATTCAGAATAGAGGGCCCGCCCCTTAATTTAAAATTTGGACTCCTTTGTTCGAATACAGGGACCATATTAACACTCGGTTATATTCTCAAAGCACGTTTATTATTACAAACGTTTTCAACAAAATAATCTGAAGGTTTACGTGGTTAGATAAAAGGGGAAAAATATGGTCGCAATCTCCTTTCTAGAGAAGGTGGGGGACTTTTAGTTAAACTCTTACGAAGACTTGAATTTGCATTTTAAACCTAGAGCACAGACCAATTTAGGCAAACGTTTATAATATAACATCACGCCTGTAAAACCGAAAGGGTTAGGCAGAGACGTAGGTAGAGCTGGCGAAATGTGAGTATACTATTAGGTATACCGATATTTTGCAAGTTATGTTTAAGTACTATGTAATAGAAGGTGAGCCTATTGCCATCAACTGGGCTCAAATCCAGACTCCGTTGCTGCTACTGAAAAATACAGCCGGAATAACCCAACCACACTTTGCCCGACCCCGTAGTCGAACCCTGGACCTCTGGGTCAGTAATAGCATTTGCGACCACCGGCTGCGGGTTGTTCGAAAAAGATACCGCGGCCCTGGACACAAAAGGCTAAGAAGGGACATGGGGGTTTTTAATAAGTAGAAGTCTGAAATTTTCTTCCGCTCCACCCAGAGCGCTCATCACAAATGCTCATACCACAACAGTCGATTCCCTTTTACCTTTTCTGTAATTGGCACAACTTTTAAACTTCCTCTGATATAGATCCTTACCTTATCCAATTTTGTCACACCACACATCCACCTCAACATTGTCATCTCCACTACATGCAACCTTTTTTCATCCATCTTCTTCACAGCCCAACATTACGTACCTACGATCCATACGTACGACAGGACTTGTATATTTCCCCTTTAATGAAGAATCGAATAGCACAAACCTCCAAAACTCCTTGAACACGAAATGCCCTCGAAACCTATAGAGATTCGATTTCTTCAACAAACTTCTCTTTAAACTCAAAGTGGATCTAAGAAAGTACTGGCATATACCGTATATAAGTCGTTCCCAGTTTGTCGAAGTCTCCGCGAAAAGTATCAAATAACATGGATTCCTGTATCAGCCGTTGGTATTCCAATAAAATGTTTTGTCTTAGGGCTTGGGTACACTGAGTAAGCGTGCTCTGGCATATTCAGTAAGTACACATTGTGGTCGCTTCTTGATTACCAGTTACTATCTTAGTATTTACTGATGATCGAACTTGGCATAGAAAATCTACTTAACCCGCGCCTGGTTCGAAAAGACCCAGTTTTTGTGCCATAACTGTTTTTGTATTAGTTCATTCGTGTCGTCGCTTTATGTACCTTTAAGTAGCCTCACCTCAGCCAGGCCCCGTGCGGCATTTGGAAATTACGGACGTTTAAAGTGAGTATGGGTCGTTTCGACCCTTATGCGACGTAATGCGTTAGTGTATTTTTTATTACAAATACAACAAATACAAATAGCCTTTATTTCTGATAATATCAATACATTTCAGCAATTTTATGTTGCATCGCTTCACATAATTTAATGTGCATGCTATAATTCAAAAAAATAAATAAATAACATTCAATACAAACAGTTCATTTCACTATAATATCCATTATTACAATGTTCAATACTACTTATTACTATAATAATTATTATGATGATTTTAACTAATTAATTTAAATTACATTGTACTAATCTCAATTTATTCTAAATATTCATAAATTATATACTTAATACTATTTTTATAATTCAACATTAAATTCATATAATCAGTTCATTTCAATAAATATTACTTATTACTATATGATTATAACTACCTAATTTAAATTATATTATACTAATTTAATCACAGTTTGTTTTAAATATTTGAATACATTATTATTATTTGTTATAATTATTATATTTATAGCTTTAATGATTATTTAACATAATTATATAACTCTGCTCACATGCTAAACTATCCACTTAAATATAACATGCTATGAATTTTAATTTCTATACTATTTAATCCACGACATCGGTAACATATCAGCTTGCCCTTTGGCATAGGCCTCCCCTAGAATTCCCCATACTTGCCTGTTTGCGGCTTTTCTTTGCCATGTTGTTGTGGCTAATTCTTTGATGTCATCTTCCCACCTTATTTTTTGACGACCCTTCCGTCTTTTTCCATCCCTAGGGTACCATACAGTAACATCTTTTGTCCATTTACTCCTTTTACTTCTTATCATATGGCCTGCCCATTTCCACTTAAGTTTTCTCACTGAATATGTTACATCTATAACTTTTGTCCTGCTTCTTATGTTTGAGAGTTTGATCTTGTCCCGTAGCTTGATGTTTAAAATGCTTCTTTCCATTTTGTTTTGACACACTTTTAGTGCCCTACTCTGCTTCTTAGTGAGCGCCCAAGTTTGTGCTCCATATGTTAAACATGGTAGTATGCACGAGTTGAATACTGTAGTTTTGTCTTTCAATGGTATGTGTGGGTTCTTCATAATTTCTTTGAGCGACCAGAATCTTTTCCAAGCCTTACTTATTCTGATGTTTAATTCTTTCTGCATCTGATTTTCCGGTGCAATTGTTTGTCCTAAATATGTGTATTCTTCTACATACTCTATCTGCTTAGAATTTATAAGGATAGGTGTTCTAACATGATTTGTCATAACTTTAGTTTTGTCTTGGTTCATAGTCTGCCCTACAGTTTTACTTTCTTTTTCTAGTTGAGTGAGCATTACTTCTAAGCCCTCTTGGTCTTCGTTGAGCAGAATCAGGTCGTCTGCGAATCTGAGGTGGTGAAGCTTCTCGCCGTTTATATTTATCCCAAATGTCTCCCAATTAATTTTCCTAAATATGTGTTCCAGTACTGCGGAAAACAATTTAGGTGAAAGGGGATCTCCTTGTCGTACTCCCTTTTTTATTTTAAACACTGGCCCTTTCCTTTCTGTCTGGACCTTTGATGTTGACTCTTTGTATAGCTTTTCTATTAACCTGATATACTTTGAGTGTACTCCTTGTGCCCGCAGCGCTTCCCAAATGTGTGAGTGCTTGAGAGAGTCAAAGGCCTTATTGTAGTCCACAAATGCCAAATAATACTTTTTTCCATACTCATTGCTTTTTTGAATGATTTGTTTTACTACATGAATATGGTCCATTGTTGAGAAATCGCTTCGGAATCCCGCTTGTTCTCTTGGCTGATTTTCATCCAATACTGAGCTAATTCTGTTTAATATTACCTTTGCAAATATTTTATAAAGATTGGAGATGAGGCTGATCGGTCTGTAGTTGTTTATTTCTTCTTTGTCACCTTTCTTATGGAGCAGTATGATGGTTGATGTCGTCCATTGTTGTGGTATTGTTTCCTCAGTTAAAATATTATTAAACAAATTTGTAATGGTCTCCGTAACATGGTCTAGGCAGCCTTTCAGGATTTCGTTTGTTATGCCATCGTCCCCGGGGGCCTTGTAGTTTCCCTGGGACAGTATGGCTTTCCTTACTTCGGTGTTGAGTATTGGAAGGATAGCCTCTTCATTGTCTTCCCGTAGGTAGTGTGTGTTTGAGCAGTCAATGTCATCGTATAGCTTGCTATAGAAATCCGTTGCTATTTCTGTAATTTCGGGGCGTTTCGTTCTTTTCTTCCCGTTTGTTTTATTTTTTAAACCTGGTATCCAGGGAGTGCTCTCTTTCAGTTCTTTTAGGGCTTTTTTTATTCCTCCCGTTTTCTCGATATGGTATTGGATAGTTTGGTTCCTTATTTGTTTCCTGTGAGTCCTGATTTTTTCATTTATTTGTTTGCTCAAGTGCGCTATTTGTCTTCTATTTTGTTTTTTGTCTTCTAAAAGGGTTTTTAGAAGACAAAAAATTATTTTTTATTACAAAAATATTATTTAGGTTTTATTTCTTTGTTGATATGTCGTCAAATCTTTTGAATTACAAGAGAATAGCAGATATATTAGAAGAGGAAGACATTGAACGTGAAATTTCAGCAGAATTTGAAGAAAATTTGGATATTGATAAATTTTCAGGCTCAGAAACTTCATTGTCCTCAAGGAGCTTATATTCACCATTCTTACAGTCTGAATTGTTCCACTATTTAGAAGATTGTTGATATTTATGATAATTAAAACGATTTTTTTATGTTTTAAGATTAAATAAAAAAAGTTAAAGTTGTTTTTTAGTTCATATATCGTAAAAAGTAAGATTTAGCAGTGATCTCTTGAATTTGGTGGTTTATATTACTGTTTTTCTCTAAATAATGAACATTTATTATTTTTAAGTTTGTTTTGTTACCCTCTTTCTAAATAATTAACAAATAATCTCGAAATTTAATTAAGTTATTAAAAACAATACATTCAAAATCTGGGTCTATTCGACCCTCGCGCGACTGTTCATGAAATAAAAGGAGACGCGAGTACCGGCGGGTTAATTGTTTCTAATCAACCTTGAGCCTTTAGCTACGAATTTCACAGATTGTCATAGTTTTATGTTCTGGCGTCTATATGCAATGTTAGTAACTTTCTTATCATTTTCCTACCCTTATTCCATGCTTATTTTGGGGTCGGCGTACACGTTTTCATTTTCTATTCTTCCCTGTTAGACGTCACGGTGGCATTTACTTTTTTCTCTTTCATATCATTCCTCACACAGTCTATCCATCTTTTCTTTGGCCTTCCTCGGCCTCTTCATCCATCGACAATTAATTATATCCATCACTTTTTTAGTCTCATGTGGTTTTCATCCCTTCATTACATGACCATACCAAGACAGACGACTTCCTTTATTTTTTTAGTAACAAGCGCCACTTTGTTAGTAGCTGTCTGCTGTATATAGTTTCTACCAGTTAAGATGTCAATAGCGGTCATTGACCTACCTACATTTATTAAAGTTCTTATCTTTAAAATACAAAAATAAGCCTGTTCAGGTTTTAAATCATCATCTATCGTGATCTTCAACATTTTTTCTAATGAAAAACGATACATGGTTCATACAAAGAGATATTAGAGAAAGGGCAATGACCGCTATTGTCATCTTAACTGGCAGCAACTAAAGGCAGCAACTCGACCAGTGTACCCAAGCCCTTACGAGTGTAAGAGTAATATTTAGCACAAGGATTTATTTGCTGAATGTTTCAGGCTCTGTAGTAGGTATGTTTGAAAGACATTGATCGCGCCAGGACTCAGCCGAACCTTATCTCGGGCCCATGGGAGACAGGTCTCAGAACAGCTGCCGTCCTAACGGGATCAAATAGACGCGATACGCGCCTCCGAACAATATTACAATTTCTGAACTTAAAGCTACCCTTACCTCATTTCTTCGAGCCGGTCTCACTTCCTTGACCCCTCGCAAGTTGTGTAACTGTGTATGTGTATAATGAGTGTATATGACCTTGCGATGGTTTGCTGGTAGTTCCGGACGATTCTTCCACGTCGCTGCAAGCCACGCCGTTAACGCGAGCCACCACACTCACTCCGTATTAGTCTAACCACAAAAGCCTCGGTGCTTTCCCAATAGCACTCCCGTGACAAGGCAAACCAATGATATTATCAATAACCCGTTCGACATTCACAGCGTCGCTAACCGTACTGCATAACTAGTATAATTGGGCGCCGCGAAATGACTCCACAAGTCGATTTAATCAATGCGCGTGCGCTCTCACCCGTAATTCTATGGCTACTATAATATTCGTTCGACGCCCAGCGCGACTCAATACGAACTACTTCACGCCGAGCCCAGCGCTCGACCTCTCTCCCTCCGCCCCTGTCGCCCCGAGGCGGAGAAAATCAAAAATCTGAAGGTAGATTATAAACAATCACCCCCCCCGGACCGACCCGTTGTCGGTCCGCTCAAACTCCCGGGAGTCGAGATAAAGTTGAAACTGCCCGTCTAAGGATCGAGTCCCTCACCTGGACGTCTGCGATCCTTGGAAACCCATCCTTGCCCGTAATCAGGTTAACAATGCGCCCCCGTCGCCAACACAACGGTGATAGGTTAGCATCCTTAACCAGAACGAGGTCTCCAACGCAGGGTGGGGTCGTCCTGTCCGTCCACTTAACGCGTTGCTGTAGAATATGCAAATACTCCAGCGACCATCGCTTCCAAAAATTTTGGCTCATTTGCCGTAACATCTGATACCGTGACAACCGGTACAACTTGACATCAGTATACGGATATTCCGGCAAGGCGTTAAGTGGTTGGCCAATCAAAAAATGACCTGGGGTCATGGCCTCAAGGTCATTCGGGTCAGCGCTCAACGGGCACAAAGGTCGCGAGTTTAAGACCGCCTCAATTCTGCAAAACACCGTTGACAACTCCTCAAAGGTGAGAATCGTTGAGCCGATGACCCGATACAAGTGAGTCTTGGAAGACTTGACTACTGCCTCGAAAATTCCACCCCAGTGGGGGCATCCAGGTGGACTAAAATACCACGAAATGCCCCGACTGGCGAGGCCCGTGCCAATCTCTCGCTCATTCTGACTTAAAAACAATACAATTTCCTTTAAGCACCGGTCGGCGCCCTTGAAGTTGGTACCACAGTCCGACCGAATCAGTGACGGTACTCCCCGTCTAGAAACAAATCGATCTAACGCCGCCAGAAAGGCCTCCGTAGAGAGATCGGCCACCAATTCCAAATGAACGGCCTTGGTCGCCAGACACACGAAGACACACAGATATGCCTTAACCGACTTCGCGTTGCGAAGGTGCGATGTCTTGACCATGAAAGGCCCCGCGAAATCTGTCCCTACGCCAGCAAATGGCCGAGCCTCCGTGACTCGATCGGCCGGGAGATCTCCCATTTGTGGCTGCATTGTGGCTGCCTTGAGTCGGTAACAAGGCAAGCAACGAAACACAACGCTCCGTATGATTCTGCGGGCCGATAAAATCCAAAATTCACGCTGCAAAATGCCCAGAAGGGTGTTACAGCCTGCGTGTGAATTCTTGGTGTGACGGTCCCTAACCAACAACTCCACCAAAGCTCCCTTCTTGGGGAGAATTAGAGGATGTCGCGCTGCATAGGGCAAGTCGGCATTCCGTAATCGTCCTCCCACCCGGAGCATTCCATGCTCATCAATGAACGGGTTGAGGCGGACAATACCCTTTTTCAATTGACCTGCGCCAGTCTTCAAGACCCTAATTTCGTCCTGGAACTCATTCCTCTGAACGACTCTCACCCAGAGTGAGAGAGCCTTTCGCTGTTCTTCAGGTCCCATTATAGGCGACATGTTTCGCTGCGCGACAGGACAACGACAATTTTGACAAAATCTCATTACCCATCCCGTTACTCTAAGTAACTTTCCTAACGAACTATATCGTTCCAAGAGGGTGTGGTCTACGGTGGCGGGTTCCACTGTAGTCACATTCAGCCTCAAGCCTTGGTCTGGGGGTAATGAATGTCGACCGCACTCATTAAATGGCCACTCCGCATGTGGCTGTTCCAGCCATTGTGGCCCCCACCAAAGAGAATGTTCAACCAAAGCAGGCGCCGGACAGCCGCGTGAAGCGCAGTCAGCCGGATTAATCTCACCTGGAACATGTCTCCAGACCAGAGGAGTCTCTGAGCTATTTATTTGTGAGACTCGGTTGGCCACAAATACCTCGAGCGTGTGGACCGAAGTCTGCAACCAGCATAACACGATTCGGCTGTCAGTCCATGCATAGACCGTCTCGTTCAGAGCCACCGTACCACGCAAATTCCGCACCACATGGTTCAAGAGCCGCGTCAGAAGGGCTGCACCTGCCAGTTCCATCTTCGGAATCGTCCAACGAGTCCGAACAGGTGCAACCTTGCTCTTGGCCAGTACCAAGCGTACCGTTCCCCTACCAGCGGTCTCACCTGTTCTCAGGTAGACTGCGGCCGCGTACCCCTTCTCCGACGCATCACAAAACCCGTGCAGGGTGACCTTGACTCCTGCCTGCGGGAGCAGTTTACGCGGGATCTCAATCTCTGAGATCTGTGGTAAGGTGGTGACGAATGCCGACCACTCCCGAGCCAGCTCCTCCGTGAGCTGATCATCCCAACCTAGTTGAGCCAACCAAAGCTTCTGAATGAAGCACTTTCCCATGAACGTGACCGGCGCGATCCAACCGGTTGGGTCGAACGTTCGTGCGATAGTCGAAAGGACCGATCGCTTGGTCCAGGTCTTCGACAGCAACTCGGCCTCACAACTGTATGTGAAGGCATCCTGACTCGGTCGATACTGGACCCCTAAAATGGCCAACGCATGAAGATTCTCCGAATCCTCAAACAAATGCGGGTCTTGTTGATACTCAGTTGGCAGTCCTGCCAGTACCTCTGGGCAGTTCGACAGCCATTTCCTGAGTTCATAGCCACCGGAGGCCATGAGCGCCACCAATTCATCCCTTAAGATGAGCGCCTGCTCAATACTGTCTGAGCCCGTACAAATGTCGTCTACATAGACGTCCCTATCAATGACAGCAGCCGCGCGGGGAAAGCGGAGCCGTTCTTGATCAGCCAGTTCTCGTAGCGTACGCATGGCTACATATGGGCTGGGCTTTAATCCGTACGTGTTTGTGTTGAGCTCGTACGTGACCATCGGTTCTTCTGGGCTCTCTCGCCACAATATCAGCTGGAACCGACGGTCGTCTGGATGAATCTCAGTTTGACGAAACATCATCCGTACGTCCGTAACGAAGACAACCTGGTGTCTCCTGAAGTCCGTGAGAATGTCTGCAATGTCTCTGGTCAGCTTAGGACCAGCATGGAGACATTGATTCAGGGACACCCCGCTAGACGTCTCCGCGCTCCCGTCGAACACGACCCTAATCTTTGAGTCAGGTGTCTTCAAAACAGCATGATGAGGCAACACATAATGCTCCTCATGACGATAGTCAACCCTGGACACCGACATGTGACCCAACGTCAGGTATTCGCGCATGAACTCCACATACTTCTGTCGGAAGTTGGAGTCCCGCTTCATGCGCCTTTCCATTGCCACTAACCGCTTTTCTGCCAGACTCCATGAGCTCCCCAGCGGAGGTCGAATTGACAGAAATGGCAACCTTGTCATAAATCTACCCGATGGGAGGCGCACCGTGTTAAATCGATAGAATGTTTCGCACTCCTCATCACGTGGGTTATTTCTAAGAGCGGTGGGTGGCTCTTCCGTTGCCCAGAACCGTTGCAGGACGTCGGATAACACGCTGCCATAATATATGGAGCTATAATCCGTTGAGTGCTGTGGTTCCCGTACTGGGCCCAATAACGCGTAACCACCTGCGGTACGCATGGCCACAACCCCGTTTGGTTGCAGCTCCCGTTTGCCGCTTCGGAGCAGCTTCCCGAGGACGTCAGACCCAAGCAAGACGTCCACCCGTCCGGGGATCGCGAAGTGGGGATCGGCTAACTCCAATCCATTGGTCAACCCTTTTACCGCAGACGGTAACCGAGTCTGAGGGAGGACCCCAACCACTTCGTCCAAAACGATCGCCGTGGCATTCACCCGCGTGACCGATGCCGTGTCACCCATCTCGAACAGGAATGTCGTCTGACCCCTGAGGTGAGGCACCCGATTGCCACCTATACCTACGGCGCCATCCCGTGATGGCTCTAATGTAAGGCCCAGCTTTTTCACTAAACAGCTGGACACAATACAACCTTGTGCCCCTGAATCTAACAGTGCTCGCACGTGCACCGGCTGTCCGTCAGTACCCCTGACAGTAATCCTAGCCGTCGGTAATAATACCGTTACTGTCGGGGTGGGCACCACTGACGAACAGGCTGCTAGTTGCTAATAGGAGGCACCTCCCTCCTCCCCTGCCGGAGGGGGAGTAAATACTGTCCCAGTATACGGGTCCCAACCCGGGTAGTAACCCTCCCGACCCATCGGTGACATCCGTGCCGGTCGGAAGTAGCCTACTGGCATCCTTCCGAACGGTGGCGGGCGCGCCGTCAGCCGAGGGCGTTCTGCGAGAGGCGGGGAGAAGCGACTACTCGGGGGTGGCAACATGCCCCCCAACGCATTCGAGTACGCCGCGTAACCCGTCTGTACTACCTCCGGGCCCCTGCCCGAGTCTCGGTGCCTATCCCCCCCCCGCGGGGAAGACGACGGTATCGGGTTGTGCTCTGGATCAGCCCTTGGCCCACCCCCCCGAGGGGGCGGCGACCGCTGATTCCTGGCCGACCCACCCCCCCTAGGGGGGGGTGACCGACCACCCGAATCTGGCTTAGGAGAGGGGGGGTGACCTCCCGGCGAGGCTCCGTGCACCTCCCTACTCTCCGCCAGGCATAGCAACTCGTGATGGGCTCCTCCGCAGGTTCCACAGTTAGTGGTCCTGTGGCACTCACGTACAAAGTGAGTCCCCAAGCAGCGGAAGCACAAATAGCGCTGCTTGACCACCCCTCTTCGTCTATGCACCCGCTGCGCCTTAAAGTCCGCGCATGCGGCGAGACCGTGCCCTTCCTTCCGACAGAAGGCGCACACTTCCGATTGGAGGGCGTGGTATTTCTTCCCCCCCCGACGGGGCTCAACCGGCTTGGGCCCGCTCGTACGTCGGGTTGACGGAGGAGGGTGCGACGTGGATGCCCCTTGGCAATCCGCCCGCCGGCACTCGCCTTCTAAAAACACCCTCAAGTCATCGTAACTTGGGAGGTGGTCCGTCGATTCGCCACCATGTGACTGCTCAAAGCGCGCCACCACGTCGATCGGCAACTTCCGTAAAACCCTATTGACGATGATATATTTATTGTCCCCTAACGACAACTTAAGTCGATCTAACGTGTTCACCGCAACCGTGACCGGATTAAGGATTTTCGACCTTATTTCGTACACGTTAGACACCTTCGGGATTTCAAACATCTTATCAATGAGGCCATCAACTATTAATCGCCGATTATCATATCGGTCGATTAATAGGCCCCATGCCGTCTCATAACTGGCGTCCGTAATCTCCAGGTGGGTCAAGATGTCGTGCGGCTCACCGTTAAGCCTACCCATTAATTGAGCCATCTTGTACGCGGGCGAGAGATCTGTACGCGAATGCACGACACTATTAAAAATATCGCGGAATCGCGGCCAATCGGCATACTCGCCGCTAAACTCGGGTACATGTACTGGTGGCAACGGCGCCTGAATCCCTACGCCTGCTGGCCGACATGAATCCCTGACGTCACCCTTGCGCGATCGCTCAATGTCGGCCGCCGCCTGGATTATGCTCATGGACATTTCCCCACACTGGTCCACATTGCCCCGTACCACCTGAGCATCCTTGTCCACCGACGACAGATCCGTCGATTCGAGACATGCTAAATACTCAGCGTGACACTTTAACACGGCGTCATATCGTTCGTCAACTTGCCGAGCGCGTGACAATAACGCATCTTCACGATCGGTGCGACCTACCAACGTAACAACCGATGAAAACCATCTCAATTCAGCTTCGATTCTGGCTGCGATAGTTTTCGTTACTGACGGAGCCATAGTACCAACTTCAATACGCGATTATGCAATAATAAATAACAATTATTGTATCCGGAACTAACAATAATAATATATTCGTTGAGTGAATAAATCTACGACGCTATGCCAACTCTTGAACTTATTCCTCTACGTGCTCTAGAGGTTATTCCTCTATGTCTCAAATGTTGACAATCATAACACGATTTGTGATGAGGTTATATTTGTGCGTAACCGAACGTAAATAACAAATTATTTTATCAACGAATATTCACATTCCATTTATGTACTTATTATTAATAATTCCAAACTCAACTTGAGGTGTACACTGGTATGTAGGTCAATGTACTACTACCTACAAGTTGAATTTGTACATGAACACAATTTTTACAAAGTAAATTGGTACCAAGTACCTACTAATTTTTACAAAGTGGGTTTAAATAAACCAAGCTCTGCTACCAGATTTTGATCGCGCCAGGACTCAGCCGAACCTTATCTCGGGCCCATGGGAGACAGGTCTCAGAACAGCTGCCGTCCTAACGGGATCAAATAGACGCGATACGCGCCTCCGAACAATATTACAATTTCTGAACTTAAAGCTACCCTTACCTCATTTCTTCGAGCCGGTCTCACTTCCTTGACCCCTCGCAAGTTGTGTAACTGTGTATGTGTATAATGAGTGTATATGACCTTGCGATGGTTTGCTGGTAGTTCCGGACGATTCTTCCACGTCGCTGCAAGCCACGCCGTTAACGCGAGCCACCACACTCACTCCGTATTAGTCTAACCACAAAAGCCTCGGTGCTTTCCCAATAGCACTCCCGTGACAAGGCAAACCAATGATATTATCAATAACCCGTTCGACATTCACAGCGTCGCTAACCGTACTGCATAACTAGTATAATTGGGCGCCGCGAAATGACTCCACAAGTCGATTTAATCAATGCGCGTGCGCTCTCACCCGTAATTCTATGGCTACTATAATATTCGTTCGACGCCCAGCGCGACTCAATACGAACTACTTCACGCCGAGCCCAGCGCTCGACCTCTCTCCCTCCGCCCCTGTCGCCCCGAGGCGGAGAAAATCAAAAATCTGAAGGTAGATTATAAACAGACATTTTTGTGTGGCTGGCTGGGTATTTGAATTGTTTCTTATATTATTTTGTTGGTAAATGTTTTTTGTGAGGTCGATAAACCTTTTAGGATGCCTGGATACTACAAATCTGGTAAGATTGGAAGCCAACTCTGAAATATTTTGTAAAAAGCTAGGCAGACGATGATCTAACAAAGTTGCTTTTTGTTTCTGACCTTGCGATTGTATGTTGAATTTTGAGAAGGTTTACACCCTCATTTAACTAATCAATGAGATTTTATGAGGAAAATAATTCTGGTATCCAATTAACTGCAGTGTTTTAGTCTTGTACTGAAAAGAAACTAAAAGTTAAAGTTTAAACAATAGCTCGTTTGTCTTTGTCGTGAACTCTGCTGAACTTTGAAACAGCGAGTCTGTTTACTTTCTTAGTCGCTCTGAGATTTTTTTCCAAGCTATGGAATGCATTAAAATGGTTGTAAGATAAGGAAGAAAGAAAAATAAGTTCATTAAGCTTTAAAAATAACATAACATACTAGAGCAGTGGTAGCCCAGTGGTGCTCCGACTTACGAACAGTAAGTCATGAGTTCGAACCCAGGCGGGCGTATTACTTTGTGTAATAAATTTATTTCATCACCACTTTTCTCAAAACGGTGAAGGAAAACATCGTGAATAAACGAAAGTCTTAGAACCAAAAAAAATAGAAAACATGTGACATGTAGGTACCAACTCACACAGGGCCTGCGTCGTAGATTATAGCCGATCCCTCTCCTATAGAGAGGAGGCCTGAGTCACTGCAGTGGGAACAATAAAGGCTGATAATGATGATGATTTTTATTTTTATTTATTAATGATGATGATGAAAGATTTCTGCAGAGGTGTGCCTAATACTAACTATTTCTCTAAAACTACTACTTCTATTATACCAAATAACAAGACACATAAATCACTAAAACTGCATAAACATTTCACAATAACACACCAAATTAAATCGAATGAAATCTCTTTTAAAATACATCGGCCGGGACTCGAACCCACGTCAATCAATCAATGTTGATTCCCATTAACATAACATCTGGATATAATGATCGGAGAACGCACTTGATATCAATAATAATACTGTAATAATTGGATGTGTCTGTCTGTATAAATTAAGTTAACATTTTTAAAGAAGACGGCAAACTTTCTGTCGGGCGAAAGTTTAGAATGCAAGATGAGCAAGGAACTTTCGAACAGCACAGCTGTCTAAATTACTTCTATAGTGGTGACCTTGAACCGGAAGACGTTGCGAAGGCCTCCCACTAGGTGGACCGATGACCTAGAAAAGGTGAATCCGCAACCGTTCTCCTACGACTGATTCGCCACTGGACTGTTCGTCAACAGGACGGGTGCGAGACGCATCGATCGTTGTTGCGATACTTGGAGGTGGCCTATGTCCAGCTGTGGACGTCTTTCAGATGAAATGATGATGCTATAGGGTGTTTGAAACACAACGTTGAAAGCAACACGCAATGTAACATGACCTAGGCAGATAATGATGCATATTGATGCCCCTTGCCTAAAAGGCTAACCTTTTTTTACAACTGTGTTTAGGTCGGCAGCACCCATATTTCCCGGAGCGGTTGTGTTTTGATTCCGACTGTCATTTGTAGATGTTTGGCAGTTGTGTACTCGTGGATACGAAACGACGAAACACCCTTATGCCTGTAGCACACCTCCGCTGCGAAACTCAAAGGGCGAAACCGCATTAGTTTCGCTGTGAGTTGTAAGTTCTTTGGCGGTGAAACAGGAGCGAAATTCCCTGCTCTAACGTACAAAACTGACTATGATGTTGTCTCTTTCTAACACGATTTCGCTCATTTGCTCAAGAACCGTCTACATCTCCGCCCGTTGACCGTAGTACTGTTTTACAGCGAAACTCGCGCAGCGGTTTCGAAATTGTTGTTTCGCAGCGGAGGTGTGCTACAGGCATTACAGATAGCCAGTGGCCCGAAAGTCTGACCATCCAGTTTTGGTACCTATCGCATTACCAAGTATGGGACCAACTGTTTAACGTACTTTTCGATACAAGAAGGGGTCTCGGTATGAAATGGGTGATCACCTAATCATCCATCCGCAGACCGGTCGCGTCTAGCGTTGCTTAACCTTATTTAATCGACCTGTGTGGCTGTTACTTACCCACGCCTTACTAAAATATTATGCACCTGCAAATATTCAAACCATTTTATCTGACAAAATCGTTTCACTCCCGGCCAAAGTAAATACAGGACATAAACAATATTGCAAGCGAAGCCCGGTGTAAACATTATGCTGTGAACGGTATTACTACGAACAAATCTCATTACAATACGTAATTATTGATTTAATTAATCAGACTTATCATCGCGTATTGGAAACTTAATTGGTATTCAGTTTCAGTAATTTGATTAACGATTTTCGTCACGCTCAGAAAACAATGTTTTAACAATAACTAGTTGACGCTCGCGTTATCTTGACATATTATAAATACTAAAACTTTCCTCGAGAACCACTTTATCCATCGGTGAAAGCAGCATGAAAATCGGTGCAGCAATTTTGGAGTTTATCGAAATATATCTCTCTCTCTCTTCTCCTGCTCTGGGCGGAGCGGTAGGGAGTGTCAGACTTCTACTGACTAAAAATCACCCTTGTTCCTTCTTAGCCCTTTGTGTTGTTCGAGGCCGCGGCGGTATATCTTTCCAACAAGCCGCAGCCCCGACATGCGTCGCCACTTGCGGGCCACTGCAATGTTGCTCACATCTCTTGTGTTCCGGACCATCACATCGCGCTGGTCAGTAGGAT
Source organism: Diarsia mendica (assembly GCA_949316265.1). NCBI lineage: Eukaryota > Metazoa > Arthropoda > Insecta > Lepidoptera > Noctuidae > Diarsia > Diarsia mendica. The sequence continues at coordinate 5,840,151 of OX438911.1, read as the reverse complement.
TGTGGTATTTATGATCCGACGTCACCTTAAAGCACCACTTATCACTAGGTTCTCGATCATACTGACAAACACTCGTTCGTCGTCACTTATCGTGCTCATACGTCGGCCTTTTTATTCCATACCCAGTCAAAATTATTGTCTTTCTATCAAAAAACAGTTTTATTTAGTCGAGATCACCAGTATCACAACTGGAGTTAGATATTCAAACAGTGGTCCTTCGAGCCGGATTTGAACCAGCAATCTATGAATCTGATCTGTGGATGACTAACCGTCCATTTCATTTTTTTATGATATCTCTCTGTGTCCACGCATATTTTTTTAAACTCTCTCGAATAAAAAAGCAAATAGTAGGGGCAGATAAGATATACAAACTCAATGTTTTGATGTACAAGCTTTTAACCTCTCAAGATTACAAATAAACATCGGTATCGTAATCGTAATTAACTCAAATTGTGACTCACACCCGAGCACTTGCTAATTTTAACACAAATGCACTTTAAAAGCTATTTATAAGATACTTTTAATCGACAATACAAGTGCTGCCCACGACTTTGTTTACATAAAAATAAGTTTTTTTAATCTGGTCGTCTCCATCAGACCTACCCCTAAAAAAATCTAAAGATAACCTATAAACGACTAGAGGTGCATTTTATGGTTCTTTTATGGATTTCTGACGGAGTAATCGATTTGGGCATTCCCTCACAAAGAGAGGAGGCCTGTGTCCCAGCAGTGGGAACATTAATAGGCTGTTGATGATGATGATGAATCGATTCGAGCAAAGTGTTATTGGGAATTTCCCTCAGAAATATCTCGGTAGCAGCCACGCAGTCTGGATTTGTGCGCGTTTTATGGCAACAGGCTCGCCCCCTGTTGCATTACTAGCGAAGTGATCTAAAAAAAATAAAACATAAGTAGATACTTTCAGTTTATCAATCTAAAAAAAGCCCTACGTGTCTGAAATCCAAACTGTAATACTGTCAATATTGCCGCGGAACCCTGCAACGTTGCAACACCAAATAGAACGTGATCTGAGGGCGTTTACACACGCTGTGGATATCGAAAGGTTACCGCGGCTCCAACACAAGGGCGAAGAAGAAGGAACATGGGTTTGGTTTTTAGTCAGTAGAAGTCTGACACTCCCTTTCGCTCTGCCCAAGAGCAGGGGGGGTTATTCGATGATTTTCCACCGACCAAAAAAAAAAAAAAAAAGGGCGTGTACACACTGTACGATGAAATCGGTCTAAAAACGCGGGACAAAGGGACACTGGTAGACTACAGTCCCTTCTTTCTCATATAGAGGTCTGTGTGCTGACAGTAAGAACAGTTTTAGTTGATAAAGAATCAACTTAGGTCAAAGGACATAAGCAAACCAAATTATTTTGCCTCTATATAGCTGACTGGTAGAGAATGCCTTGTGCCACTAAGACCGCCTATGTTCCACTATTGTACATACGTGAAGCTTTAATTCCCAGCTGTGGAAACATTAATAGGCTGATTTGATGATGACGACAACGATTTCAACTCTCAATAAGTATTTCAATTGATGCCAAATCTTCAAGTGTGGAGTGACCCTTATCCTTGAGGGCAGAGGGAATGTTTGAACAATCACAGTAGGGCCGTGACTGCGCATCTTTTACTAAACAGCTATTTTGTCTTTATATTTTTTACTCTACGTTTTCTTACGCAAGACTGTAGTTTTAAAGGAGTTTCGCTAGAAGACTGGCAATCAAGTGACATGCGTGCTTTAGAAACAGGTACACTTTCTTGTATTGTTCTCAACAAACCTTTTTATTTTATACCCATTTCATGGAAATGGAAAAAAAAACTAGTCCGCCATCTTTGTGAGTCCGCCATATAAATAAAGAAGATTTTTTACCTATTTATTTACCGGTGAAGCTAACAAACAAAGATACATTGTTTGGAGTACCTATGTTGTTTTACTGCACTAGTGGAACGACGGCAGACATTACCCTCCTTTTGGGCTTCGCCGCAGTCGGGTAAAAAACAGGCGACCACGCGGGTTTTTTTAAGCAAGTCGTTTCACCTGAGATTGTGTACTAAACGTAAAGAATAAAACAGAAGGTATTATGTAGTTTACGTCTATGGGAAAAGGCGTCAGATAATTATGTTTTATGTATAGAAACATCCTCAAAACCTACTCATGAGTTATTCTCTCATATCGTATCGTGTGGATAAAAAAAAAAAAATAGAAAAAAAAACTGAAATTAAGTACCTCACACGCTTTGAGCATGTTTTCAAACAAAAAGGAATCGCCTAAGTATGCCTCATTATGTACAAAAAGAGCCCCAATACTAGCCATGGGCAATGTACAAGCAGGAGTAAGAAACATTTTGGACAGTAAAAGATTTGTCCGTTCGGTAAAAATAATATAAATAATTCTATACAGCTGTATGTCATTCATATAAGCAACGACAAGGTGCAAAATTCAGAAAACACTACTTTGAATCAAAGTTTAAGCTGCAGCTCATTAAAACAGTTTTTTTTACAATTAAAACCAAACACAGTATGCAAACTCAAACACAATTATTTATTTCATGGTCCACTTAAACTTAAAAAACACTTCAATATCACCAAAACAAAAAGTCATTACCCTACTTGCAATTTTTTATTTAAACGCGAAGACTGACTTATGTTCTTAGTGAAAGACAAGCAAGCGTAACTTACACCCTTTTGTCTCAGCAGCACTAAAAAATCATGGCCGCCGAGGGCCGTCATCAAGAATCATACAGCCATTATCTTTCCCAAATGGTTGATGATCCCTGGCTAGTATAACGAGCGGCTGCAATGTATAATTTAAATCAATAAAACTTGCAAGACGGCTACTTAAGGGAACAGTTGCAAATTAATGTTTAATAATGCTCCTCATAAAGCCCTTGCTTTTGGAAAATAAATTTGGGACGGAATTATTTATACCAGGTCTTTGGTGCTTATTGATCATACTGGGTATATATTTTTTATTTATTGAATATAAGTAATGTAAATAATATAAATATAACATCGTTTGCAATATTGATTTGATGGTCATATTTTTATAGTATGGATAAAAGTTTGGTCAGAATACGGATAACTTTATGATTGTAAGAACCTTATAATGTTAGATAGCGCTTTCAATGTATGTCTTATTACTTTTTGTTTCGTTCACTTTTATATCACTTTGTTTTATTGTTAATTTAATTGTTTGTCCTGTGCGAGAATAAATTTTTTTTTTTACTAACTGTAGTATCAGTCAGTGTCCGGTGTCTACAGCCGGTCTTTAATTATTTTTCCGAATCAGATTGACTTAAGAATTACTTAGATTTCAATGTTATTAAAAATGCAAAAAACGAACGATAAACCACTGCCTTTTAATTTAAACCCCACACATTCAAACCAAGCTTTGAAATTCAAATCTGCCTAGTATTAAAACTCGATTCACATTCTCCTATTCAAAAGATATTCAATAAAGCTCAGGCAGCACAATGGGTGGATACCCATATGTCTTCAAAACGTACGGTGTCAACAGCGCACTCTCGTAAACCCGCCAGAAACTATGCTTTATGGCTAGGTTACGTATGTTTAATTTATTGTTCTATTATTAATGATAATTCATCATTCGACTAGCTTTTCCCCGACTATATTGGGGTATCCTTCCAATCTAACCGGATTCAGCTGAATAATAGTATTTTACGTGGAAGGATTATCTATTTGAGCTCCACAACCCAGTTTATACTGGGTAAAAAGACATCCCTTGAAAAGCCTGGTGTTACAAATGTTAGCGGGGAGGGACTAACAACATACCGTGCTTTCCTAGGTACGTAGGTAACTCGGTATGTACATACTGAGTGGTCACACATCCATGGACCGACATTGGCATATGCCTAATAACCTTGTACATCAATCCGTGTGGCTTTTATTATTTTGCCACGAGTTCATTCTACTATTAATGTTTTTTCAAACCACACGTTCAGATTTCGTTCTTAAGATAACTTAACTTAGATGAAAATCACACACCAATTTGACATTCAGCAACAAACTGAACAAAATTGTAGTCTTCAAACAATCTGTTCAATGTCCAAAAATATCGCAACGTTTGGTCACCCCACAATAATGTTCGCATACCGTACCCATAAAAAGGATTGATGGTGCCTTAAACATTGAAAAATTAACAGCATGTTGCCAACGCCTGGCTCGCCCGATTTCACAGAAATTGACCGACAGATTGGCCAACCACAGAGCAATACAGAAGCTCTACTTCAAACAGTGAACGAAAACAGTCAATTACGCACACAGAGATGCGCACGTACGGTGGCGATTAAATATAATTTCACCGCGTATACCTCTGATCAGCAGATCTTGGAGCAGCAGTGGCCCAGTGGTGTCGGCCCCGACTTACGAACAGTAGGTCGTGGGTTCGAACCCAGGCAGGCCGCTGCTCTCAAAACGGTGAAGGAAAACATCGTGAGGAAACCGGCATGTCTTAGAACCAAAAAATTCGAAGACATGTGACATCTGCCAATCCGCACTGGGCCCGCGTGGTGGATTATAGCCCATCCCTCTCCTAGAGAGGAGGCCTGAGTCCCTGCAGTGGGAACATTATAGGCTGATGATGATACCTCTGATCACCATGTGATCATCATCAACTTCCTACTCTTGTCCCATACCATTTGGGGTCGGGGCAACACGTTTTCTTCTTCTTTTCTCCCCTGTCAGATGTCATGGCATCATTTATTTCTTTCTTTACCATATTATCATTCCTCATTCAACCCATTAATGTTTTCTTTGACCTTCCTCTCCCTCTCCAACCATTAACATTAATATCCATCACTCACTGGCAAAAGTTCAGGTTATCAAATGCTAGTTAAAATATTTATATTATGTCTATCATGGTGGAAAGCACGGCTGTCATAATATATTATCAAGTTATTTACATTTTTATTGTAATTTCTACTCATTGTTATTGGCATTTTGTACTTTTTATTAATGTTCACTTATACTCTTGTTGTTTGATTAAGAGTTGCACCATTTTATATTCCTAGGTTTTTATTTTTTGCAAAATATTTAAGACCTTTTTATATGTTTGTTTATATTTTCGAGCGTATGGCACTCGTGGGCAGCAGCTGAAAATCAGCATCAGGTGGTGCACTTTGTGCTGCCATCTGGCATTATGCTGAGCCGAGGCCCTTTTGGCATTATTAGTTTTAATAACTTTGAATTGGTTTTTGATAACTTTTAAGGTATTTTTGCCAAATAAACACAATTTTCTTTCTTTCTTTCTTTCTTATATAGATCTTTGGCAGTCGTTACAGGTAGTCAGTGACCTGGAAGTCTGACAACGAGTCCAGAGGGTATCGTATTACCCAGTATGAAATGGGTTGTGGAGGTCTGATAGGCGCTCCATGTAAAACTGGTATTCAGCTGCATCTGGTTAGACTGGAAGCCGACCCCAACATAGTTGGGAAACGGCTAGGCAGATGATGAAGTCTATCTTGGTGTTCAACTGTTCACACTTCAAATACATCACCAGTACATCTGAGACTAATTATTTTGCAGTACCGTATGTATTTCTGATGTGTCGCCGTCCGTGTGTGTGTGTATCAAACTGACCTTCTGTACTTGTATTTTATGTGGTTTTACAAAGTATGTAACATGTACGGTCTTTATTTCACACTTAGCCATTGATTGGGCACTAAATACTGTGGTTAGGTTAAATAGTGTTAAATATTAATGCTTGGTCTTTAATATTTTTAGACTTAAATAAGGATGCAACACACGCGCGAGAGCTGAAATTTTAAAAGGCAAATGCAAATTTTATGTGAGTAGCAACGCCGGGAGGGGACGGCCTAGAAAGACATACACTGATATTATTGGTGCCGTTCAGGACAGGTGCGTAGTACTCGTAACCGGCGTGCGTGTATTACCAAATGTATGAATACAGACGAGGCATAGGTAAGGAAAGGATCGTTCGTATCAAGTGGCATTCTGTGGTTTCTGCCTACCTCCATGGGAAAAGGGCGTGAGTTAATGTATGCAAACATAGAACATTGCGCCAGTAATCTCCGAAGGTATACACATATTTCACCAGTTAGGTATAAGTCCCATGTAAATCATGTAATAGGGGGTGAACCTATTGTCATCAAGGTTGTGTTCAACTTGTGAAGTGTATGGGTCACCAAGATACAGGCTGTGCCTAGTTTGGGACCCACCGTTAATCCTGTGAGTTTTCTGTTGTGTTAGCTAAATAAATGAATTTAAATTTGAATTTGAATTTGAAGGCACAAATAAAGTCTCCATGCCTACAACTGAGACATTCCTTATGGAAAACCCTATAAACACTTTGCCCACCCCGGGAATCGAACCCTGAACCTCACGCTCAGCAGTCGCGCTAGTGACCACTAGGCCAACGAATATGTCAAAATATGTTTGTGAAATAATAAACTCCTGTTTAAAAAGTTCCTAGCACAGTTTTTTTCTTCTAAAAACAGCAATAAAAGAAGAAAAAAATCCTATAAATAAAACATCCCTAATTTCCTAACCATTGAAAATACCTCACAAACCTAACCTTAGAAAACCTCTACAAGCGCACAATTACAGCAATAATTGCGATTCTAATCCCAGAGCAGCAATATGCAATATAGTTGTTGCGACCGCCACCGTCGCCATATTGCAACCAACTAGCTTCCAGTATTGGCCTCAGTAACTTATATTGCAGTGCCCGGGGCAATGCAAGCGGTCCGAGTTTCAAACTGTGAGCGAAACTTTGGAATGCACTGGCCAACGGTATTTGGTTTGGCAATAGGCGTGAATAAATGGACTAAGCAGAAGTAGAAGTCAATCTAAATTTTTAGATGTTGCTGTCCAAAAATAGAGTATTATGTTTTATGGGTTTATGTATGTCCCGTCGGGGCTGCGGGTTGTTCGAAAGAGATACCGCGGTCTTGATATAAAGGGCTAAGAAGGAACATGGGTGGTTTTTAGTCAGTAGAAGTCTGACACTCCCTACCGCTCCGCCCAGAGCGGGAAAAGCCGTTTGATGACATAGCTCCTCCGGCATGCGGCAGATGTGGCCAGCTCAGTTCCATGTAAGGCGACACTAAATGCTAGCGACCTTGAGCGAAGCGCCACCCACATCTTATTTCTTTTACTCTAAAATCACATCAAATTTGAAAAATCCAAAACACTATCAATATGCTAGTAAATAACCTGTAGTATTAAAGATAAAAGTGATGGCCTTAATTAGTGATTCTTTTAATTTATCAAGTCTAGAAACATGAAAGTGATTTTAAAAAAAACTACATGTTATTTACTAGCATGATAGTGTTTTACATTTTTAAAGATGTGATTTTAGAGTAATAAAATCATCAGATGTGAGTGGCACTAGTTTCGGTGCTGCTTACAACTTCTGCCTATCTAATTATCTTGCAATACCAACAGTGTTGACAATAGAATGACACTGTATAACAGACTCCAGTGAACATAATATCACGCCTGTAATCTTCGAAGGGCTAGGCAGAGATGCACCTAATAGTACCTACACCCTCGTTTCAGCAGTTAATGTTTCATCATCATCATCAGCCTATAATGTTCCCACATTCATGCAGGACTCACTCACGCAGGGTGAGGAGGCCTCCTCTCTAGGAGATAGATGGGCTGATGGGATCCACCACGCGGATCCAGTGCGGGTTGGTACATGTCACATGTTTTCGATTTTTTTTCTAAGACATGCCAGTTTTCTCACTATGCTTTCCTTCACCGTATTGAGAGCAGCGGTAATGAAATAAATTACACAAAGTAATGCCTGGGTAAGAACTTACTTTTCGTAAGTTGGTGCCGCCACCACTCGACCACTGCTGCTCTCTGTTATGTTAAGTCACATTAATAGGGGGCGAGCCAGGCACAGCAGCCGTGGTTGTGATCCGTAGACTAATAATAATAATAATAGTCCTCCTGACCGTTTTTCGGTCACGGCGGCCAATCTCAGCAGAGATTAGCCATCTGCGCGGGAGATAATTATTATAGTGCACAAGTGTGTGCGCAGGTGCATTCTCTGTTCCTTTTCTCTCATAGTCCGATGGGACGGCAATCCGACACGACCGGAGAGAGATCAGGGGCCGTATTTTTGAATCAATAGAATCCAAATCGTGTACGAAATCGCAGAATTCGTATGCGAATCCGTACGAAATCGCTATTTTTGAATATTCATACCCGTGCATTTTGCAACGAGTGGTCCGACCCACTCGTTTCCGATATTCTACCAGTAGAAATGACGGAAATGATGTGATGAATTCTGCGATTTCGTACACGATTTGGAATTCTATTGATTCAAAAATAAGGCCCCAGGCGCAGGACCAACGGCTTAACGTGCTTTCCGAGGCACGGGGGTAGTATACCGCCAACTACCAAACTCCGGGCTACTAGTGGGAAATTTCTAATGAAAATCCCAATAGCACTGTTTGTCCGACTCGGGAATCGAACCCAGGACCCCATGCACAGCAGTCGCGCTTGCGACTACTAGACCAACGAGGCAGTGACTCCAGTGAAATCAGGTTATAATGTTACCACTGACCTGGTATAGGTCTATCTGTGACCGCGCGGGAGCATGTAGGTAGATGTCGCAATACCTACATTATTTATTTTATCTTCCAAGTGACTATAATACCCGGCTCGGTTCTTGAGCGCTCGGCGGAAGAGTGGGGATCGCTGTGCGCATCGTACACTTTATGACAAATAAAACGCACACCCGTTTATTATTTATTGGTGTTAAGGTGTGTCCTTAATTTTAAGAGGGTTTGCAAATCAGGTAATTATATGACCAAAGTGACTGGTTTATTCTTCTCGTGATAGAATTTTATTAAGAGATTTACAAATGTTAATACACAGGACATAGACTTCAGTTTTGGTTGCGAGGTAGTCGAATGGAAAAGGGGCTCCCGGACCGTGGATTTTGCTTTATATAGGTGTGGTTTTGCGCCCTCCGTTGGATGAACCAGGAACTACGTAGCTTGCAGCTTGAGTTGTATGATCGATGTTCTTCGTAGTTCCTCGTAGTTGTGCACAGATGGCGCTGTCCTCAACAATTGGTCGTGAGGTAAGTGCAGCAGGAGTAAAGAACAAATCCCGAGTGACGGCTATGACGCGATGTGCTACGGGCCAATCACTACACTTTCCCCGCCCCGCGTCTCACTTCATACCACCAAAGGGACCTAATAACTCACTTTTGCGTCAGCGCTCAAGAATCGTGCCGATGATAATACCTTCCTTAGTCTAGTGTTTGGAGGCGTGAACTGTTAAGCATGATATCCTGGAATTGACTTCCAGGTCGACCAAAGTGTTAATGAGTTCTTTGGTCAAAAAATTTTCAGTAACAGCCAGAGTCTGAATTTGCACCCGGTTGATGACAATAGGCTCGCCCCTATTACATGAGACTTATACATAACTGGCGAAAGTGGGTGTAAACCTCTGCCTAACCCTTCTGATATTATAGGCGTCATATTATGTATTTTACGCGTTCCATTTAATCCTACGAATCGCCAATCTTGCAGGGCCATACCCCCAATAGCAACAAATATTCACCGCAATACAGCAATAACCCCAGTAATGTAGCCGCTACCGTCCGGAATTAGGGTAATCAGTGATCCAGTATAGTTCGAACAGGATCCATTTATTCTATGAGCTCTGTGAACGGAAATTGTGCGATATTAGAATGATGGTTGCTATTTCTGCGTCGGCAGTTCGGTTTGTCATAGGGATTATGTGGTAAAGGTGTAAGATTAACTTTGAAACGGTAGGCAATATCTAAGAGCTTAAAGTTCATCACCGTATGTTGGACTTTTCCTAACAATTGTGGGGTTAGCTACCAGTTTGACCGACTGCAGGCTCTTTTTTTTTCGGGTTCGCGAAATCATCAATTAACCCCTCCCGCTCTTGGGCAGGACGAAAGGGAGTGTCAGATTTCTACTGACTAAAAACCACCCATGTTCTTTCTTAGCCCTCTATGTCGAGGCCGCGGTATCCTGTGAACATCCCGCAGCCCCGAAGGCTCTGAATATCAGAAAGTTACATGGAGTGGCTGCCTATGTGCGACCCCTGCACGAGCGCATGGTGTTTTTAAACGCCACGCAAATACTTTTTTTTTTTTTAATATAAAATACAGTTAGCCTATTATAATATTAACCTATAACAAACGCAATCGGTAACATCCTTAGATAAGAATGCGTTCTGAAAACATAAATATGAATTCAAATCGACGTAAGCAGATTTTTACTCTTTTACACGTCAGTAGTAAGAACGTAAAGTCATAAAAAAGTTAAAGATACATAACTATTTATGCTAAAAAACCTAAAAACCTTCGAATTGAAATACCCCAAAATCTGCAGCCATCCACAAAACAGATAAAAAGTAACAATATTAATTCTTTTTCCGTCTCAAGGAGTAGCAAAGGGAAACTTGGTGGTAATTTAATATAATTTCGTCGTAAGACAAATGACTGGCCACAGAGAAAAATTACAACACTCGTTTCATCGATGGTTCCATTAATTTCTGGCACCCCATTTTCCCCTCCCTCGCTGAGAACGTTATTTAGACCGGGAGACAGGGAGTCATATCGTCACCTTAATACGCAAACCTCGTAACTCCACCTAGGGTTCAAATTGACATTTTGATCGCAATAGTTGCCGTACAAAATTAGGATTTTTTTATTGTAAACATCGTGCGTTTTTATATTATAGCAACATTAAAAATTGATGTCAAGCATACCTCGTAAATCCACCACCTAAAGCAAAACTCGTATCTCCCTTGTTAACGCCTTTCACAATGGTGGAGTGATGTTCTAAAATATAAATATGAAATCAGTTACATTGCTCTCCTGTAAAGTTGGTCGAAATGGAGTTACAAGTTTTGCATATTAAGGTGACGATATTTATTTTTACCCACGACGGAACGGAGCAGGTATATACCTACCTGCTCCGTTCCGTAAAAAAAGTGCACACACATAATTCTCTCACCCTAAACGCATAATATGCGTTTATAGGGTGAGAGATATGTGTGCACTTTTTTAAGTTCCCACCTATCTTCTAAACTATAATGATCCGATTTTGATGCGGTTTTCAATAACGGGTTTGTGCTCGATAAGTTCATGTTCTTAGACAGGTGTCATGGCTGTAACTCACTAGGGGCGAAACAATACTCGTATTAGTGCAAAACAATCCTTACATACATAGTATAAAACAAAGTCGCTATTTTTGTCTGTTTGTTTGTCTGTATGCTTAAATCTTTAAAACTACGCAACGGATTTTGATGCGGTTTTTTTAATAGATAGAGTGATTCAAGAGGAAGGTTTTAGTATATAATTTGAACGACATCCGCGCGGGTGAAGCCGCGGGCATCAGCTAGTGTTGTAATATAATCAAAACGAAATGTCCGATTACAATTCTGTTTTCAGCAATGTGTACGTGGTAGCTTAATGCATGTTCCCAAATAATTCGCATTATGCTCTCTAAAAAGTCTAAAATAAAATTAAGCAAAATTAAAATTTTTGAAAAACACCCACGACGGTAAAAATCTAATTGAAAAAGAATAAAATAACTCAAAATAAACATACTTAACTAAGGAATATCCGTCGGGGGCTGCCATTAAACCAGCTAGCTGGCTTTCTAGTGACGTGAATTGAATACATAAAATACACATAAGAGTATGATTAATTTTTTTTTGAAATTTCATATAGAAATGGCAGCCCCCGACGGTTATTCCTTAGCTATGTTTATTTTGAGTTATTTTATTCTTTTTCAATTAGAATTTTACCGTCGTGGGTTTTTTTTCAATTTTTTTAATTTTGTTTATTTGTCTTAGTATTAGGGTTTAACAATCTTTTTACACGAGTTTGTCGAAATCGCTTAGAAAGGAAGGAATAATAATATGTTTTTGTAATATGTTATGTATATAGTTACTGTTTTTGTTTTTACTTTACACTGGAAAGAATTACATAAAGCCTTTTTTCCTGAATAATACCTGTAGATTACAGATTATTTTATTCTTTGTCGTAATAATTGGGGACAATCTTTCTACATGAGTTGGTCGAATTAGACTGAAAGAAGGTATAAAAAGACTTTTTAAAATAGGATAGTTTTTATCCCGATTTTATCTTCCCGTGGGATAATTTTCGAGTTGTATCGGGCGAAATAGCTGGCAACAACTAGCCTTTAATAATAATAATAATAATAATAATATTCCACAACTATCACACAACGCCATCTAGTCCCAAGCTAAGCAGAGCTTGTGTTATGGGTACTAGACAACTGATAAACATACTTATATATTTCTAAATACATACATATTATAGATAAATTACACCCAGACACAGAACAAATGATCGTGCTCATCACACAAACATTTGTCCTGGGTGGGAATCGAACCCACGACCTCCGGCATAGCAGTTAGGTTCACTAACCACTAGACCAACAGGCCAGTCTTTATAATAATAACATGTCTTTTGCTGGGAATCTCCAGGGGTCAAATGCGTGTTGGTATGATAAATAAAATGACTGGTAGATAATATTGAAACTTCAAGTCTGTTTTATTTTGCCAAATGTTTATTTCCCATTTATAAAACAAGATACTTTATTTTTAATTACTTAACAAACACCGGGTTCCCTTTGTCTCCCAAGATATTTTACCGCCTTACATAAACTTACAATCGGCGCTACGGCCTTAATCCAAGGATTAACAAAATTGTTAATCTCAGTTAACACAGATTCTGTGATACCTACTAAATTACGGAAAGCGAAACTTGGTTAACATATTTCGTGTAAACGAACTGTATTTGTTAAATACAAATACACTAACCTCAAACGGTGCAAATACAATAATTTAATTGGTAGGTATTGTATTTAAGCCGTTCGGCTTAAACACTAGCCGCCTTATTAATAAAAATAGTTAAACCTGGTTTAACTTACGCTTGGTTTATCTCGCATGCCGTCACTTTCTTTTGAATACCTATTTGAAGTGAGACATGCGAGATAAACCAAGCGTAAGTTAAACCAGGTTTAACTATTTTTATTATTAAGGTTCATCACCACTACTCTCAAAACGGTGAAGGAAAATATCGTGAGGAAATCGGCATATCTTAGAACCAAAAAATTCGTAGACATGCGATGTGACATCTACCAACTCGCACTGGGCCCACGTGGTGGATTTTAGCCCTTCCCTCTCCTAGGGAGGAGGCCTGGGTCCCTGCAGTGGGAACATTATAGGCTGATGATGATGATGGGATCAGAGTGCCCACCTAGTATTTCGGAATATCGCCAAGCGGTTGGTCAACTCTTTACGTGAACCTCTGTTCACGTAAAGAGTTGCTGACTTTTATGGCCAAAGAATCATCATTGTCGTCCATCGTGACAATCCTGCCAGCCTTCTTCTGGGCACTTTTCCTATTGGAAATGATGTGGACGCATTTTCTGTAATTCTGTTTTCATGTTGATACTTGTCCATAAATATTACACTATTACGTAACATAATATCACCAGCAATCCACGAAGAGTGAGGCATTTGATTCTTGAGGCAAGAAGAATAACACTTGGTTTTTCTATTAAGAATTTGTCATTAACCACACGGAGTCTGATTTTTTTCTAATAACAGTTCATTTGTCATCAGGGCTTGTACCTGGTGTGAGAAAGATATTGAGCGAAACAGGATTTTATCACCCTCTCCTTACCACAATGAAGTAAAATCAATCAAAACAAAAACATTCTGTAAAAAACTAGCCAAGTCTCCAAGTCCAAGCCAAGGCCAAGTAACACAACTTTAACTATAATAATAAAGAAATCGCATTAAGGAACCTTAGACTTGGCACGACTTTGTTTAGATTTTATTACTTTTTAGAGATGAACAAGCAGTTCCATCGAGACTTGGCTAGTTTTTTACAGAATGTTTTTGTTGGGATTTCACTTCTTTTTGTAGAAACGTATATTGATTTATTTTATTAGATTTTCTTATTTAAAATTTTTTTTTTGTAGTAGTTTTTTTTTTTTTTTTTTAATTTTCGTTTATCCTACTTTTTATAGTTTTCCCTTTATGTGGCCATTAAACCCTCACTCTGTACCAAATTTCAGCTCCCTGAGTTTATGGGAAGTACTAGTTCTATTTTGATGATCATGAGTGAGTGAGTGAGTGTCATAAATGCGAAACTTTGCTTTCGCTTAACTTCGGAACTAAATGACCTACAGACTTGAAACTTTTTATTTTAAGTGTGATTTTATAGCTTACTGGATGACGAAAATTTCAGCGTTCTGGTCTTATCCAAAGGTCCTCAAATAGGGGCCTGAAAATGCGGCGAAATGGTTCCAGTAAAGGATGGTACGGCAGTGTTTGCTTCGCGCTCGACTCGGCAGGGGCACTGCTGAGCCCCCCGATACGATTCTTTTATAAAAAGTCTTGGAAGGATACCTAGGAATTTTCATTCATTTGATAGAGATATGGCAAAGTATCAGTGGTTTCATGGTCATGTCATTGAGTTTTTAGAACTGGATCAGTAGTTTCCGAAGATAACACCCCAAATATAAACATCTAAATCTAAAAACTTTAACTGTTTAAAATGTTAAATGATGAAAATAAAAAGTGAAGCTCTAGCTCCTAGCTTACAAGATAACAAATTACAATCATTCATAACATTTCACCCTCAAATATATACGAAACATATTAAAATAATCTTGCTTTTTATGTAATAAATAAAAATAGAAAAAAGTCTTTGTGAGGACCACATTTTTATATTTCTCAAAAACCTGCTATCAATTCTTCCGATATTTAAAAAGCCACCATAAGCAAAGAGCTTAAGATTCAGTGTTTACCTACATATAAATTATTGATATACATTGATATCTACCATCACAATATACCTCACCCACAGTAGATCTCACCTTAGATCCATTCTTAAATCCCCTCCTCACAAATACAGCTTTTATGCCTATTCCTTCTCTGTCCATGCTGTAAGGTTGTGGAACTCACTTCCGCCTAGCATTCGGGACCTGAAGACTATTTCACTGTTCAAACTCAGAGTGAAAGAATATTACCTTTACTCTCCATTGTGATTTTTATGTACATTTATGTATTTTATATGTTTATGTATATTAGCATTATGTATATAAATACGTATATATTATTATTTTCTTATACTTTTGTGTATTTATTATTACTTAGGTTAAGTTAGCTAAGACACATAACACTTTGTTCTTTTCCGCTTCTCACACACATTTCTGGTTTTCATTTCTCCTTTTGCGGGTCTGCTGGCAGAAATTTCTAAAGAAATAAGCAGTACCTTTGTACTCTAATGTTATATTATGTTGTTTTCCTGTGTTGTCTAGTAATTGTGTGTACATAAATAGTAAAATAAATAAAAATACAACAAAAATCACAAATCCATCGAACCATTTTTATGGCATTATTTCCCGGGCCTTTTCAATATCACCCAACATACAACATGGCGGTAAAAATAAATAAAAACAGTAAATAGTTTCACTCTCGAGCGAGCTGCGATAGTGGACGATATAACTCGTAATATATTTTGATTTACCGACCCCACGATAACACCAAAACTTTTTTCTGTGTTTGTTGGTCTGAGTCTCGAGCGGAAAGCGATTTTTTTAAGTCCGAGTGACTTAAATAAAAAATCTACCTATTTTTTTATTGTTGGTTGTCTTATTTTTTTGTCATAAATCAGTATTTGACATCATTACAAAAAATAAATGTTAAATTTTTTTTTTAAAAACGTCACGTTTATGATAGGTATGTTAAAAAAACTGAAATAATATTACACCGATAAACCTGTTAATAGTTGTTAAATATGTCTCATTACACGACTGCCCCAAAAAAAAGAGTGTTATGTTTTTAACGTTCATGTATGTATGTATGTATGTATGTATGTTTGTTTGTGTGTTTCTTTATTCCACCATAACTTCTAAACGCCTGAACTGATTTTAATGCATGTGGTATCATTAGATTCCTTGTGTTATCCCGGGTGACATAGGCTAGAGAAAAAAACAAAAATATTAATAGGGTGGCCATGGTTTAGAAATAAAATGAACTTTTAATTTATTTTTATTAAAATTTTAATGAAAAATATATTCATCGTCTAGAACTTATTAAGTAGATTACAAAAATATACCACAGTAGTATTTAATATCTATTGTTACCTAGTAATACTACCCAACAATTGATATGGTGACATTTTAAACCCGTGAGTCGATACTAATAAACTACATATCAACAGATTCTTCGTAATGAAAGAAATAAAACTGGCTAGGTTACAACTCCCAAATCCATCTACGACGGCAGCTAAATGGTTTTTAAGTTTGTATAAAAAGTCATCATGTGTGAATCAATTTACTTGGAAACATGGCAAGAATATTAATTTAAGGAAATAATAATATTTGCAATCATAAGTTTTTCAAAAGCACCCCTTAAAGGGTGGAAAAAGAAGACCAGGGTAGATTTTGGTATGGAATAATCTGACTTCGAGATTCAACTTGAAACTCATTACTAACACAAATGAATTTAAAGCATTACGTATGTTACAAAACAATATTACACTTAATTTCGTAGAATGTTAACAAACAATATAAAGTTCTTTTATTTGTATGTTAATTGCATGTATATATTTAATTCAGCCTAAATTGATTACAAATAGATAAATAAAATAAAAAATGTTTGTAGGTAAGTATAAACCAGCTTCCATCTTGCGCTGCATGCCCTGACGCCTGTACACTTGACGACCTTATGACTGCATCAGCTTTCGTATCAGAGTTCTCAACTCCACTCGCTGATTTTGAAACTGAATAATTTTGGGTCAAAACTATTTAACAGAAATTTGCCATCGACACGCTAAGAAGAAGAATTATGCAATTAATTATCATTTTAAATGTTCCTGAGAAACAGGGTCTTGACAGACGGATAGACATACGGACAGATAGACGGGAAACAAAGTGATCCAATAAGGGTTCTGATTTCACCGATCGGAATTCTAAGAAATAAAAAAAACACTTTTTAATACATACAACAAATTCAGTATAATAAAATGAAAACACTACATGACAAATAATTATAATCTTTGTAATGTACGGAATAATTCTGGCTTAGTTTCACTGCCCCCCCCCCCCCAGTCTAT
Source organism: Diarsia mendica (assembly GCA_949316265.1). NCBI lineage: Eukaryota > Metazoa > Arthropoda > Insecta > Lepidoptera > Noctuidae > Diarsia > Diarsia mendica. The sequence continues at coordinate 5,823,002 of OX438911.1, read as the reverse complement.
AAAAAATAGGTATCCAAAAAAATTTCGCGCTCGCTTCGCTCGCGCATCCATTCATTCTCATTTCTGAGGGCCTGAACAGGAATTACCCAAGTTTCTTTAGACTCTGATTTACTTTTCTGCATTACTAAGTTAAAAAAAAATAACAGCATTACTAAGTTAATAAAGTAACTCATCAAAAAACATTTTGAGCTTCGTGAAGCTAAAATGTTTGAATTTTCCTACTTTTGAGCGTCATCCAGGCACGCTTGTCCAGCAGTTTATGTCTAATTGAGTAGCATTTATTTAGAAGCTTTGGCGATTCGCGTTATCCCAACTATATTGGAGTCCGCTTCCAGTCTAACTAGATGCAGTATGTATCAGTCGCATCTTTAAAACCTTAGTTCCGGAAGTTGAGAATTAATGTCAAGTATAATAAGAGTAAGCAGTTTTCTTCTTGAAACCAAGTAAAACATTTATTTATCCTCTTTCCTCCCGATGACAACATATTTGCCTCCCCCCCCCCTCCGCAATCTATAAGAAGTATACAAAAATTTTCCGGTTACCACTCATATTATTATGTTGAACCGTGCCATGACAGTGCACAAGCTGCAAACGGTAACATTCTACAGAAGCATAGTCAACACACGAGACACAGACAAGAGGTTTCCTAATTTACGCTTAGATTCATGTTATCTAACCACGTTTGGTTATAGGTCAAAATACCTCTATATCACTAAAAGATGTGAAATAAAAACAAATAATTAAAAAAAATATAAAACACGCCTGCCATGTCAAAAACTAAACTAAAAAATTAAAAACAAGTCAAAAGATTTCAGTGATTACAAAGAACAAGGTCCCGTAAATGTATTCGAAAATGGAAAACTGAAAACTAAAACTTTGATTGCAGTCGGGGGACAGTTCTCTGGATCAATTCTTTACAGGTCCCCCGACTGCAATCAAAGTTTTAGTTTTCAGTTTTCCATTTTCGAATACATTTACGGGACCTTGTTCTTTGTCATCACTGAAATCTTTTGACTTGTTTTTAATTTTTTAGTTTAGTTTTTGACATGGCAGGCGTGTTTTTTATTTTTTTTAATTATTTGTTTTTTTTTAGTGAAGTTTTTATGACCCAAAGCTGACAAAATTTGTTCTTATCATATTTCGGAAATATGACGCTATATCAGATTATGTCTCATTCATTACCTGTGTGTATTACTGCCAGCTATTGAAAACCAGGTTTGTCTGACTAATAAAATCGAAGTTTATTGTTGGGTCCAACAGCGTTCAAAAGGAGTTTACCCTGATTGGTCTATTTTTTAGTATGTGCATGAGTATAAGAGTAGAGGAATACCAAAGAAATGATGGATGGACTGCGTTAAGAATGATATGGTAAGAAAGGAGGTGTTTCATGAGATGACGAGAAACAGAGAAGTATGAATGAAGATATGCTACGCCGACCCTAAATGAATTTAGATAAGGGCAGGTGATGATTTAGATAGAGCATACCATAGTTAACATTGTTTATCTACACCTAATTCGTTAGTCAATTCGCCGAGAAGAGAAGGTACTTTTGAAAATAGCCCAAACATTTATGGAATCTGGGCACCCATTCATAACATTTTTCTTGAAACATAAAAGGCGTCAGTAAAACAAGCCAAATAACAAGTTCCTTCATAGCGCTTATAAATTGTGCCAATAGTTCTTGTTATAATGGTGCACACCATTACTCTTTTTGATAGATTTTGGGACCATTTATTATGTATTTCACCATAAGCTGACTACTTTCCGATATTTGAGTATTTTTTATCATTAGTTATGACGCCATTTTGGTATTATTCGCTTCCGGACAAATGATATTGTAATAAATTATAGGTTTACGGTGGTTCCGGATTTTTTTTCAGGAATTAGTGGTAAACTTGTGGGCGCCAGCGAACCTAAGATGTATCATAATATTGTTACCTGAATAGATTAGAATAGAAAGATAGATGGATTTTAATTACATAATTATAATAATAATATTATTATGTACTAGTTTTGCACACCTGTTAGGGTAGGATATAGTTTATATAACCAAATTTCGATGTTCCAGCGCCGCTGAGCGGTTAGGGGTCTATTGTTTGTATTTTTTCTTTCTCGAAGTTAGACTTACCTAACTGGACCGTTTGTCTCAGGTAGACGTAATCGTTAACAACTTCGAATGTAGAGTCTCCGATCTTGAGAGGAGTGGTTGTTACAAAGGCATTCAACATGACCTTGGTTTTGTGCATGTTCATTTTAAGATCCACTCTTTCAGATGCTCTACTGAGGTCATCGAGCATTGTACTGAGGTATTTCATGGTCTCAGCCCTGACCACTATATTGTCGGCAAACCAAATGTGAGTGGTGTACTCGCCATTGACGTTGATGCCTAGTCCTCCCCAGTCCAGACCCTTAAAGATAACCTCCAATACAGCGGTGAACAGTTTCGGAGATATGACGCCTCCCTGTCTCACACCACACTGCAGAAGGATAGGTTCCGAGGTTAGAAAACTCTGAACGAAATCATTCCTCCTCTGTAATAATTAAAAAAAGAAAAGTATCGTGTGTGGTAACATAATTTATTGTGACTAATTCCGGTTTCTTCGTATCGATAAAACTTTTTTCGGATGCGCATTTTAGTTTCGTTTTGAACATTGTTCTTTACTTTTTACTAGATTATTAAAATTTGTATAATTATTAATGAGTGATTCTCGCCATCAAACTAAAAAGCTTATTTATTAGCAAAGGAACTGTAATAACAAACAAATATTGAAAAAAAAAATTATAAATTTGTTTATGTCGAATTCACGTGAGGGAAACTGACCAGTGGCACGTGGACTTCCTCTTTCGACGGCAATTAAAAAAAAAATATTAAAACTAGGTAACTTACATGGCAACATGGCATAGGGGAGCGGGCGGCGCGCGGTGCGGCACGTCGACAACCATCTTGGGTCATGTCATAAAACATTTTCATCATAGGTAATTAATGTATAACATCCTAAACATACCTGAACCTACAATAATAGCAATAAAAAAAACAAATTGATGATTAAAATACTAGTTCGATCGTCAATTTGCTTTTTTTTCCGCCAAATATGTATGATGCTGTCACCTTTTCAAGGCACAAAAAAAACGGTTTTAAATTAAGGGCCGGTTTTTCAATCGCCAGTTAACTTTTACCTGAGGAATAAATGTGATGTTTTGACAGATTGTCTATACATTAACTGTCATAATGACAAACTTATTCGTCAGATAAAAGTTAACTGGCGATTGAAAAACCGGCCCTTAGTAATTAAATTATGTTTCCATTTATGGTTATTTTATGTTTCATATTTTCTTTGGGAATGTGGCGGAGGACCCATAATATAGGTATCAAACTGGGTTTTTTAAAAGTTATTATTGTATCTATATGATAACGCGACCCAATAGGTTATCAAAATATATCTTATAATGAGTTGGGTAAACCACTTTTGATAATGACAGTTCATATCAGGGAATATGCCTAAAAGTCCTGTTTATAAGGCAAAAACTCAGTATTTGCATTAGTATTCCAAGAAAAATCACTAGGAGTGGACGTAGCATCGACCTCAGTTGTAAAAACTTGGTATTTCTGAAAGTATACAATGTGTAGAACGCGGTGTGTGCTGGCGTTGGTGGTGTTGTACGTGGGGTTGGCGCAGTCCTGGGGTGAGTGGTTTTCCTCACTACATTAATCTTTACTAGCTGTTGTTTAATCAGCTTGAAACCTCTGCCAAGCGCGACTACTACGCATGAGGGCCTGAATTTTGATACCAAGATCGGCCAAACTGTTATTGTTTTTTTTTTCCTTCATGACTTTACTTCGAAAAACGTACCTAAATTAAAAAAAAAATAGTTTGGAGCACGACATGAACCACTATAAAGCGGTGGTACTTACTCGTTGCGTTGTCCAAGGTTAAGCACCTTACAAAAATAAACTATTATTCTTCTCCGTTTTTTTTTTTTTGAAGACGTTGCCCTACATTAGGAGTTTTTTTCTGTATCGTGGTTGCGTTTACAAACATTTAAACTCACATACATAATTATACACCCGGAACAGCTACTTGTAAACCATACGTGCATATTTGTTGATTTAATAAAAAATAAAAAAAATTGTTTGTTGCTTTTTTTCAGACTTTGCCGCAAGTAAAGGAGATCTCTTAGAATTTTATAACAACGGTATCAAGACAGACTCTATACGTTTCGAATCGAAAAAACTCACTGCCTTATTTTACGATGAAGTTCATGACACGATGCTGTATGTTGACAAACAAAACAGCAATGACGCTATCTGTGGTTATGGCATATCTTCCTTGGAAAAGAAATGCTTTACTGAGAGAAACTCGCGAGAGATTCACGGACTTGTTTTTGATCCGGTCACAGAGAAAGTGTTTTTCACTGACACACGGCAGAGGAGCATTAATTGGATTTCTTTAGTACCTGGAGCTGTTAACAACATTTATGGAAATCTTTTAGTCGGGACGGGTGATGGGATCCCCACAGATATAGCTGTGGATAGCTGTGGAGGGTACGTTTACTTTAACTTATAACATCATCTGTCTAGCCATTTCTCAACTATATTGGGGTCGGCTTCCGGTCTTACCAGGTAATTGAGATCATTGACGTAAGCAAGAAATAGAAAAGGGCCTAGAATTGAACCTTGGAGTACGCCCATCTTGGCTAAATCCCCGGAGGACGTCGCCCCATTAATATTTACTTTTTGCTGTCTGTTTAATAAATATGAAAGCACTGGATGTTGTACTTGTCTACAAAATCCGTGGTGGTGTAATTACAGAGCAGTGTGTTGTGGTTAACGCAGTCGAACGTTTTTGAGAGACCATAAAAATGTCAATGGCATCCAGGGATTCCTCCCAAGATAACAAAATGGGAATCCTTCTTAAAACCAAACTTTAGACCATGCAGTCTAACAGGATGCGGTTGAATACCAGTAATTTACATGGTGCGACTGCCTATCTGACCTCTACAACTCAGTAAGTACTGGGTAAGACGAAACCCCTTAGTAAGACTGGTTGTCAGAATTTTGGGACACTTACAAAGCTGTAAGTGCTGTAACTACTATCAATTATATAAAACATAGCGAGAGCGGCTTAGTGTGTAATGAAGGAAACTCGGTATATACTAAGTGGTCACAGACTGACCTCTTACTCACATCTACCTTAATTTAAAATTATGTATCTTAATAAAATCCTACCTCGTGATAGTAAAATCAGATTTTCTTTTTACAGATACGTCTACTGGATCAGCACAAACCTAACGCCATCTAGAATAGAGAGAGCTCGCTTTGATGGTTCCGGGAGAGAAGTGGTCATTAATTTAGTGTCTATCGATTCGCCTTACAAACAAGAACCACATAGCCTCGTTATTGACCAGCAGACACAGAGAATGTTCTGGGTCGAGCCTAAAACTCAGTTCGAACATAGTCTTTATTATGCTGATTTAAAAGGAAACAACAGACAGCTTTTAATGAATTTTATGTACGGCACTGCGACGGCAATACCCCGACCATCGACAAATACACTCGTCGCTTCAAAAACAGTACTCTACTGGGTGGATTGGTGTACCAACTGCAATATGCAAGTATGGAAAGTATCAAAGGATGTGAATGGAGAGGCATGGAGTTACGATAAAAGATTTTTTTTGAGCACTGTAGGTCTGCCTGTCGGTATAGCCACCAACTACAAAATAGAAGAAAATCTTCCGGAAAATCATGTTTGCGAATCATTAACGAGTCTCGTAGAAAATAATAATGGGCCGTTTTGTGTTCATGGTACGAAAGTTAAAGGACAATCTCGTTGCACATGTACACCTGGTTACATCGGTGAGCGATGCGATGTTTCTGTTTGCGAAAACTACTGCGTGCAAGGAGACTGCAGTTTGAATGATGCGGGACTTCCTAAATGCAGGTAAAACTTCTAATCCTTGGATAGTTTCCTTGTTTATTGAAACTAGATTTTATAACATTGTCGTTGTTTCAGTTGTAAAGCTGGTTATTCGGGATACCGGTGTGAAGTGTACGCGTGCCACGCATATTGCCTGAATAACGGTGTGTGTACCCTCAACGAGGCGGGTGAGCCTCTCTGCCAATGTGTTGGTAAACATGACGGATCCAGATGTGAAGGTGTTGAAAATAGCAGTTGCAAGAACCAATGGTAGTGCTATGGCTGCAACCAACTGAATCGGAACCCTAGAATCATGAGAGCAACACTGTTTTTAGTTTTTGCCTGATTTTTTTTTATTATATTTGTAAATAAAGAGTAATCTGACTAATTAAAAAATATTACTTTGATAATTATTTTTCGTCAATTTTATTTACTACCTTTATTATAATTTTTACCTTATAAGACACACAGTCTGGCCAAGCACTTATTGTTTGGCCAGACTGGCAGTGCGGTGCGGGGAGCAGTGCGGGTGCGGGAACGCGCGCGTTTGTGCTGTCCGCAGTGGACTACGGCCATACTGCGGCTTGGTTCCGAATGTTGTATTGTCCAGTGTTTGTCAAACTATAATATGGATGAAAAAGACTTGTTTTTACTGGAAAATTCTTACTTTAAATGGCAAATGATAAAAGTGAAAAAATAAAATTAATTTAACCAGAGAAAATGAAGGAGAATTTTACACACTCTATGAAAGATTGCGAGAGCATTTTTTTTTATTTTTTTTATTGACGATGTTCGACATCCACAGTGCAGGTAGTGCTTGAATAGCACGTAATAATTCTTCAGCATTTAATTGTGAAGACGCCATCACAACAACGATATATCGAGTATCTCGATCGGGTATCTCAAACTACAAGCTCTCTTCGAGCTATCGCTCGAATAGTTTGAGATACCCGCTCCCGCGCGGTTTATCGCTTGCCGCCCGCGCACTCACTGCGGCCACTTGTATGAACGAGCTACCCCCGCGCTCCCCGCGGAATACTTTCCGCGCCCGCGTAGTAGCCCGCGCCGATTCCCGCGCCCGCGTGCCCACTATTATGGACACTCAAATGAAGTTCCATACGTTTGAGTTTGTCACAGTTTCATCGAGTTTTTGGCTACAGAGCATCAGTAAAGAAAACAAAATACTGCTGACTGCCGACCATGATTTCCAGATCAGGCAAAGTAACCACTACATAATTCAAGATTCGTTGATGATAATAATTAGGACTTCAACATAATTGTTGAAATTTAGGTGCGATGTTAGTTACACCTCTGCTTAAAACTTCGGGGACTGCAGAACCAGCTATTTTGTTATATTATATTGTTAACTTTTTTGTATGACTAATGCCACTTGACTTGTTTAGAAATAAATACCATAAGCTCTTTTGATTTGTGTACGGTATGTAAAAGATAAGTATGATAGTCAAGTAAGTTTAGTTTTAAATTTTATTATGTTTGAGTTATTTCCAATCCAATTAAATACACTCGAGAGCAATGAATCCGGGTCACTTAAAGAATCCTAAAAATCTCGGAAACTAAAAATGCTAGGTTAATGCAATAAATTGTATTTAATAGACAATGTAATAAAACTTGAAGGTATTAAAACTTCTTAGTTATTGTAAAGTTATATCATAAAAAAATCAAATTTGAAAAAGGGCCACTTTCGAAGATGGAACTACGAAATTACAGCATTTGGTTTTGCTTTTGTTTGTAATCTGTCATTTATGTGGGTACATAAACCATGTTGTAGTGCTCTATATTCATTATTCAAGCTGAAATTATGTCGCTTACGCCTGAAGAATGCATCAGAATACTTACAATGCTGGAAACCAGCCGGAGTCAGCGCGATACAGCCAGGACTGTCGGTGTGTCGCTGTCAACAGTAGGTACAAAGAGTTCTCCGACGTTACGAAGAAACTGGTTCTAACCTACGCAGACCAGGAACGGGCAGAACCAGGTGTACCACAGCACGAGAAGACCGATACTTGGTGAACACCATGCTTCGAAATCGCTTTCTCACAGGAACTGAACTCACAAATCAGTTTCGACGCCTCGGAGAAAGTAACCCAAGTGCATGGACAGTAAGACGTCGGCTTGCTGAATCTAACTTAAAACCCCTTAGACATGCAAACGGCCCTAAACTGGAGCGTGGGCATCGTATTTCAAGACTAAGATATGCCCAGAGCCACGTAAATTGGAGTATTAAAGATTGGTCAAAAGTTATGTTCTCCGACGAATCAAAATTTATGCTCTACAAGCACGATGGAAGACACAGAGTGTATCGAAGACCAGGGGAAAGATTCAAGCAAGCATGCATCGAAGAAAAAGTAGCCTACGGTGGTGGGTCTGTACTTGTGTGGGCCGGAATTTCTTCTGAAAGTCGCACAGAGCTGGTGATCATAGAAAACGGCTCTTTAACTAGCGAAAGATAATATAATACTATTAATATCATAAACGGGATATTTACCATGTTTGATTTTTGTTTCGAGTTCCCGATATTTCGGCGCTGTTACAAGCACCATGATCACGGATAAACCCGAACCCCGAACCCGGATCCCGTTTATGATATTAATAGTAGTGTCAGTGACCATGTCAGTTTAAAAACTTAGATAATATAATAATAATAATAATATTCCACAACTATCACACAACGCCATCTAGTCCCAAGCTAAGCAGAGCTTGTGTTATGGGTACTAGACAACTGATAAACATACTTATATATGTCTAAATACTTACATATTATAGATAAATTACACCCAGACACAGAACAAATGATCGTGCTCATCACACAAACATTTGTCCTGGGTGGGAATCGAACCCACGACCTCCGGCATAGCAGTTAGGGTCACTAACCACTAGACCAACAGGCCAGTCAACATATATGTGGAAGAAATCCTCAATGATCGCGTTGGTCCATTTATGGTCAATTTAGGTGAGGATGCTATATTTATGCATGACAATGCCCGACCTCATACAGGTAGGATTGTGAATGACTACCTTCAAGAGATGAACATTACTCGTATGGAGTGGCCAGCGCGCAGCCCGGATATCAACTCGATCGAGCATGCTTGGGACGAGCTAGGCAGATGCGTAAAACAACGAAACCGTCCCCCAATCACGCTTCGTGAGCTCAAAATTGCTCTCACAGAGGAATGGGAGAATATTCCCCAAAATCGTATAAGGAACTTGGTGTACAGCATGCCAAACCGCGTAAACGCAGTAATGGAAGCACGAGGAGGCAATACGAAGTATTAAAATTCAAGAAAATCGTAATAAAGTTCAAAAATTTCATGTTTCCTATTTTTATTTTAAGGAGAGATCAGCAGTTTTTTTCTTTATGTAATTTTGTGTTAATAAAATGTATGGTGACTCATATTTTTTTTACTTTCATTTAAGGAGTATTACATTGTCTATTAAATACAATTTATTGCATTAACCTATCATTTTTAGTTTCCGAGATTTTTAACATTCTTTAAGTGACCCGGAATCATTGCTCTCGAGTGTATTTGTAAGTTTTATTCCACAGTTAATCTGTGAACAGCGATGTCGGTTTCATTATTGTTCATAATATTGCGCTCTAAAACAAATATAGCTGACGTGGCTCAAAAGGCTTCCCAACTCAAGTGGGACTGGGCAGGACATGTCTGCCGCATGCCGGACAAACTGTGGGCCAAAATACTCGTAGCAGGAAACTGGTGCCCTGACACAGTAAGGCGGGGTCGCGGTATGCCACGACAGGTGACGCGAAGGAGGACACGAAGAAGATGGCGGGACGAATTAAACAGGTTCCGCCAGAACTGGAAAGAGGACTCACGGGTTCGAGAGAAATGGAAGGAGTGGAGGAAGGCAAAGGCCTTCCTCCACTCCTTCCATTTCTCTAAACTTAACTTTTTTTTCTAGCCTGCTAGAAAAAAAAGTTTTAGGTATCCCTTTTTTATACTATATAGGTAAGGTCCCATTAAAATAGGTGGACAAAATTTCAGAAATCATTCAGACCACCAAAATAAGGACGATATTAAAAAAAGTGGTTGTCTGTAAAGTCGGTTTACTGACGATAGTTGAACGTGACAACGTCTTAAGAAAATACTGATTTACATAAAATTCTTCATTCAGAAAATCATTTTAAATTAAAAAAAAAAAAAAAAACAAAATACTTGAATAAAATTTATTGTTTAAATTTCTACTTAATTGTTAAAATTAAATTTTTGATTTTATTATTTTAATAATATAATTAAAATTTTTCAATTAGTTACTTACTTAATTATTTTAGCAAATTTAATTGTTATTTGTTATAAAAAAGTAATATTTTTTTAATTTTATTCATCCCCTAATCGGACGACTAGACACTTCGAATTTTTTTTAGGACTATAAAATTTATTATAAATAAACGAACATTCGGAATAATACACATTAGGTAGGTAAAGCAATAGTTAGGACATATTAATTTAGGTCATGTAAAATTAGGAGATTCAATTGTTATAGTAATCGATAATATGACAAAATACTTTTCGAACTAAAGATAATTATGTTAAACAAAATTTCGGCAATTTGAACATTATGGTTAATGAAGTTTATGGCAAACGTGTTATGGATAATGATTTTCGGACAAACAATTTTAAGAGAAGTAAGGGAGTACCATTTTTTTCATAGTGCCCCCAAGACGAAACTCTGACCTGAATTTCATTCATTTATTGCATTTCAAGACAAATATCAGTGAAACGACCTTTAATCATTCTAAACAGTTGTATGAGTAAAAATATTATGGTAATTATGTTTAGGAATAAAAGCGTTATGATAAATAAAAAAAATCAGTTCAAAAATCTAAAACCCGACTACTAACAAAATCGCGGTCTTAAAAGTAGAAAACAAGAAAATAATTCTTGTCTGATATTCTTCGTAGTCGCATGCCACTGATACCTGATGCTCCTTCATGACGTTCTCATTGACACAGAAGTCAGCTGCTAATTGCCATTATCAAGGTGGCATGCGACTACGAAGAATTCCTGCTGTGAAGTTCAGGGAAGGTTTAAACGGTGAGAAAGTGGTGGGTAGGTAGGCAGGGTAGTAGGCAGGGTAGTAGGCAGGGTAGTAGGCAGGGTAGTAGGTAGCGTAGTAGGTAGTGTAGTAGGTAGGGTAGTAGGTAGGTAGGGTAGTAGGTAGGTAGGGTAGAAAAAAGAGCATTGCAACGCATGCCGGGAACAGCTAGTACATAATAATTGTTAAGTAGAAGAGTGTTACAGACCTTTTTTACCCGACTGCGGCGAAGCCCAAAAGGAGGGTTATGTGTTTGACGTGTATGTATGTATGTATGTATGTATGTCCGTTTCTTTCTTCCCTCATAACTCCTAAACGGATGAAGGGGTTTGAGTAAAATATACGTCATTAGACTCGTCTTGATGGCGCGAGTGATAAAGGTTACATTAAAATTAAAAAACAAGGAAAAATTGTGGATTTTGGGGGCCAAATTATTGCGGAGTAAAAAAAAAATCCTATACCATCGAGTAGGGTATCAAAATAAAGGGTTTTAAAAGGAAATTATTACCCGTTTGCGGTGAAGCCCAAAAGGAGGGTCATGTGTTTTGTGTTTGACGTGTCCGTTTCTTTGTTCCCTCATAACTCCTAAGCGGATGAAGGGGTTTGAATAAAATATACGTCATTAGACTCGTCTTGATGGCGCGAGTGTTATAGATAGGTTACATTAAAATTAAAAAAAAAAATTAAAATTGTGGATTTTGGGAGCCAAATTGCGGAGTTAAAAAAAATCCTATACCATCGAGTAGGGTATCAAAATAAAGGGTTTTAAAAGGAAATTACAACAATATAATTATTATGACACTTATAAACTCTTTTGCAAAAAAAACGGGCACTTCATATTTTTTTCTCTACTTCAATGAAGAAGGACAAGTAAGAGGTTTTACTAATTTGACGATGTATTGGCATGTTATTTGAAGAATCCTGGCATGATTCTGTACGTTCCAAATTTAAATTTTGAAATTAACAAAAGGAAAATAATGATTATTGTAGATTATTGTAAAATTGCTTTACTAATGGCGCGAATTGCTGAAACGATTTTATTACTGATTACTGAAATTTTAAAACTTTTTGGATATTTTCTGCAAATTAAACAATTTTATCTTTCTTTTAACATTAAATACCACTTTTTGACATGAGTGATAAAGCGATAAGGGCCGGTAAAATTATAGCCCTACTTGAAGAAGGTTGTTCGCAAACTTACGTGTCTCAGCGGCTAAATGTGAGTCGTTCAACTGTCCAGAGGACTTGGCAACGGTATCAAGAGACCGGTTCGGTCAAAAGAAGACCCGGTTCGGGAAGAAAACGACGCACTGAACCAAGAGATGACCGCTTTTTGGTGAGTCAGGCCTTGCGGAATCGTAATGCGTTAAGTGTGGACCTGAAGAAGAGCCTTGAAGAAGTAAGAGGAGTAGAAGTTAGCTTCTGGATCGTCAGGAGGAGGCTTTTGGCTGCCAATATCAGGAGTTACCGCCCGGCTCGGGGACCTAAATTACTCCGTGAGCACCGTGTTGCTCGACTTCAGTTTACTCGAAACTGTGCTTCATGGACTCTGGAGGACTGGAATAAAGTATTGTTTTCTGATGAAGCTAGAATCTCTTTGTGTGGAGAGGACCGACGCCGGCGAGTGCTACGAAGACCACGGGAACGCTATGCGGAAGTGTGTTTCGAAGAAATCACTCCTTATGGCGGAGGCTCCGTTATGTTTTGGGCAGCAATTAATTCGACGGGGCGTACGGAGTTAGTTCTCATAGAAAATGGAACATTAAATGCACACCGGTACATAATGGAAGTCCTAATTCCATATGCACAACCCGCATTGACTGCACTTGGGGAAGATTCCATTTTTATGGACGACAATGCTCGCCCGCACCGTTCTGGCGACGTGGAAGCGTACATGCAAGAAGTTGGGATCCGTCGTTTAGATTGGCCAGCTCGAAGTCCTGACTTCAATCCAATTGAGCATGTCTGGGATGTTCTAAAGAGACGGGTAAGATCAGTTCAACATGCTCCACAAAACATCAGGGAGCTAAAAAGAGTCATTGCAGAAGAGTGGGAACGTATTCCTCAAAACGTCATTAAAAACATCGTGGAAAGCATGCCCAAATCACAGCTTGAATCCTTCTGGATTCAAGCTGTGATTTTGGCAAGAGGAGGTCACACTCGTTATTAGGTTATTACATTTGTAACTTTATTTAATTAAACAAAGTAAAAAAATCTTCTTGTCTTTATTGCCGACCACTTCTTATTGTTTGGCCGTGTACATCGGTTTTAAAGAATTCATAGATTTTTTTTTTAAATTGCCACAGTTCACTTCACGCGTATTAATTTACACGATTAGGTATAAATAGACAGACTACGTCAAACAATTAAATTTCATTGAATTAACTCAAATCGACCTTAGAACGTAAATTTCCTAAGGTGCCCGTTTTTTTTGCAAAGGAGTGTATGTTTAAAAGAAATTTAAAGTGACAAATCCTATAAACAAGCTGCAAAGAATTTAACGCTGTTATTTTAGTTGGAGATTTAAATAAAAATCATTTTTAAGTAACAATGGGGAACACAACAGGGTCAGAATATTAGTATCAAATATAGCTAAAATTGAAGCGTAAAACGTGTACATTATTGAGATTAGGTTAATAAACAAGACTTCTTTTGGTATTTAATTAATAAACGTTTCTATTAGATAAACCACACATTGCACAAGAAAAGTTTCACGACGAACAACATGACAAAACTAAAACAGTATTGCCAACTGGCGTTTCAATATAAAAATAAAACAGGCAAACAACAAGTAGGATACAACCTAGTTATACAATTTTATCCAATACTCCCACTAAATTTTATAAACAAAAATCTCTCATATTTGCCCTTACTTAACTGACAATATTTCATCTCTTATTCGTTCGAATTTAACAGTAGGAAGAGCCTTAGTAAAAATATCAGCCAGTTGATCTGAACTTTGAACATACTTAATTTCAATTAATTTTCTTTTAACTTTTTAACCGACTTCTAAAAAAGAAGGAGGTTCTCAATTCGGATGTTTGTATTTTTTTTTTTTTTTTTTTTTTTTTATGTTTGTTCGGGCATAACTCCGTCACTTGCTAACCGATTTGAAAAATTCTTTCTTTGTTGGAAAAAGTAAACTTCCGAAATGGTCCCATATTTTTTTTTTCAAAATCGGACAAGCGGTTTTTGAAAAATCAACAAAACTCAAAAAAAACTGCATTGTCCACATTGACCCATGAACATGTGAACCACTAAAAAGTGAAAAATAAAAACTTTTTAACAAAAAATAAAACCGACTTCAAAAAAAAAACACAAAAAAGTGAAAAATAAACTTTAGAAGAAAAACCAGTCTCTGAAGTCGGTGGCAAAAAAATGAAATCAAACAAACAAAAGTCACCGACTTCAGAGACTGGTTTTTCTTCTAAAGTTTATTTTTCACTTTTTTGTGTTTTTTTTTTGAAGTCGGTTTTATTTTTTGTTAAAAAGTTTTTGTTCTCTAATAAAATGGAATTTAACATCAATATGTTTTGTCTTTTTATGGTAAACAGGATTATTTATTAATTTGATTGCACTTTGATTATCAATACACAAAGTTGTACAATCTGCAAGGATATCAATTTCTTTGAAAAACTGTCTTAACCATAAAAGATTCTTAGCAGCTTCACAACCAGCCACAAATTCAGCCTCAGTGGTTGATAAAGCAACACAAGGTTGTTTTTGACTAGACCAAGATATAGGCCCACCATTTAACATAAAAACATAACCACTGGTTGATTTTCTTGTATCTAAGTCCCCAGCAAAATCTGAATCTGAATATCCAATTAAACTTTCATGACCTTGATACGTAATACATACATTTTTAGTTTTTATAAGATATCTAATAATCCTCTTGAGTTGATTAACATGATGTATACTAGGATTATTGATATATCTACTTATCAGGTTTACTCCATATGAAATATCTGGCCTACTCGCTGTAGATAAAAACAATAATGACCCTATGGCTTCTCTATATGGAAAATCAATCTGCTCATTGTCAATGTTATTAGTTAACTGAACATTAACATCAATTGGTGTACTGCTTGAGTGTGCAGTACTCATATTAAACTTACTTATCAACTGTTCAATATATTGTTTTTGACTAATACAAACAGAATTATCATCTTTTAAAATTTCTAAGCCAACAAACTTATTTAAAATTAACTCTCTGATATTAAAGCCCTTCTTTAAATAAGTAACATTTTGATTTAATATTGAATTGGACTGTGACATTATTAGAGCATCATCTACATACATACAATATTAATAAAGCTTTAACACATTCACTGCCACCCACTCGGATCCGAGGAGGGTGGTGCACTTACAACGGTGCCGCGCACTCGGATCCGAGTAGCCGCTCAGGGGCCGTATTTTTGAATCAATAGAATCCAAATCGTGTACGAAATCGCAGAATTCGTATGCGAATCCGTACGAAATCGCTATTTTTGAATATTCATACCCGTGCATTTTGCAACGAGTGGTCCGACCCACTCGTTTCCGATATTCCACCAGTAGAAATGACGGAAATGATGTGATGAATTCTGCGATTTCGTACACGATTTGGAATTCTATTGATTCAAAAATAAGGCCCCTGTACGGTTTTCTACAGTCAATATAAATTTGGCGTCCACGGCTAGTGCGTATTACTTTATGCGGCCACTCAGGTTAAATCCTTAATTTATGCAATCAAGACAATTTAAAATAGTAATAATAATAATAAAATTCTGTGATATTTATATATTTCGCATTTTTATTGAAACCTAAAACAAAATTCACGAAGAAAAATATTTGGCCCTGGAGGTGATTAATCGTCAATATTGATTGGCAGTGAATGTGGTAATACCATTAAAGTTACCAACAAATACACAATTATTGTCTGCTTGTGACTGAACAAAACCAAACTTTAATAAAAAAATTGTAAACTTTTCATTCCAGCAACGAGATGCCTGTTTTAGGCCATATAAGGATTTATTCAATTTACATATTTTATTTGCTGGTGCTTTTACTCCATCTGGAATTACCATAAAAATATCCTCTTCTAACTCTCCATATAAGAAAGCTGTTTTGACATCTAATTGTCTTAGGTTCCAATTGTATTCAGCAGAGATAGCTAACAGTATTCTTATTGATTCAAATATCTAGTAGTAGGTGAAAAGATTTCATTATAATCTATCCCTTCTATTTGTGTGAAACCACGAGCACAAAGTCGAGCTTTATATCTTTCTACTTCACCATCTTTAGTTCTTTTAATATTAAAAACCCATTTGGAAGTTATAGTTCTCTGGTTTTCATTATCCACAAA
The DNA here is from genome assembly GCA_949316265.1 of Diarsia mendica. Lineage (NCBI taxonomy): Eukaryota > Metazoa > Arthropoda > Insecta > Lepidoptera > Noctuidae > Diarsia > Diarsia mendica. The sequence goes on along the minus strand of OX438911.1, from coordinate 5,806,667 downwards.
ACTCCAAGTGTTATTGGTATGATGAGCTTCTAATTCTTCATTTATAGCCTGTAGCCATAACTCACTCTCTTTACTGTTAATTGCCTCATTGTCACTTATAGGCACATCCAATTCCATTAAATTTGCCTCAAAACCCTGATTTCTACGTGGTCGCAAATTAATATTTGAAGGTTCCATACCTGTTAGGTCAATTTCTTGTGAAGGTTCATAGGTCTCATCATTTTCATCAATGGCAGTGTGAGTGCTGTCATCACTTTCTTCAGTCAACTCATTGTTATCTATCTCCTCTTCAGCATTTTGTTCATTATCATCCCATATAAAAATTTGAGCTTTATTCCGTTCTATTTCAGGACTTTTCTGTTCATTGAAAATAACATTCCTTGATATTGTAATTCTTTTAGTGATTGGATTATACATCTTATAGTTTGAATTATCATATCCAACTAACATCATCTTACAACTTTTACTATCAAGCTTCTTTCTTAACTGATCTGGCACATGGACATATCCTTCGTATCCAAACACTCTAACATAATCTAGACTAGGCTTAACATTACTCCACAACTCTATAGGGGTAATATTTGGTGTCTGACTTGACGATGTGCGATTTAACAAATAAACAGCACAATTTACTGCTTCTGCCCAAAGATTGAGTGGTACTTTACGAGCATAAAGCATGGAGCGAGCACTTTCAACAATTGTCCTAATTTCTCGTTCTGCCCGGCCATTTTGTTCAGGCGTGTATGGGGCAGTGAGCGCATGAGATATACCCTAACAGTCAAGATATTCTTTAAAGTCTTTGCTTATAAATATACTCTCCACCATTGTCAGTGTGTAGTATGCGTACACAATGTGAGAACTTATTTTTAACCATTGAATTATATTTCTTGAAACAGTTCAATACATCACATTTATTCTTTAAAAAGTACACATACCTGAAACTTGTAGCAGCGTCTTTAAAAATAACAAAGTAAGTATTTCATACCTTGTACTGAAGGCACACTGAATGGTCCACAGACATCGCTGTAAACAACATCACCAGGTTGCTGTTGTCCTCTGTTTGATTTCTTGAATGGTTGACGAGCATGCTTACCATAAGCACAACCCTCACACACAAACTTGTCACAGTCTGATAAGTCCACACCAGTTATCACATTGTTTTTACACATTTTCTGTATTTCTTTGACATTTTAGTGTCCTAGACGTTCATGCCATGTCTTAAGATCCAATTTTTGCACTATATTACATACTGGATTTTGAAGCGTCTTCATTGTTAACTCATACAGATTGTTGCTTTGCAAAGATGCACAAAGCACTATTTTATTGTCCTTGTATATTAAAGCGTCTGTATGTTTCTTCACAATATTATAACCTTGTCTTGTCACTACTCCTTCAGAAAATAGGTTTCTTCTCAACTTTGGTACATAAAGAACATTTTTCAGGATACTTGTCTCCCACTGTCCATTGACACACTTTTCAATCAATATATTTCCTTGGCCAACTACTTCCACAGCTTCTTGGTTTCCAAGTTTCAGTGGAGATCCAGTATACTCATACAATTCAGCAAAATTTTCACGTTTAAAACACATGTGAGCTGAGGCACCGCTGTCTAATATCCATTTTAAACCATCATCATTGTTTGTCCAATCTGTATTATTTGCTACATTGAATGCCAACATGTTCTTTTCTCCTTGCTGTTTCTGTTTTTGTTTTGGGGCACGGCAATCTCTTGCATAGTGACCCTGTTTCCCACAATTGTAACATGTAAAACGATGTGACTTCTCATCTGACCCTTCATTTGACTTTTCATAAAATTCTTTGTTTGTTTTCTTCGGTGGCACAGTTTTCTTCTTCATACTTTGTTTTGCCACTAATAAAGCAGTTTCATTGTCTTCTTCTAATTTCAAACTGGACTCCTCATCTAGCAAGCGAGCTGTCAGATTGATTACAGTTTGATTCTTCGGATCAAGCGACATCCAAGCCTGGCGAACAGATCTGTACTTGGGAGGTAGTGAACTCAAAATTTTAGTAATAATTGCAGTTTCACTTATTAGGTACTTCTCCACTTTCTTTAAGTTGCTTAGCCAAACTTTCTACTTTAGCTATATGTTGAGCTATAGGTACTGTCTGCTTGAGACATTTTATACTGGTAGAATCGCTCATGTATAATCATTTTCGTCATTTCTGATTTTTGTTCATAAATTGACTCCAGCTTGGTCATCACCTCTAACGCTGATTCGCAATTTTCAATGAGTGCTATTTGTTTTAAATCCATAGCAGACGTCAGTACAAACATCGCCATACCATCATCTTTATTCCATTGAATTGCATTTCCTTCTGGTTTTGGGGTGTTAATATCCAACCCCTTGGCACGCAGGGCACATTTAATTAGGAATTTCCATTGCTTAAAATTAGTTCCATCGAATTTTTCTAAGTTCGTTTTTCCAAACTCCATTTTTGTTCTAGAAGAACGCCGGTTGTCGACTGTTTTTTTTCACTAGGTACTTTTCTATTTTCTCTGCTCTTTGTTTATTCACGAACCGATATTTAACGTGGTTCTGGGCCCATAACCTATTGAGATTAGGTTAATAAACAAGACTTCTTTTGGTATTTAACAAGTAGGATACAACCTAGTTATACAATTTTATCCAATATACATTACATTACTTTTTATTTTACTTCGATACATGCAGTATTTCCGAAGTTATAAAGCCGAGAAGTTTAAGTCATTTTTTGAATTTCCGAGATTACGCGCGCTCGTACTAATACGTCACAACCCTGTTCAGCCCGCGACCGCGTCACGGCGCGGCACTTAGTCCGGTGCGTTGACCATAATAAATTAGGCGCGTCTCGTTTCATTTTGTGTGGATTGTCTTAGTTTTCCTATTATGCACTTATACATACACATACATACATAAACTCACGCCCTTTTCCCATGGGGATAGGCAGAAACCACAGAACGCCACTTGCTACGATCCTTAATACATACTTACTCCTTTTGCCTCTTCGTTGTCGTCGTATTTATTTAAAGTGTCCTTGTATTTAAAAGTAATAATAATATTATCCTTTATATCCGATTACACTTGTTACGTGCCCTGCCTACACCAAATCGGCTGAATAGCGACATGGTAGCTATTTACGTAAAACGGATGTTTCCACACATAATAAATTGCAACAGGCGGACTCTGCTGACTCGATGCCTCGTGTATCCCTCGCGCATCGGCCACCTACTTCCAATCTGCTGACACCACATCTGCGTCTTGCAATCGTTTTAGACTCTTATTTTTAAAAGAATATTTTAGGCACTTCGGAACTAGCATCGTCCAAGTCTAGATCTAAGATTTAGCATAAGTAAAATACTGTAATTTTAAACATTAAACACTCTTTTCATTAATTTCGGTTTTATTCAAGTCCTCCGGCTGTTACCTTCATAATTGGCGCAGTCGGTAGGATATTAATTAGTTAATAATTTTTCCGACCAAAGAGATGAGACCGCTCTTTATAATGACATGTCTTTACTGACACAAGGAAGTACCACCCCGCAGGAGTATTACGACAAATGCCAGACCCTTTTTAGCACCATAATTACTTATGTCACATTGCACGAAAATGTAGCAACGACCATCGAAGCAAAACGCGATCTTTATAAAAAGCTAACTCTACAATCTTACGTGAGAGGTCTTAAGGAACCTCTAGGGTCCCGTATCCGGTGTATTTTATTTATTTATTTATTTCTACAATTTGTACAACAGGAAATGAATGTCATTTACCTACAGCAACGCAATGATCCCCGAGCGACGTAACCCGACACAGCAAACGCAGTCAATCCATAAAATGCCACCCGCAGTCCCTATGACCACACCGAAAGTTTTTAGCTTTCCTAGCCCAGGCCCCAGCTGGCATAAGCCTATGCCTATGCCACCGCAGCAGCAGCAGTGGAGGCCACCCTTCCAGCTAAATCAGGTACCTCTACGGGCCCCAAACATGTTTAGCCGTACTCAACAGATGTTTCGTGCACCCCCGCCGAATTACAACCCCCAAAATGACGCATTTAAATTTCCAAATAGGAACCCCCAAACGCAGAATACCGGTCCGAAGCCGATGAGCGGTGTAAGTCATTTAACCGACTTCAAAAAAGGAGGTTACTATGTTCGTGTGTATGTATGTGTCGCAGATTCAACACCGAGGCACAATATTTAGAGTTGACAATTTAGAATAACGCCATCTATCATCGTTTGTCGGAAAAACTCGTAAACGTCAAGCAGTGAGCTTGGGTGAGGTCGTTACAGAGCGTGGCAGCACTGGTTTGACAGCTGTCAGTTGTGATTGTGATATGTCAGACGTCAGTGGTCAGTGGTCGGATGACGTTGACATTAGACGCATTTGACTTGAGGTCGGACGTTACTTTTTGGTGAGACACGAGCGCGAACGGTTGTTCTGCCCGCCTGTATCGAACTTACCGCGTTTCCGTACCTACTTTAATCCGTTTCCATCAGCTTGATCGTTTGAGATTTTGTTAATTTGTTATCGAAAGTAAATACATAGGCGGTTGTAATCAGTGTTGAGACTATTATTTCGTACTTCCGCTATGCCGAACTTGGACTCTGACAACGATGTACCCGAAATAGTTGACCTACCGTCGTCATCAGAAGTGGTATGAAACTTTAACGCCTACATAGTGTAAGGACAGTGCTAGACCGGAAAAGTGTAAAGAAAAGTGCGCGTGCGTCTAAAAGTGACATAGAAACGGAAATGTGGCGTTTTCTGTTCGAACAGCTAAACAAAAACTTTATGGCTATTGTGCAAGCAATGAAAACACCTTTTGCGAGTACGGATATTCGCCTACCGCATTTTGACCCTGAAAAACGAAATATTGTCCCGCGTGCTTGGTTGGCAACAGCCGACATGTGTGTTATCGATCCGATATGGGAGAAACGGGACGAACGGGAGTCACACATCCACTGTAGGGCGTCGTAAGTCGGCACCTCCGTCGCTGGTTGTCCTCCGCTGGGCCTCCTCCGGGTAACCGTTGGTCTCACCTGGCGGGGATGGACCGCCGGGGTGCTGTGATGACAGCAGCGCCGTGCAACCGGCGCTGTGGCGTGCCTACAAGGGACGCAGCGAATTCCATGAGACTCATGGGACAAGTTTCGTCATGGCTGTCGTCCATATCTTGTCCTGGGATGAAATTGAGCGATTTTAAGGAGCTGTTTATAGTCTGGAGTGCCCCGTATGGTGATGACGATCGCGAAGACCCTGATGCGACATCAGAACCGGGATTCACTCGAGCTGAAGAAAATACGAAGAATGGTGCGATGACGTCACGGTGCGCTGAGAATCTTCGGCAGCGGCGCTGGCGGCGCGGCGGCGGGACGCGGCTTCGCGGCGCGTGGTTGGCAGCGCGGCGCGGCGGCGGCGGGACGCGGCTTGGCGGCGCGTGGTTGGCAGTGTGGCGGCGCGGCAGGCTGACCAAGCAGAGCCTGCAGCCTGCAGCAGAGGCAAATAGCGAGCGACGTGTTGAAGTTTGCTATGTGAGCAATCCCAGCGGTGTGCTGATGAATATCTGGTGAGTCGTATCCATTTTACTATGATTCTGGTGCCAAATGCTCTCTGATCAAAAATGTTTCGTTACAGTTCAGTGGCAAGCGTGTAAATAACATTGTAAATTGGCCCGGGATAGTTCATGATAGTTTGTACTTCACAATTATTTACTGAGGTTATGATTATCGATTTACTATTAGAGATTTTATTTCATGTTGTACCGGATAGTTGTTTTAAAATAAAGTGACATTTTAATTGGCGTTGAGATTTTACAACAAGGATTTAACGATAGTATGAGGTGTTGATAGGATAGTGTTCTTTGTGTCTTGAAAAGGTCGTTAGGTTATGTTGTGATGTTTCAAATAAGCTCAAATATGCTTCTAATTTTCAAATTGATTTCAATACAGTTGATACAGAGGTTTCGTTAGAATTTCGTTCCCTCTTTGTTTTCTAGTGATTTTTAAATCCCATATTACAACAAGACTAGTTGAATACTAAGTGGTCAACTTAACATTTAAAGTACCTAGCACAGTAAGAGTTTTCTTATAACCTGTAACGTTATAGAAAAAATAAAGTAACATGTTGAACAACCCTACTTTAAAAATTATTTTGATAAAGGCTCGAAATGATTATCTTGATGGTGTTGTGCATGTAACCGGATGGAGGTTACATGTGGAGGTGACCGGATAGAGGTTGCCTGTTGTGTTTGTAACCGGATGGATGTTACATGTGGAGGTGACCGGATAGAGGTTGCCTGTTGTGTTTGTAACCGGATGGAGGTTACATGTGGAGGTGACCGGATAGAGGTTGCCTGTTGTGTTAGTAACCGGATGGAGGTTACGTGTTGATGACCGGATGGAGGTCGATTGGTTTGATGCTTATAACCGGATGGAGGTTATAAGTGTGATGATGAAGACCGGATGGAGGTCGATTGTTTTGATGCTTATGGCCGGATGGAGGCTATAAGTGTGATGATGAAGACCGGATAAAGGTCAGAGTATGAGCACTGCAATATTTTAATAAGTTTCCTAGTATTTGAATGAGTATGGGTGTTGTTCCACATATCAGCTTTGAGAAAAAGAGTTTGTTATGATTTTCATTAGAACCTGTAATTATTTTGTTCAGAATACCTTTTATTCCCCACCCACTTGGGCCAGGAATGGCCGAACGACTGGTATTGGGCAGACTTTTGTAAGGTCAACTGTACAAATTTTGACTTCTGTTGAGACCGATGGAATTGTTTTAGAAATTCTATTTCACGTTTTACCCGACAATTATTTGCGATTAGTTTCGGTTCATAATGTCATCAAGTAGTACGTGTTTGTCATCATAGATGCGTTTACCAAATTTGTGCTGCTTCGTCACTCTCTAAGCATAGACACCAATAGTAGTATTCGTTAGCGTTGTTTGGTGCATCGAAACGCATAATAGCAGATCAAGGTCGTTGTTTCGCTATCAAAGATTTTTCTAGTTTCTTCACTTCTAACAACATAGAGTTGCACTTGATAGCTACTGGAGGCAGTCGCGCAAACGGTCAGGTCGAAAGGGTAATGGGTATCCTAGTTTTGTTTAACTGGGCATATGCATCTAGCTTCTTGATTGGGCCATTCATGAGTACCGTCAAAAGTATGTTGACAGCTGTAGAGACTAGTCGTGACCGCTCTTAGCAGGACGCATTAGGAGAGGTTCAGCTGGCTATGAACTCTACGATTAATAGAGTGACTCTAGCCCTCTCGAGTTGATGATAGGAAAGGTAGCGAGACCACTTAGTTTAGTGACCGCTGATGATGATTAATTTGACTGTTGTTCATTTAGATGAGATAAGAGAGCACACGACACAGAACATTGAAAAGAATGCTAGTTATTAATAAAAAAAAAAATGAGGCTCAGGTTTGAGTTAGTTGTTAGTGATTGTTTTAATTGAAAATGCGGAAAGGAATCAGACAAAATTAGATCCTAAATTCAAAGGTAATTTTAAGATTATTGATGTGTCCCCGTCTAGGACAGATACTTACTAAAGGTTCTTGACTCTGAACGAACTTACAAATACCCCCATGATCGTGTGAGGAAGATCCCCGATCACCAAGTTCCTCGAGAGTTAGATGTCATAGTTGATGACAGTGGTAGTGAGACCAAATCCGATTAAGAATGGCTTGTACACTCATACTCGTAACTCTAGAGCGCTTTATGTGTTGGTGCACATTTTGCGATAGATCTTGTGAGTCGTTGGTGCGATTCATGTCTGTGTTGGTGCACAGAGCCCTTCATGTGTTGTAGCACGTTTTGCGCTAAAGGATGTGAATCGTTGGTGCGATTCATGTCTGTGTTGGTGCACAGGGGCTTCCTGTGTTGTAACATATGGGGTGGCAGATATGTAAAGAGTCGTTGGTGCGATTCTGGCCTGTGTTGGTGCACAGATTGCAATTAAAGTTTCAGGAGTTGAGTATACGTTGCTTATGAATTATGATAAAGAGTAACAGACTAACAGTATTGTTAGAACTACTTTGTTAACTTGTTGATCGGATCTTTTCCAATGAATGATGTTGTGCAGGAAGCACTGTGTATGTAGCCTTAATAACAAGGCATTGTAAATCATGATAGTTGAGAATCAACCCCTTGTGTGTATTGGCAGGATAGCCGAGCTAGATTACTCTCTGAGAATTTTGTCCACAGGTACTACACCCGAGGACGGGTGCTAGTCAGGGATGGCCGTGTCGCAGATTCAACACCGAGGCACAATATTTAGAGTTGACAATTTAGAATAACGCCATCTATCATCGTTTGTCGGAAAAACTCGGAAACGTCAAGCAGTGAGCTTGGGTGAGGTCGTTACAGAGCGTGGCAGCACTGGTTTGACAGCTGTCAGTTGTGATTGTGATATGTCAGACGTCAGTGGTCAGTGGTCGGATGACGTTGACATTAGACGCATTTGACTTGAGGGACGTTACTTTTTGGTGAGACACGAGCGCGAACGGTTGTTCTGCCCGCCTGTATCGAACTTACCGCGTTTCCGTACCTACTTTAATCCGTTTCCATCAGCTTGATCGTTTGAGATTTTGTTAATTTGTTATCGAAAGTAAATACATAGGCGGTTGTAATCAGTGTTGAGACTATTATTTCGTACTTCCGCTATGCCGAACTTGGACTCTGACAACGATGTACCTGAAATAGTTGACCTACCGTCGTCATATGTATTTTTTTTTTATGTATGTTACCTGATTTCTCTCCCATTTGTATACCGATTCTCAAAATTATTTTTTTATTTGAAAGAGTACACTCTTGAGGTGGTCCCATTTTAATTTGGTGAATATCTGGTGCTGATCTTCGGAGATATACAATGGAACTCTTCAAAAATAGACGGCAAATCTGTCGTAATTGCTGGAATCGCTTGGATGTTTGTTGAATATACATTATCATGACGTAACATCACGCCTGTATGCTCTGAGGGGGTATGGAGATGTGTACAATAGACATTTATTTAGTTGTAATATATGAATTTCATAGTCACGTATTACGTGTTTCGTGCTTTTTCTGACGCTATTCAAGTATTCGCATCTAGCAGTCATCACTTGTCTTCATGTTGATGAGCTGATAATGGAAGGTACTACTCCTCAACGGTTAAGAGTTGAAAGCAAAAATAGGGGAATCTTGAAGGTTAAGGGTTAGGTTTCTTGGTTGAATGTTAAATGCATAGTAAATATTTGTATAGGATATAATTATATAGGTACTTATTACAACTAAAAATGAAATTCGCCTCATCATCATCATCATTTCAGCCAAAAGACGTCCACTGCTGGACATAGGCCTCCCCCAGGCATTTTTGGGGGGGTTTGCCATAATCGCCACGCTTGGCAGGCGGGTTGCCGATCGCAGTATGGTTGTTACAAAGGCACAGAGAACGCTGCTGCCCATTCTCTGGTAAGTCCCTTAGTCGCCTCTTACGACACCCACGGGAAGATATGGGATGGTGCTATTCTTTACGTCCGACACCATACGGAACATGCCATGTCAAAAACTAAACTAAAAAATTAAAAACAAGTCAAACGATTTCAGTGATGACAGAGAACGGGGGACAGTTCGGTGGAACATTTCTTTACAGGTCCCCCGATTGCAATTAAAATTTTAGTTTTCAGTTTTCCATTTTCGAATACATTTACGGGACCTTGTTCTCTGTCATCACTGAAATCGTTTGACTTGTTTTTAATTTTTTAGTTTAGTTTTTGACATGGCAGGCGTGTTTTTTAATTTTTTTAATTATTTGTTTTTATTTCACATTTTTTAGTGTAAAAGAGGTATTTTGACCTTTAACCAATATACCACGATTTATTAATTTATTTTTCATTTGAGAAAGCAATGTTTCGCTAGGGATTGTGCGATACTAAATCAATTATTTTTTCTTATAATTAGTGTTTAGTATGTGGTTAATTAACATGGATCTAAACGTAAATCAGGAAACCTGTCTGTGTCTCGTGTCTTGACTATGTTTCTGTCGAATGTTACCGTTTGCAGCTTGTGCATTGTCACGGTTCAACATAATAGGAGTGGTAAAAATATCATACTGTTTTATTAATTGCTAACCAATGATAATTTTTTCCTTGATGGTAAATTTCAAAATAGAAAAAGATTAGCATCTCAAGTGAAACTGAACGGAGAAGGAACAGGACAGATGCGCGAGCGAAGCGAGCGCGGAAATTTTTGTATACTTCTTATAGATCAGGGGGGGGGGGCAAATATGTTGTCATCAGGAAGTAAGAGGATAAAGAAATGTTTTACTTGGTTTGAAGAAGACTGCTTACTCTTATTATACTTGACATTAATTCTCCACTTTCGGAATTAAACGTCTAAGAAGGAGATTTGGAAGATGCGACTGATACCTTCTCGGTACTAACTTGTTGGGTTGTCTAGTGTACAAGTCAAAAATGTAAATCGTTTATTTTTCGTGGATACTAGTCTAACTTTGAGATCTATGGTGGTTTAGTTCTTGGAGAGACTTTATCAAGGGATTAGCTAACGTGGATCTGAAACGTAACCTTCTAACTCACATAAGGTTTGTCATCTGCTGGCGAGGCATATATATCCAAGCAGCTCGAGACGGCATCGGCATTTTATTTACTACGAAAACACGTTACTTGTTATAAATCGTCGACTATACAAGTACATAAAACAGGTAGCTACCGTCAACCAACATCCTAGTAAGTTATCACGCGAGGCGCGTCACGTGAGCAGTAGTGAGCACACAAGACCGAGTTACAATGTGCCACCCCACCGTGGCAGGTGGCGAGCGACACCGTACTTTGACGCATCGCATAGCACGTCCTCGCGCCAAGCGCTCATAATGGTGAATGCAAAGTACTCTGTGGGTGAATGTTTGGCAGCGCCTACGACCATATGCATAATAAGGTCGTTGGGCAGCGCGTACGCAGGCAGGCGGCGGCGGCGCGGCGCGGCGACGCGTAGGGTTGGGAGGGGAGCGACTGAGCGAGACAACATAATATTAGTTTTATTTAGGTTTGTTTTTTGTTTGTAAAGATAATTGTTTATAATCTACCTTCAGATTTTTGATTTTCTCCGCCTCGGTGCGACAGAGGCGAAGGGGCGGAGGTAGAGGTCGAGCGCTGGGCTCGGCGTGAATAGTAGTTCGTATTGAGTCGCGCTGGGCGTCGAACGAATATTATAGTAGCCATCGGAGAACGGGTGAAAGCGCACGCGCATTGATTAAATCGACTTGTGGAGTCATTTCGCGGCACCCAATTATACTAGTTAAGCAGTACGGTTAGCGACGCTGTGAATGTCGAACGGGTTATTGATAATATCATTGGTTTGCCTTGTCACGGGAGTGCTATTGGGAAAGCACCGAGGCTTTTGTGGTTAGACTAATACGGAGTGAGTGTGGTGGCTCGCGTTAACGGTGTGGCTTGCAGCGACGTGGAAGAATCGTCCGGAACTACCAGCAAACCATCGCAAGGTCATATACACTCATTATACACATACACAGTTACACAACTTGCGAGGGGTCAAGGAAGTGAGACCGGCTCGAAGAAATGAGGTAAGGGTAGCTTTAAGTTCAGAAATTGTAATATTGTTCGGAGGCGCGTATCGCGTCTATTTGATCACGTTAGGACGGCGGCTGTTCTGAGACCTGTCTTCCATGGGCCCGAGATAAGGTTCGGCTGAGTCCTGGCGCGATCAAAATCTGGTAGCAGAGCTTGGTTTATTTAAACCCACTTTGTAAAAATTAGTAGGTACTTGGTACCAATTTACTTTGTAAAAATTGTGTTCATGTACAAATTCAACTTGTAGGTAGTAGTACATTGACCTACATACCAGTGTACACCTCAAGTTGAGTTTGGAATTATTAATAATAAGTACATAAATGGAATGTGAATATTCGTTGATAAAATAATTTGTTATTTACGTTCGGTTACGCACAAATATAACCTCATCACAAATCGTGTTATGATTGTCAACATTTGAGACATAGAGGAATAACCTCTAGAGCACGTAGAGGAATAAGTTCAAGAGTTGGCATAGCGTCGTAGATTTATTCACTCAACGAATATATTATTATTGTTAATTCCGGATACAATAATTGTTATTTTTTTTGGTTATTGTTATTTATTATTGCATAATCGCGTATTGAAGTTGGTACTATGGCTCCGTCAGTAACGAAAACTATCGCAGCCAGAATCGAAGCTGAATTGAGATGGTTTTCATCGGTTGTTACGTTGGTAGGTCGCACCGATCGTGAAGATGCGTTATTGTCACGCGCTCGGCAAGTTGACGAACGATATGACGCCGTGTTAAAGTGTCACGCTGAGTATTTAGCATGTCTCGAATCGACGGATCTGTCGTCGGTGGACAAGGATGCTCAGGTGGTACGGGGCAATGTGGACCAGTGTGGGGAAATGTCCATGAGCATAATCCAGGCGGCGGCCGACATTGAGCGATCGCGCATGGGTGACGTCAGGGAATCATGTCGGCCAGCAGGCGTAGGAATTCAGGCGCCGTTGCCACCAGTACATGTACCCGAGTTTAGCGGCGGGTATGCCGATTGGCCGCGATTCCGCGATATTTTTAATAGTGTCGTGCATTCGCGTACGGATCTCTCGCCCGCCTACAAGATGGCTCAATTAATGGGTAGGCTTAACGGTGAGCCGCACGACATCTTGACCCACCTGGAGATTACGGACGCCAGTTATGAGACGGCATGGGGCCTATTAATCGACCGATATGATAATCGGCGATTAATAGTTGATGGCCTCATCGATAAGATTTTTGAAATCCAGAAGGTGTCTAACGTGTACGAAATAAGGGCGAAAATCCTTAATCCGGTCACGGTTGCGGTGAACACGTTAGATCGACTTAAGTTGTCGTTAGGGGACAATAAATATATCATCGTCAATAGGGTTTTACGGAAGTTGCCGATCGACGTGGTGGCGCGCTTTGAGCAGTCACATGGTGGCGAATCGACGGACCACCTCCCAAGTTACGATGACTTGAGGGTGTTTTTAGAAGGCGAGTGCCGGCGGGCGGATTGCCAAGGGGCATCCACGTCGCACCCTCCTCCGTCAACCCGACGTACGAGCGGGCCCAAGCCGGTTGAGCCCCGTCGGGGGGGGAAGAAATACCACGCCCTCCAATCGGAAGTGTGCGCCTTCTGTCGGAAGGAAGGGCACGGTCTCGCCGCATGCGCGGACTTTAAGGCGCAGCGGGTGCATAGACGAAGAGGGGTGGTCAAGCAGCGCTATTTGTGCTTCCGCTGCTTGGGGACTCACTTTGTACGTGAGTGCCACAGGACCACTAACTGTGGAACCTGCGGAGGAGCCCATCACGAGTTGCTATGCCTGGCGGAGAGTAGGGAGGTGCACGGAGCCTCGCCGGGAGGTCACCCCCCCTCTCCTAAGCCAGATTCGGGTGGTCGGTCACCCCCCCCTAGGGGGGGTGGGTCGGCCAGGAATCAGCGGTCGCCGCCCCCTCGGGGGGGTGGGCCAAGGGCTGATCCAGAGCACAACCCGATACCGTCGTCTTCCCCGCGGGGGGGGGATAGGCACCGAGACTCGGGCAGGGGCCCGGAGGTAGTACAGACGGGTTACGCGGCGTACTCGAATGCGTTGGGGGGCATGTTGCCACCCCCGAGTAGTCGCTTCTCCCCGCCTCTCGCAGAACGCCCTCGGCTGACGGCGCGCCCGCCACCGTTCGGAAGGATGCCAGTAGGCTACTTCCGACCGGCACGGATGTCACCGATGGGTCGGGAGGGTTACTACCCGGGTTGGGACCCGTATACTGGGACAGTATTTACTCCCCCTCCGGCAGGGGAGGAGGGAGGTGCCTCCTATTAGCAACTAGCAGCCTGTTCGTCAGTGGTGCCCACCCCGACAGTAACGGTATTATTACCGACGGCTAGGATTACTGTCAGGGGTACTGACGGACAGCCGGTGCACGTGCGAGCACTGTTAGATTCAGGGGCACAAGGTTGTATTGTGTCCAGCTGTTTAGTGAAAAAGCTGGGCCTTACATTAGAGCCATCACGGGATGGCGCCGTAGGTATAGGTGGCAATCGGGTGCCTCACCTCAGGGGTCAGACGACATTCCTGTTCGAGATGGGTGACACGGCATCGGTCACGCGGGTGAATGCCACGGCGATCGTTTTGGACGAAGTGGTTGGGGTCCTCCCTCAGACTCGGTTACCGTCTGCGGTAAAAGGGTTGACCAATGGATTGGAGTTAGCCGATCCCCACTTCGCGATCCCCGGACGGGTGGACGTCTTGCTTGGGTCTGACGTCCTCGGGAAGCTGCTCCGAAGCGGCAAACGGGAGCTGCAACCAAACGGGGTTGTGGCCATGCGTACCGCAGGTGGTTACGCGTTATTGGGCCCAGTACGGGAACCACAGCACTCAACGGATTATAGCTCCATATATTATGGCAGCGTGTTATCCGACGTCCTGCAACGGTTCTGGGCAACGGAAGAGCCACCCACCGCTCTTAGAAATAACCCACGTGATGAGGAGTGCGAAACATTCTATCGATTTAACACGGTGCGCCTCCCATCGGGTAGATTTATGACCAGGTTGCCATTTCTGTCAATTCGACCTCCGCTGGGGAGCTCATGGAGTCTGGCAGAAAAGCGGTTAGTGGCAATGGAAAGGCGCATGAAGCGGGACTCCAACTTCCGACAGAAGTATGTGGAGTTCATGCGCGAATACCTGACGTTGGGTCACATGTCGGTGTCCAGGGTTGACTATCGTCATGAGGAGCATTATGTGTTGCCTCATCATGCTGTTTTGAAGACACCTGACTCAAAGATTAGGGTCGTGTTCGACGGGAGCGCGGAGACGTCTAGCGGGGTGTCCCTGAATCAATGTCTCCATGCTGGTCCTAAGCTGACCAGAGACATTGCAGACATTCTCACGGACTTCAGGAGACACCAGGTTGTCTTCGTTACGGACGTACGGATGATGTTTCGTCAAACTGAGATTCATCCAGACGACCGTCGGTTCCAGCTGATATTGTGGCGAGAGAGCCCAGAAGAACCGATGGTCACGTACGAGCTCAACACAAACACGTACGGATTAAAGCCCAGCCCATATGTAGCCATGCGTACGCTACGAGAACTGGCTGATCAAGAACGGCTCCGCTTTCCCCGCGCGGCTGCTGTCATTGATAGGGACGTCTATGTAGACGACATTTGTACGGGCTCAGACAGTATTGAGCAGGCGCTCATCTTAAGGGATGAATTGGTGGCGCTCATGGCCTCCGGTGGCTATGAACTCAGGAAATGGCTGTCGAACTGCCCAGAGGTACTGGCAGGACTGCCAACTGAGTATCAACAAGACCCGCATTTGTTTGAGGATTCGGAGAATCTTCATGCGTTGGCCATTTTAGGGGTCCAGTATCAACCGAGTCAGGATGCCTTCACATACAGTTGTGAGGCCGAGTTGCTGTCGAAGACCTGGACCAAGCGATCGGTCCTTTCGACTATCGCACGAACGTTCGATCCAACCGGTTGGATCGCGCCGGTCACGTTCATGGGAAAGTGCTTCATTCAGAAGCTTTGGTGGAGTTGTTGGTTAGGGACCGTCACACCAAGAATTCACACGCAGGCTGTAACACCCTTCTGGGCATTTTGCAGCGTGAATTTTGGATTTTATCGGCCCGCAGAATCATACGGAGCGTTGTGTTTCGTTGCTTGCCTTGTTACCGACTCAAGGCAGCCACAATGCAGCCACAAATGGGAGATCTCCCGGCCGACCGAGTCACGGAGGCTCGGCCATTTGCTGGCGTAGGGACAGATTTCGCGGGGCCCTTCATGGTCAAGACATCGCACCTTCGCAACGCGAAGTCGGTTAAGGCATATCTGTGTGTCTTCGTGTGTCTGGCGACCAAGGCCGTTCATTTGGAACTGGTGGCCGATCTCTCTACGGAGGCCTTTCTGGCGGCGTTAGATCGATTTGTTTCTAGAAGGGGAGTACCGTCACTGATTCGGTCGGACTGTGGTACCAACTTCAAGGGCGCCGACCGGTGCTTAAAGGAAATTGTATTGTTTTTAAGTCAGAATGAGCGAGAGATTGGCACGGGCCTCGCCAGTCGGGGCATTTCGTGGTATTTTAGTCCACCTGGATGCCCCCACTGGGGTGGAATTTTCGAGGCAGTAGTCAAGTCTTCCAAGACTCACTTGTATCGGGTCATCGGCTCAACGATTCTCACCTTTGAGGAGTTGTCAACGGTGTTTTGCAGAATTGAGGCGGTCTTAAACTCGCGACCTTTGTGCCCGTTGAGCGCTGACCCGAATGACCTTGAGGCCATGACCCCAGGTCATTTTTTGATTGGCCAACCACTTAACGCCTTGCCGGAATATCCGTATACTGATGTCAAGTTGTACCGGTTGTCACGGTATCAGATGTTACGGCAAATGAGTCAAAATTTTTGGAAGCGATGGTCGCTGGAGTATTTGCATATTCTACAGCAACGCGTTAAGTGGACGGACAGGACGACCCCACCCTGCGTTGGAGACCTCGTTCTGGTTAAGGATGCTAACCTATCACCGTTGTGTTGGCGACGGGGGCGCATTGTTAACCTGATTACGGGCAAGGATGGGTTTCCAAGGATCGCAGACGTCCAGGTGAGGGACTCGATCCTTAGACGGGCAGTTTCAACTTTATCTCGACTCCCGGGAGTTTGAGCGGACCGACAACGGGTCGGTCCGGGGGGGGTGATTGTTTATAATCTACCTTCAGATTTTTGATTTTCTCCGCCTCGGTGCGACAGAGGCGAAGGGGCGGAGGTAGAGGTCGAGCGCTGGGCTCGGCGTGAATAGTAGTTCGTATTGAGTCGCGCTGGGCGTCGAACGAATATTATAGTAGCCATCGGAGAACGGGTGAAAGCGCACGCGCATTGATTAAATCGACTTGTGGAGTCATTTCGCGGCACCCAATTATACTAGTTAAGCAGTACGGTTAGCGACGCTGTGAATGTCGAACGGGTTATTGATAATATCATTGGTTTGCCTTGTCACGGGAGTGCTATTGGGAAAGCACCGAGGCTTTTGTGGTTAGACTAATACGGAGTGAGTGTGGTGGCTCGCGTTAACGGTGTGGCTTGCAGCGACGTGGAAGAATCGTCCGGAACTACCAGCAAACCATCGCAAGGTCATATACACTCATTATACACATACACAGTTACACAACTTGCGAGGGGTCAAGGAAGTGAGACCGGCTCGAAGAAATGAGGTAAGGGTAGCTTTAAGTTCAGAAATTGTAATATTGTTCGGAGGCGCGTATCGCGTCTATTTGATCACGTTAGGACGGCGGCTGTTCTGAGACCTGTCTTCCATGGGCCCGAGATAAGGTTCGGCTGAGTCCTGGCGCGATCATAATTGTATTCTATATTATGTATATTTAGTTTAAATTGTAATAAAGGTACTGTTTGTTTTATTTATGTAACTGTCTCATGCGTCTAGATTTACTTTGTTTCTGTTCAATGTTACCGTTTGCAGCTTGTGCACTATCACGGGTCAACATAATCATTGATAGCTTGCGTTGTTTGATTTTATTAAAATGTTTTATGAAGTGCTACCCAATGAGACTAATCGAGGGGATAAAGGGATAAAGCGTTGGTCAATTATCCCTGTATGAACGATTTAGAAACAGAAATGAGAATAGAAGTACCTAGATGAACGTTTTAAGCAAGACAGATCGGTGAAAGAACAGGATGGATGCGCGAGCGTAGCGGGCGCGAAAATTTTTGAATGCTTTTTATTGGTTTTGGGGTTGGGGGGCGGGGGAGAGGCAAAGATATTGCCACAGGAGGGAAGAGGATAAAGGACTGTTTTACTTGGTTTTGAGAAAATAATCGCTTACTCTTGTCATGGTTTACATCAATCCTCCACCTTCGGAACCAAGCGCCTAAAAATGATTGGTGTTTACTTTGTTAGTGTCGACTACTGGGTTTCATTTTCACGGAATGCACGTCAAACCGTAACATTTACACATCACAACCAAGCTGTAAAACAGTTGAGGATTATGGATAATGCAAAACTGCTCACCCCCTTAAGTTATTATGGGGATTATAATATATAGCCCATGTGTTATTCCAGACTATAATCTAGCTCTGTGCCAAATTTTATTCAGATCCGATCAGCCGTTCTGGCGTGAAAGAGTAACAAACATCCATACATCCATCCTCACAAACTTTTGCATTTATAATATTAGTAGGCTGTGAAGTGATCTTCGACAGTCGTCACACGTATTCAGTGGTCCGAAAGTCTGACAACAATCTTA
This sequence comes from Diarsia mendica, assembly GCA_949316265.1. Lineage (NCBI taxonomy): Eukaryota > Metazoa > Arthropoda > Insecta > Lepidoptera > Noctuidae > Diarsia > Diarsia mendica. Next base: position 5,788,350 of record OX438911.1, on the reverse strand, counting down.
CCAGGGGGTATCATATTACCCGGTGCTAACCGGGTTGGCCAATGTGCAGGTCAAAAAGGCAGCGGTTCCATGTGAAATACCAATTTTGAGCTGCATCTAGTAAGACTGGAAGCCGACTCCAACATAGTTGGGGGACGTATCTAGCGCGATTTTTTTTTTGGATTGTTTTATATAGGTAATAGAGGGGGGGGGGGGGCTGAAACCTAGCCTGAAAAAGAAGATTATATTTGCTATGTACCTAGTTTGTTCACAGAGTTTAGGTACTGATTTTGATGTACCTAATAAAAGTGGACTATTCTGTCTCTAAACTTACCCTAAGTATATGGGGTTATTTTCAAAAATCAGTAGACGTATTTCTTCATTTCTTCAACAGAAATTCAAGTATAGTGCCAAACAGTTTCAAGTATAGTACCTACCAAGATGCTGGTACGGAACCACAGAAGAGATAAAAGAGGTTAGAAAGGCCATGTGGGCGGGGCACGCGCGCCGCGTATATGATCAGACGATCATAATATGTCGACAAAATTTGATTTACTGACCAACAATCGCGCTCATATTGTGACAGCGAACGGAACTCCGCGAAAATAAAAGAATTATGCCGTCATGCGCGATTATTACGTGTCGGAAAGTGTGTAATGTGGCTCGAGAAGGGATTTCTTTTCATCGGTAAGTAAGTCTAAAAACCTTAAAATACAAGTGATATTTGTAATTATTACAATAGTATTATGTAGTTCGCAGACAAAAATAATACAATCGCAAGCAGAAACGAAATAATGTACATTGCTTGCAATACGTGGGTACCATCTTGTACTACGTGGGCGATTGCGCAATGCATTTCGTTCACTGCGAACGTCGCGTGCGACGAGCCAAAGCTAAAATTCTGCCTAATCTTTGCGTTTCGATAGTGTTGTACCAAGTTGTAAATAATGTCGATATTTAGTATGTGTGAAACTGTGAATGTATACAAATGATTATTATGTTATGATTAAAATAACTTTTGTTTATCCCATACTATCAATACCTTATTATTGTTTATTGATTGTTTTTCATCTAAAATTTGTTTTGAGGTTACCCATTTATAAATCGAAACATACATTTTAAATTCTATTTTTAGGTTTCCAACAGATCCAGATATGTTACAGACCTGACTAAAGCTATTATAGAAAAATATATTAGTGTGAGATTGCATTTTATTCTGAAAAAATCTAATTTGAAAGATAGCAAGTGCATGCTATTGCTACTTAATAAATACGTTAAAGACAATAATAAAATCTGCATTGAAATTGAATTTCAAGTATTGTTCAATATTTGAAAAAAAAAATTTATGTTCACTTTTTATCTTTAATTTTTTATGTGTGAGAGACCAATAAATATTTTTGTTTTCTTATTTTCTTTCTTTCTGTCCCGTCCCGAAATTAAAGCAAAAACTGCAAAACTTAAAGTAACAAAACTCAAGTAATTTTATCGATATACATTATCGACCTTTTGGTCACCGTAACATGTATGAGAAATATACGCAAGTGCGAGTGTACGTCAAACGCAATGTTTGCGCTAGTGTGACAACCAGTAGCAAGCTCGCGATATATATAAGTGAGTGCGGTTTATTTGTGTGCATAATTCGCGTACTTATTAGCGTCTTGCATGTAGTGGATATAGAGAGTAGGAGACAAGCGGCGACACGCGTTGTAGTACAAATCAGGAACTATTTCCTTTCTAACCTCTTTTATCTGTTCTGTGTACGGAACCATCGGTGACGGATCCAACTCGCACTTGCACACATCCTATTGTTTTATTACACACGCAAAGCTTTATTAATTTGCGTTAGTAATGAGTTTAAAGGTTTTTCAATCTCTCACTAGGACTTTTCCATACAAAATTCAACCCTGAATATCTTTTTCCACCCTTTAAATAAGTGTTTTTGAAAAACCTATGAATGCATACATTATAACATCCTTAAATGAATATTATTACCATGTTTTAAGTAAATTGATTCACGCATATTGACTTTTCATACAAACTTTAAAACCATTCAGCTGCCGTGGTGGACGGATTTGGGAGTTGTAACCTAGCCAGTTTTATTTCTGTCATTACAATGAATCTATTGATATATATCTTATTCATATCGAATCCGGGGTTTAAAATGTTATCATATCATTTTTTGAGTAGTATTACTAGTACACAATAGATATTGAATACTACTGTGGTATATTTTTGTAATCTTCTTAACAAGTTCTAGACGATGATTATCTTTTTCATTAAAAATTCAATAAAAACAAATTAAAAGTTCGTTTTATTTCTAAACCATGGCCACCCTATTATGTTTTTTTTAATTTTTCTATAGCCTATGTCACCCGGGATAACGCAAAGAATCTAATGATACCACATACATCAATATCGGTTCAGGCGTTTAGAAGTTATGGTGGAATAAAGAAACTCACAAACATACATACATACATTACATGAACGCTAAAAACATAACACTCTTTTTTTTTGGGGCAGTCGTGTAATAACATACAATTATAAGAACTATAAATTGTTTGCTAACATTCTATGAAATTAAGTGTAATATTGTTTTGTAACATACATACGTCGCACCCCCCACCGAATAAACCGGTAATCGACAATTCTAAATTTTACAGGAAAAATAAAAAACTGTTTTATGCATATATCTCAGTATGGGTGAATCCTACGATGGCCATTTATACATCAAAACAAAGCTAATTTTTTGCAGTCTGTTTTTTTATATGCATTTTTTTTGCAATAGTATTGTAGTTAATAGTTGGAATATTTGAAATAGGTGGCCTCACTTACCCGCCGCCGACCAGCTCTGCGCCCAGGATCCTGGATGATGATACTGCTCCGACTCGCCCCGGGACGGACCGATGGTTTTAGGGTTTTACAAGGTTTAGGCCGTGTTAGGGAAATTATTATTGTTCAGTCACTCGATTAGGTATTAGTGGTTTAGCGGTTTTTATGTAGTTTTGAGCGCATGCAATTGACGGCGAGGCACGCTCGTCTCGTTCGGTGAAGCGACTGACATTAGCGCCGCGCGCTCCGGCGTGGGCGCATCGGGAACTCTTTCAAACTGGCGCGCGGTGATTGGCGCCAACTTACGTTCTGGCGGTTTGGCGGGAATTATAGTGAAAGCCAACGCAAAACCCAACATTCCCCCCATCGAAATCCACCAGGATTTCCCGGTTATAAGGTCATTTGACAGGGATGTCAAAGTGTTGAAGTGTTGAATAACGTTATTTAAGTAAACATTGTTGAAAACATGTGATAGTGTGTAAGATTTTAAAATTGTTGTGAGTAGTGGACTGTATAAAATTAACTAAGACTTAAAGTTACTTAACTAATAGCTGACTCACCCAATGTTCTGAATGAGTGCTTAATAAAATACAAATTAATATTTAAGATGATTCCTGCTCCAGAGGGAGCGGACTAAGCTTGACTACGGGTCGAGTTATAACATTATTCTTGGTACGAAGACCGACGACACGTACGACGCCATCAGGCCCCGGATATAATTGCATAACTCTACCTAATGCCCATTGAAGAGGAGGGGTCTCGGAGTTAATGAGTACCAAGTCTCCTTCTTTTAGGTTACGACAACCATCCAACCACTTCTGACGTTGTTGAAGTGTGTGGAGGTAATCTTTTCGCCAGAGACGCCAGAATTGCTGCGAAACCTGCTGTACGGCTTGCCAACGATTCAACTTCGATAGAGGTGAATTCGTTACGTCGTATTCGGGAGCTTCTAGAAGTTCTCGACCGATCAGAAAGTGCGCCGGTGTGAGCACTTCGAACTCGCTGGGATCTGACGATAATGCACAAAGCGGTCGTGAGTTTAATACTGCTTCGACGCGTGCAAAAAGGGTGGTAAGCTCTTCGAATGTAAGGGCTCTTTCTCCAACAGTCCTTTTCAGGTGAGTCTTTGCGGATTTGATCGCTGCTTCGTATATGCCTCCAAAGTGACTGCCTGTGGGTGGATTATGCTTCCACGTCACCTTGCGTGTCGTGAAATTGCAAGAGATCTCATCAGTATGATCCTTGAAGAACTGAGAGACGTCTGCTAGCTGCTTACCAGCTGCGAGGAAGTTTGTGCCGTTATCGGATATTACAGCACTACACAATCCACGTCTGGCGGTGAATCGATCGAACGACGCGAAGAAACATTCCGTGCTCAGAGACGAGAGTACCTCCAAGTGCACTGCACGAGTAGCGCAACAAACAAATACGCATAGATATGATTTTACGGTACGAGCATTCCTGCGATTTGACTCCTTTGTATAAAAAGGGCCACCGATATCAACACCGACCGTGTGAAAGGTATATATATCTTGGGTTCTAAATTTGGGCAGATGGCCCATTATGGGTTGCCAGGACTTAGGTCTGACTTTAAAACATGCAATACATTTACTGGTTCGCGACCTGATAATACTTCTGGCTGATACTATCCAATATTTTTGACTCAATATACCTTGAAGAGATCGCGGTCCTGAATGTAAGTAAAGAATATGGTAATAATCGATAAGAATGCATGTGAAATTGGATTTTTTAGGAAGCAGCAAGGGATGCTTCTTATCGTACGTTATTCTAGATTGCGAAAGTCTGCCCCCCACCCTGAGGAATTTATTCACGTCTAAGAAGGGGCTGAGCTTTCGCAGATTCTGATGAGGTTTCAAGCCTTTTGACAGCGCGGTGATGTCCTCAGCAAAGTGATGTTGTTGTACTGATTTAATCAAACTGTCATGTGCCTTGCGCAGATCTACTATTGTGAGTCCAGTACGCTCATTTCTGGGTAGTCGACAGTTACGGATGAACTGGTGAATCCTTGCGACAACGTGCAACAGTTTGCTGAAACTAGAATAACGCTCAGTTAATTCATAGACTACGTCGGGTGGAACTTCGGTCGCCACCAAGCTCTTCGACTCCACAGAAGGTTTAAGCTCCGGTGGCTGATCGTCCCTGAACTCTTCGACTGACCGAACTGGCCAGTTGTCTTCAGACAACCACTGTGGACCCTTGAGCCACTCGGGCATTGTGAGAAGGGTCGAAGGTAGAGCGCCACGAGAACACACATCGGCTGGGTTACTCACTCCACTGACGTGGAACCAACAAGTACTGGGAACTGTGTCCAGTATCTTGGTCACGCGGGTCGCGACAAATATTTTTAATTTATAAGCGGGAGTGTTCAGCCATGCTAGAACAACTGACGAGTCTGTGAATAACAGTACTTCATCAACTGTTATCTTGCGTTCTGCTAAAACATTTTTAATGTATTTGACTAATTTAGATAACAAATGGGCCGCCATCAACTCTAGACGGGGTACCGATAAGGTTTTTAAGGGCGCAACCTTAGACTTCGCTATAAGAAGACTAACCTTCTGTTCATTATTATTATTTGTGGTTTGTAAGTATATTACAGCGGCATAACCAAGAGTCGACGCATCGCAAAACCCTAGAATCCGACAGTGGGCATTTTGTCTAACAATGGCATGTCGATCATGTTTAAATTCGGAAAGGAGAGGCAGTTCCCGCACGTATGCAAGCCACTCTGCTTCAAGGTTCGCAGGCAAACGTTGGTCCCAGTGAAGCTGTAGAGCCCAAAGTTTCTGCATGAAGCACTTGGCGTAGAACACACAAGGGGCTACGAATCCTAGTGGGTCGAACAAGCGTCCTATCTGCGATAGAATAGATCGCTTTGTGACCTCTTGGTCTAAAGGTGCAATCCGAAACGAGAAACAGTCGGTAGCCGACTGCCACTGGAGACCGAGTACTTTAAGTGACAGATTCTCCTCATCATCAAATTCGATCGGAGTCTCACGGTGGTCTTTTGGTACGGCTGCCAATAGTTGAGGACAATTACTCGACCATTTCCGAAGTATGAAGCCTGCACGTTCTAGTATAGCTCGAAGATCCATCTGCAGCTGTAGGGCAGCGTCGACGTTAGGTTCTGACCATAACAAATCATCCATGAAGAATGCTGTCTTCAAGACACGCGCGGCTGCGGGATACTTGTCCGCTTCAGCATCGGCTAGCGTGTGCAAGACCTTGATGGCCAGGTACGGACTGCTGGCTACACCGTATGTGACTGTGTTGAGCTCGTAAACCTGCATGGGCTGATCTGTTGAGACTCGCCACAAAATGTGCTGATACGGTCGCTGTTCTTGGTGAATGAGGATCTGCCTATACATTTTACAGATGTCTGCTGATAGACATACTTCGTGAAGTCGGAAATTGATTAAAATTGTATTTATGTCTGCTTGAAGTTTTGGGCCCGCCAATACTACATCGTTGAGCGATTTTTGATTGGTGGTTTTACATGACGCGTCAAACACCGTTCTCAATTTTGTTGTGGTGCTGGATGGCTTGTGGATACAAAAATGCGGGATTAAATACTTGGAATCCACGTCTTGCACCTCTCCTAAGCATGTCATGTGCCCTAGAGCCTCGTATTCAGCCATGAACTTGTGATACTCAGACTTGAGCCGAGGTTCCCGATTTAGTCTTGCCTCTAAATTGGCCAGTCGACGCACAGCGACCTGTCTGGATTCGCCGAGATCGTGGGCGGGTCGGAACGGGTATTTTACAACGAATCTACCAGTTTCGTCACGACGAACATCTGCAGCGAACAACTCTTCAGCTAAGGCATCGTCCGGTTTCATGGGCTTCTCTGACGGTATGTTCTCAGTGTCCCAGAACGCGTTCATAATCTGTTCGAGGTTGGTTGAACTTGTCCCGCAGAAAGAATTGTCCAAACTGGCAGTGGTACCTGACGTCATCATTTGCTGCGGATTCCGTTGGTCGAGGATGACTTGACCAGTAATAACGTAACCGAAGATGGATTCGATAGCGACAGGCATGCCAGGTTTAGAAGGCAAGAGCTTATCACCGCCGTAGATATAAGGGAAAAGATCACTAGCGATCAGCATTTCGACCGGTGCCGGTTTGTTAAAGGAAGGATCTGCCAGGGCAAGATGTTGATATTGAGTAAACATCTTGTCTGGCATAGGTATTGTTGGCAAATTGCCCGCAATATTGGCCACAACAACAGCATCAGTGGCAAGCACTGGAACACTGGTGCCACGTGGCTTGATGGTACAAGTTGTTAAACCGAAATGCTGAACCCTATTTCCACCTAAACCTATAGGTTCGAAATCGCACTTACGACGGGATAGGCCCAACTTCCTAACGCAGTCGTTCGTGATGTAGCTTGACATAGCGCCACTGTCAATCAGAGCACGTACGGGGTGATACTGTGACCACGCATCTGCGACGTGTATGACAGCGGTGCCAAGCAACACGGTCTCTTCAGTTGAACAAGTAAGAGCTACCACTTTCTCCTCGGACTTAGTCGAATCTGTATGGAGACTAACGTGGTGCTTCTTTTTACACACCGTACAACAATGTTTGGACGTACAATCCTTCGTGGCGTGATTGTTCCGCAAACAGTTACCACACAATTTGAGATCCGCAACTTTGGCGCTACGTTCCTTAGGTGTGAGCTCATTGTACTCGGTGCATCGATATATGGAATGTTGTGGCTTTTGACAATACAGACAAGAGATGGAAGGTTTTGTTGACTCACTCCTATCAGCAGTGGCCACACCAGACGCTAATGTATGCGCTTGAGTACGCGACTTATTTGAGGTAGAGGCCTTTGAGGTCGCGGGAGGGGCGACTTAGATGGGTTTTGCTTGACCGGTGCCGCCGTTTTGACGGACATCGGTTTGCTCTCCGACATCTCAAGTACGCGCGCCTGACTCTCGACAAACGTCAACAATTCCGTTACTATAGGAATATGCCCCGGAGACACGGTTTTTTCGAAATCACGTCTAGTAACCGCATCTAAATTACGCAACGATACGTAGAATAATATAAAATGTGCTAAATCTTTTATATTAAGAAGCTCTAATGCACTAATATTTTCTTGGTAGACGTTTACAAACGTGTTTAAGCTCGATGCCGACTCACTGGTAATCGGTTTGAAACCAAACAGCTTATCTAGATATGCTGTCGCTAGGACGCGCTTATTTTCATAGCGCTTCTCTAGTGAGTTCCATACAATCGCGTAATTATCCGCGCTAGCCGGCATCGACTTTACTATTGACGAGGCTGGACCACTAACGCACGACAGCAAATAATAATATTTCTCTATCTTAGTTATACGAGAATTATTATGAATGAGACTAACAAATGTATCCCGGAAAGTGGGCCAGTTTTCAACTAATCCATCGAATTTAAAAAGTTGCAATTCAGGCAATTTGACCCGCCGAAGTTCACCGTCACTATTTTCGTTTGCATTTTGTTCGGTCTTAACCGAAACTTTCTTTGACGCGAGAGTCTCCGCGACCGTGCGAATCATATAATAAATATCATCGAATGCAGTGATTTCTTTATAAGTTGGTTGAAACTTCGGATCGTGTTGTCTATTCAACGAGTTAATTGCCGCGACAGACCTGTCGAACTCATCCCGAATCTTAGATAAATCCTGCACTCTAGCGATAAACAGCCCTTCCGCTCCTGGGTCTGCTGATACTGTTTTTGATATTTCGAACAAATTCTGCAAACGAATAAAACACATCTCCTTTGAGGTCAGAAGTGGTTGCAATAATCGATCGTATTCCGCGTCCTCCATTTTGATTAAGTACTAAAATGTATAAACGCGTAATATGAATTAATACAACAAACTCACTTGACTAATTAACCCCGTGAAATTAAAAGGAAATGAAATTATAATAGGTACGTCTAATTATACGACGTATACATAAACGTTATACAGTATATAAGACGTATGGTAACTGTCGCGCGGCGGACTCTATGTACGGTCTACCGGTGCACAAAACAACACACGCGTGCGTGGCGCGAACTGTAGGTAGTTTGCAATGGCGGAGCCGCGGAGCGCGGTTGGTCTCGCACCAAAAACAATGTCTTCACGATCGCAAATCACAATACTTATGCACTAAAACACTGTTTTACACTAATACCCATCAATTACAACAGATTTGCCTGTAAATACAACACAAATATCATAAAATTATCGTATCTAGAAACAAAAGTCAATGACCTTTCTAACGGCAAGTTGCCGAAATTATTTGCAAAAATCTACTTTATTTGACTTAGTTACGTAATGAATTAGGTTTAGATAGTTTACTAATAACACAATGCAATGAAATTAAGTGATTTCTATGTAGAATTATTACAATTTATGTGAAAAATTACGAAATTATTGAACAATTAGTTTGTGTGAAAATGTGTACCTAACGAGTTTATGACCATATAACTGGGTTATCCCTGGCTCGATATGACCAAAAATGTAGTTAATAGTTGGAATATTTGAAATAGGTGGCCTCACTTACCCGCCGCCGACCAGCTCTGCGCCCAGGATCCTGGATGATGATACTGCTCCGACTCGCCCCGGGACGGACCGATGGTTTTAGGGTTTTACAAGGTTTAGGCCGTGTTAGGGAAATTATTATTGTTCAGTCACTCGATTAGGTATTAGTGGTTTAGCGGTTTTTATGTAGTTTTGAGCGCATGCAATTGACGGCGAGGCACGCTCGTCTCGTTCGGTGAAGCGACTGACATTAGCGCCGCGCGCTCCGGCGTGAGCGCATCGGGAACTCTTTCAAACTGGCGCGCGGTGATTGGCGCCAACTTACGTTCTGGCGGTTTGGCGGGAATTATAGTGAAAGCCAACGCAAAACCCAACAAGTATAACAAAACAAAGTTATTGACGAAAATAAACTTACTGAATTTATGGGACAAAACAATAGTACGCAACACATCATTACGATATTATTCGCGTATAACCTCAAGATTTTGTAGTTGGTATTAATGCATTACGGTATTATTCGTTGTAATACGGTGCTGAAAAGCCTACCAGTAATATGATATTACGATATTATTCAGGTGAAATCCAAGCGATAGTGTATACTGTAATGTAACATGACAATAATATTCGTCGATGTGTAGTGTCAAAGATTAAAAGTAACATAATGTTGCAAATACCATGTTTTATTAAATAATTCAGTAAGTACCTATTATTTGATTTGGCAGAAACTTAACAATATTAGAAGAAGTTGATAGTGATACTGGATAATTTATATTTTTATATTTTGTTCTGTTACTTAGTAGCGAATTTGTGAAAGTTATGAAGTGAAACAAAGGTTTAGTTATTTATCATAATCAGTCTTTTTATTTATTAATAATGATAATCAAATAATATTTCAATCACAAACAATAATTACTAGGAAGTCTTGTTGGCCCATTGGGCAGTTGGTAACTAACTATTATTAAAAATAAATCATGCTAATCATCATTACAGTCTGATTCTGTCTGACCAGGTCATCGGTCCACCTAGTGGGAGGCCTTCCAATGCAACGTCTTCCGGTTCGCGGTCGCCATTCCAGAACTTTTCGGCCCCATCGGCCATCCGTTCTGCGAGCAATGTGCCCTGCCCATTGCCACTTAAGTCTGGCGATTCTTCGGGCTACGTCGGTAACCTTGGTTCTCATGCGGATGTCCTCATTTCTGATTCGATCACGCAAGGAAACTCCGAGCATAGCCCTCTCCATTGCCCTTTGGGTGACTTTGAGCTTTCTGATAAGGCCCATTGTGAGCGACCACGTTTCGGTCCCGTATGTAATCACTGGCAACACACACTGGTCATAGACTTTCGTCTTGAGACACTGGGGTAAGTTGGACGAGAAGATACCGCGCAGCTTCCCGAACGCTGCCCAGCCGAGTCGGATTCGACGATTGACCTCTTTCTCGAAGTTAGATCTACCCAACTGGACCGTTTGTCCCAGGTAGACATAATCGTCCACAACTTCGAGCGTAGAGTCTCCGATCTTGATAGGAGTGGGTGTTACATGAACATTCGACATAACCTTGGTTTTGCCCATGTTCATTTTTAGACCCACTCTTTCGGAAGCTCTACTGAGGTCATCGAGCATTTTACTGAGGTCTTCCATGGTCTCAGCCATGACCACTATATCGTCGGCAAACCAAAGGTGAGTGATGTACTCGCCGTTGACATTGATGCCAAGTCCTTTCCAATCCAGAACCTTGAAGACATCCTCCAATGCAGCGGTGAACAGTTTCGGAGATATGACGTCTCCCTGTCTCACACCGCGCTGCAGAAAGATAGGTTCCGTGGTCTGGTCCTGAAGTCGGACTGACATGGTGGCGTTTTTGTACAAACATTTCAACACCTCGATGTACCGGTAGTCGATTTGGCACCGTTGGAGAGACTGCAGTACAGCCCAAGTCTCGATCGAATCGAAGGCTTTCTCGTAGTCCACAAACGCTAAACAGAGAGGCAGGTTATACTCTTCGGTCTTCTGTATAACTTACCGCAGCGTATGTATGTGGTCTACGGTACTGAAGCCTTTTCGGAATCCGGCTTGTTCGGGAGGCTGGAGATCGTCGAACCTGCGTGCGAGACGATTCGTGATGACTCTTGAAAACAACTTGTAGACATGGCTTAGAAGTGAGATGGGCCTATAGTTCTTCAACCGGGCATTGTCACCCTTTTTGAAGAAGAGCACCACCACACCCCTGCACCAAGCCTGTGGCGTTTTCCCCTCGAGTATGACGGAATCAAACAACTTCTGAAGGGCCTTAAGGACCGGTTTGCCACCCGCCTTCAGCAGTTCGGCCGTAATTCCGTCATCACCCGGCGCCTTGTTGTTTTTAAGCTGTTTCAGAGCCATCCTAATCTCGTAGTTTGACAATAGCAAGCATTAATAGGATGATAATAATTATGATGATAATAATAATATTAATTAATTATTAACTATGTATATTTACGCACCACGCAAATTATAGATTTTTTTTCCTGTATTTTATTACCACTCCATTCAACACTCGTTTTTGCAAGTTCTTCAATAGGTTCCTCTTCAGCCAATGACCTTGTATCAAAAGATTGGTTCTCTGAAAAGGTTGAAATATCTTGTAAAGATTTACGTCTCAAATCTTGATCAATTGGGCTGAGGCTGAATCATCATCATCAAAAATCGTCCTTTCGGGGCGTGCGCTGCTTAAACAGTAGGTACACTGTACAAGTTACATAAAAAATAATGTACCTATTAAGCAATTATTCCTATTAAAAAGTCAAATAAAAAAGTCCACGACAGCATTTATGTCTATCCTTGAAGATTGACTCACAATACCTAACCATTTTGTGATTTTAAAATTACGTCAAAAATAATGCTTCATTTGCGAAGGTGTTTTTACAGACATCGTATTAATCCTTCTCAAAATAAATATGTTAGTAATCTTTAACGTTTAATTGTGACCTAAAATGCCATTTACATCATTTCATTTAGATGAATATCTTGGGAAATATAACATAATTAAAATAACTCGCGCAAAAAATACATAATATCATAACCACGACTAGGGTCCATTAGAAGATGACTTTCATTGGGAAAGTAGGTACGCTGTATGAAGTGTCACAACATGACCACCATGATCCATGATCCATCCTTCAGAAGTCATCGACTATAGATTAGAGGTACCCGTGCGAAGCCGGGGCGGGTCGCTAGTTAGGTATAATTATTTATACAGGACTCACCAGCAACGTGTAATAATGTTGTATTCATTCATTACGTACCGACACCATCGTAATGTTTTATTGTAAAACCGCTTGCTTTAAAAATATTAACTTTATGATACATAATAATAATAATAATAATAATTTATTTGTATAGAATGCAGGTGCTACAATAATGGTGTTAGTTTTAGGTTTAATCCCAGTACATTCTGCCTGTTGGCATACAAAAATTTACATGAAAAGTATAAGTATGACATAAAATAAAACAATTAATATTACAATTCATCATTTAAAAAATCAGTAACAGAGTAATAACATTTCTCTGTTAGCAATGACGACAGGAGTTTCTTAAATGTTACTAAGGGCTTATCCTTAATACAATTTGGCAATTTATTAAATATAACAGGTGCCATACCAATTACGTTTTTTTTAAGCAAAGCAGTGTTATATCCACCAGTACTTAGTAGATTTTGATATTTGGATCTCAAGGCAGTAGTTCGCATCCTTGTGTCATTTAATGCAGGAAATAGATGCTTGTTAGTTTTAACGAAGATAGCTATTTCGAGAATGTATATGCTAGGAAAAGTTAATATTTTATGTTTCTTGAAAAAAGGAATGCAACTATCTGTAACCTTGAGATTGAAAATAGACCTTATACAACGTTTTTGGGCTTTAAATATAGACTCCCTTTCGGAACAATTACCCCAGAATACTACACCAAATCTTAGAATAGAGACCACCAAACCATGATATGCAACCATTAAAGTATCCACGTTAACTTTCTTGGACAGATTGAAGAGAGCATACGCGGACGTGCTTAATCTTTTGCAAACTTCTTCAGCCTGCGGTTTCCAAGTTAATTGACTGTCTATCAAAATACCCAAAAATTTAGCCACATTAACTCTATCAATCGTTTGTCCCATATAATTAATTTGTAGGTTTAAGGGAAGGATTTTTTGATAGAAATGCATTATATTAGTTTTATTTAGGTTTATGATAAGGTTATTTTCGGTGAGCCACTTTATTATTAATTTTAGAGAATTATTTATTTCCCTTTCATAGAGCTCTTTGTTGAGGCAGTCTATTAGGATCGTGCTGTCATCGGCAAATAACACACAAGGGTGAGGGATGTGTCGGGGCAGATCATTAATATATAGCAGGAATAGTAATGGTCCTAGAACGCTGCCCTGCGGAACACCATATTTAATTTTCCTAGGACTAGATAAATATTTAACCTCACGTTTTGATTTGACACATATTTTAGAGATTTCTGTATATTGGAGACGACCACTCAGATACGACTTTATGAGACGCAGAGCATTCCCTCGTATCCCGTAAGCTTCAAGTTTGACCAAAAGCGTTGGATGGTGCACGTGGTCAAAAGCTTTGGTCATGTCGGTAAAAATGGTACAGATTGGTATTTTTTTATCGACATTAACCATGATTTTATTAATTAGATCGTAAATGGCCATATTTATATTTTTATTTTTACGAAAACCTTTTTGTTCATCACACAATATATTAAATTTTGTCAGAAATGAAAGAAATGACTCATAAATTACTTTTTCAAAAATTTTAGAGAAAACGGGGAACAGTGAACGACATTACGATTTTGCATAATGTACTGTCATGTTTTGTAAAACCACATTACCAAATCCTGTGAATAAAAATAATACACGAATAAAATTGTATTATACTTTACGCGGAACAAGATATGCGTTTCTTACGCGAATAAAACGGTAATCGTCGATTACCGAAAAAGTTAGAGATTGTTTAATCTGTAATAACGTGTTATGATACTATTCGTGCAAAAAGTGTGTTGAGATTTTTGGGGAATAATATTGTTATGTCCAGTACGGGACCATTGGAAATATTGTACTTTTACAAATATGCATAGAAAAAATACGAAAAAAAATTACAAGGTGTAATTAATGCTCTAAATATCGAATATGCAATAAAACGTAAACTATCGTAATAGCACATTACCATATTATTCGGTGGGGGGTGCGACGTAATGCTTTAAATTCATTTGTGTTAGTAAATGAGTTTCAAGTTAAATCTCGAAGTCAGATTTTTCCATACCAAATCTACCCTGGTCTTCTTTTTCCACACTTTAAGGGCGCTTTTGAAAAACTTATGATTGCAAATATTATTATTTCCTTAAATTAATATTCTTGCCATGTTTCCAAGTAAATTGATTCACACATGATGACTTTTTATACAAACCTAAAAACCATTTAGCTGCCGTCGTAGATGGATTTGGGAGTTGGAACCTAGCCAGTTTTATTTCTTTCATTACGAAGAATCTGTTGATATGTAGTTTATTAGTATCGACTCACGGGTTTAAAATGTCACCATATCAATTGTTGGGTAGTATTACTAGGTAACAATAGATATTAAATACTACTGTGGTATATTATATATTTTTCATTAAAATTTTAATAAAAATAAATTAAAAGTTCTTTTTATTTCTAAACCATGGCCACCCTATTAATGTTTTTGTTTTTTTCTCTAGCCTATGTCACCCGGAATAACACAAGGAATCTAATGATACCACATGCGTTAAAATCAGTTCAGGCGTTTAGCTCACAAACAAACATACATACATACATACATGAACGTTAAAAAACATAACACTCTTTTTTTTGGGGCAGTCGTGTAAAAACTCAAGTACGTCTGGACTCTAATAACTTTTCTGCATTACAAAATTAATAAACTGAGATAAGATAAGATAAGATATTTTTATTTGCATAAAACATGGCATACAAGGTGTTATTAAAAGACATTAGATCGAACATGTTTTGCTTAAAACTAAAGCGTGCAAACTTACTTACTAATAATACATTTTGATATTGACATAAATTATTACATTGAATTCATATTAAAAAAGTCATTAATGCTATAGAAATTATTATGATTAAGCCATTTATATAATTGGATTTTAAATAATTTACAATTTAATGTTTTTAACATTCTTGGTAACTTATTATAGAGACGTACACACATATCCAGAGAGTTTTTATTAAATTTCGCTGATCGAGGAAGCACATCCAGCACAAGTCTGTATTGGTCACGCCTACTCCGAGAGTTTATTTCTTCTGCTGTTTTAAATAGTTCTTTGTGTTTTTGAACGAACATGCATGCTTCATATATATACAATGAAGGTAACGGTAGCAAACCAAACTCTTTAAATATAGGTTGACATGATTCGTCAGATGGAATCTCATATATAGCACGTAAACATTTCTTTTGGGCAACAAATGCTCTATTGCAGTCAGTACTATTTCCCCACATCATTAGTCCATACCGTAGTGAGGACTCAACATATGCCCGGTATGACATCACAGCCGTTTTTATATTAGTGAATTTTTTTATTTGTCTCAAAGCATAGACAAATTTATTTATTTTATTGCATACAGTATCCACGTGTGCTTTCCAGTCTAAATGTTCGTCAATTACTACTCCTAAAAACTTAGTTCGTGTCACTTGAATAATTTTAGGTATGTCCATTCTAAAATTAAAAGTATTATTATAAGATTGATTAAATTGTATATATTCTGATTTATTAAGATTAATAGATAAATTATTATTAGGTATTGTTCATGCCAACCGCTGGCGCCACCTATCATCGGCGCGCCGAACTTGGTGATCGCTGAGCATTCACGCTGGCACAGGGGTTCATACATTCATCACCACCACCAGGCGGAGCCAGTGTCGCGCGGATCCCTTCCACGGATTGCAACATCGCTAACTCACCGCAGCTATAAAAACTTTTTGTTTGTATAGAATCAGTCCTTTTTACCTTCTCTCTTCCTTCAAGTCACATCCATCATCCTTTACAGACCCCCGCCATGGCCATGGCGGTCTAATCCATCCACGCAGTCTGTAACTTATGTAATTTCATACATATTTCAAAATATAATTGTGAAACCATCACGCTCGCATTATTTCAACGACGGACAGACCTGATCCCCAACATTTTGGTCCTACGAGACGGATCTACAAGAATACCAGCCGGAAGAAGACTCCACATACACGGTGCCGACCACGTTGCCGGCACGTTGCGGACTTTGACTCGGACTGGAGCCGGGCGCTGAAGACAATAGCTGGCTGTGAAGACGATCGACCGGGTGCAGCGATCATCACGATCGACCGAGTGCAGCGATCATCACAGCTGGTCCAGTGACCCAGCAATAACATCAAACCAGAGAAAAAGGCAAAGGCGTAAGATACGTAACGGTCAGGTCTCTGTTCCGTCCCGTCAATCCCACCCGTCACATCCATTCAGTTAAAGATTTGTGTTAAAGCTGTGTTTCGTTTCAGTTCACGCGAGTGTGGCAGCCACGTGGACCAGGTGATATTTGCATGTGAGTAACCACACCACATCACACCACACCACATAGCGCTCATCCATATTCCGTCAGAATGTCGGTCAAGGCAGTGGACGAGGTTCTTTCCGAATTAAAGAAACGTAGGGGTAACATTAAGGGTCGGTTAACCCAGTTTAAAAATTACGTGGAATCGTTCGCGGGAGCTCACTTAACAAGCTTACAAACAGCTGAGTTAACTTTACGTGTTCAAGCCGCGAGTGAATTATACGATAAATTCGACAACGTAGAAAATGAACTCGAACTACTCCTTCCGGAATCCGAAACAAACGCGAATCTACAATACATAGAAGCATTAGAAGATATTTATTTTACGGCAATAGCCAGTGCAAATTGTTTAATTAAAAACGCGGAAATTAAAAGTCGACTTCCAATTGCATCGGAACCACGTGTCAATATTAAATTACCAGACATAAAATTACCTGCCTTCGATGGAGCCTATGATCACTGGCTAGAATTTAAACATTCATACGTAACCATGATTCATAATCGTTCCGATCTAGACGAGATCCAAAAATTCCATTATTTGCGGTCAGCACTTAGTGGAAGCGCGTTACAAGTGATAGCAGCTTTGGAATTTAGCCCAGCCAACTACGTTCACGCATGGGAGTTATTGGAAAGCCGTTATCACAACGAGAGGTTGTTAATTAATAATCACGTAAAAGCGTTGCATAATATTCCATCACTAAAACAAGAATCGCCATCGCAAATAAGGAAATTAATTGATACTATTTTACGTAATCTGCGCGCCTTAAACTCACTAAATGAACCCACAGTTAATTGGGATACATTAATAATTTATTTAGTGGTCAGTAAGCTGGACTTGTCTACAGAACGCGAGTGGGAAACCCACATCGGTGCCACGTGTCTAGGTTCACGAGAAAAAATAAAACTTAACGATTTAATAACGTTCCTCCGAGGTCGAGCGGACACGTTGGAAATGATCGGCACTAGCCACATAAATAAAAAAACACATCATAGCGACTTTAAACACCAAAACGATAAACGAAATTCACAGCGCGTACATAGTTACGCGGCTACTAAGGCGACGCGTTATAGTAATTACCGTGGTGCTACAAATAAACAATGGGATTTACCCAAGTGTGTCCTGTGCAATAGGGAACATTCATTATACTCGTGTACAGCCTTCCTTAATATGTCCGTGAGAGACAGAATTAAATTCATTAACGAAAATAAGATGTGTGCAAATTGCTTGAGAAACGGTCACGCGTTAGATCAATGCAAGTTCGGTTCGTGTAAACAGTGTTCAAACAAACATAACAGTTTGCTACACATGGACGAGGCGGGAAACAGCGCTTGTGTGCGTGCGTCGTCGAACGGAGGGAACGTACATCCACAATCACACAGTTTGGCGACATCAACAGTGCATTCACGCGACTCGGCCACTACTGTTGTGTGTGAAGCGAACACTACCGAATTCAAGTTAATAAGTACTGTTTTGCTCTCTACGGCGTTAATTGAAGTAGCTGATAATAATAACGTGTATCATACGGCCCGCGCGCTCTTAGATAACGGAAGCCAAAACTGCTTCATAACTGAAAAATTTGCAAAGAAAATAAATGCAATATTTATACAGTCCACTATTCAAATATCGGGTGTGGGACAGTCAGTCTCGCAATCACAGCATTCATGTGACGTCACAATACGTTCAAAATTAAGCGATTTCAATACCAAGCTTCGCTGTTTAATCTTGCCATGCATAACATCCAGTTTGCCTACGATAAACATCGAAGCCGGTAATATATATATACCTGAGTTCTTACAATTAGCAGATCCGACGTTTAACGTAAGTTCAGAAATTGACTTGTTGATCGGCGCGGATAGATTTTGGGATCTTCTAGAAACAGACAAAATACGTCTAGCAAGTGGCCCATTCCTACAAAATTCAAAATTAGGATGGTTATTGTCCGGTCCTGTGCTCGCGAGGAGCCCAAAACCTGCTCACGTTCATTGCCACTTCAGTCAGGAAATCGATAAACAACTCCGGCTGTTTTGGGAACTCGAAAACATTCCTTCATCATCATGCGCACCCTTAACAGAGGATGAACGCACCTGCGAAAACATATTCAATAACACTACAAAACGCGTTGAAAACGGTAGATTTTCGGTTCGTATACCGTTGAAAGAGGCACCAGATGCCCTAGGTGATTCTTACACGTCAGCAACGAAACGATTTTTAACCTTGGAGCGTAAACTCGATCGTTTACCAGAGCTTAAACATTTATAT
The DNA here is from genome assembly GCA_949316265.1 of Diarsia mendica. NCBI lineage: Eukaryota > Metazoa > Arthropoda > Insecta > Lepidoptera > Noctuidae > Diarsia > Diarsia mendica. Next base: position 5,769,152 of record OX438911.1, on the reverse strand, counting down.
TCTAACTTCATGCGTGAATACAATGATTTAGGTCACATGTCCAAGTTGGAGACTTGTAGTCAACCAAATTATTATCTTCCACATCATGGTGTCGTCAAGGAATCTAGTTCAACAACAAAACTACGCGTTGTATTTGATGCTAGTGCCGTCACTAGCTCGAATAAATCATTAAACGATATTCAGTACCCGGGACCCGCGTTACAAAACGATATTTTCTCGATTTTGTTACGATTTAGACAATATAAATATGTAGCTTGTGCAGACGTGGAGAAAATGTTTCGTCAAGTTCTTCTCCAGCATGACCAAAGGTCACTACAATTAATATTGTGGCGGGATAATCCTTCAGATCCGTTAGATACATATCAACTAAATACAGTCACGTACGGAACTGCGTCAGCACCATATTTAAGTATGCGCTGTATTAGACAGTTAGCATTAGAGTGCGACGATGACGTCATCGCTCGCATCATCACGGAAGACATATTCGTGGACGATCTCATCACCGGTGATGATGATCTAAACAACTTGCTTCAAATATGTCAAAAAACATCAGACGTGCTCCAATCGGGGTGTTTTCCTTTGCGCAAGTGGACCTTTAACTCAGATGCATCTCACAACAAAGCCACAGAACGCTTCATAGGCGAACATGCGCAAACCAAAACACTCGGATTGGGTTGGCATAACACTAGTGACGAGTTACACTTCGTTACAAATATTGAGAACCAAGACAACAATTCACGTTTAACTAAGCGAATAATGTTATCAGTAATATCACAAATATACGACCCATTGGGTCTTCTTTCGCCGGCAGTCATGATTTCAAAAATGATTTTACAAAAATTATGGCTGAGTAAAATTGACTGGGATACTCCGGTCTCTCAGGAAATTGCTAACATTTGGAAACATTTTATTTTTACGTTAAGATTTCTAAACGATATTCGCATCCCTCGCCACGTAATAGGCGATCATAATCAATACACAGAGCTTCATATATTTACCGACGCGTCTCAAGACGCATACGGCGCGTGTACCTATATACGTACATTTAGCAATATCGGTGACGCAACCGTTCGACTATTGTGCGCCAAGGGCAAAGTCGCACCTTTAAAAACAATCAGCATCCCACGCTTAGAGCTGAGCGCCGCGCTTCTGGGAGCCCAGCTATTTAAAAAAATAATTAAATCTCTTAGATTGCAGTTCAGTAAAGTATACTTTTGGACGGATTCCACAATCGTTATGGGTTGGATTAAAATGTCACCACATTTATTGAAAACGTTCGTACAAAACCGAGTAACTGAAATAAATGAACTCACAGGTGACTCAGTGTGGTTACATGTGAGTAGTAAGGACAACCCAGCTGATCTATTGTCTAGAGGTTGCGGCCTAGATTTATTAAAAGATAACGGACTTTGGTGGCACGGTCCATCCTATTTACATAATCGTTCACATGACTTTGAGCAAACTTACCGCGATAATTCGGAAGAATATAACTTACCAGATTTAAAACAAAAACAAACCTGCTTACCCAATATTCAGCACGAAGACATACTTAAATTCGACAAGGACGCGTCATTCACAAAGCTCGTACGAATCGGTAGCTATGTACAAAGATTTATAGCAAACTCAAGAGCTAAGCAAACAGATCGACAAACCGGTTTCTTATCTGTAAACGAGTTGGACGCCGCGCTGAGAATGTTAATTAGGCTCGTTCAAAGGAATTCATTTCCAGATGTTTTGAATAACTTAACAGCTCAAATTCCTATCAAGCAACGTTGTAAACAATATAATCGGATTTCGGGTTTAAATGTTTTTATTGATGAACATAAAATAATTCGGGTTGGCGGTCGAATATGTAATTCATCCGATTTCACCTACGATAAAAAACATCCGATTTTATTATGCAGTAAGCATCCATTCACGATTTGTTTATTTAAGCACGAGCATGCACGATTATTACATGCCGGACCTCAACTTTTATTGGCTACCATGCGTGAATGTTGGTGGCCATTGAACGCTAGAAATCTTGCTAGAAAAATAGTACACGAATGTATAACGTGCACACGTAATCGAGGTAAGACACTAGCGCCCCTCATGGGCAACTTACCCCCCGAACGGTTGGAATCGGGCTACCCGTTTATGCGAACCGGTGTGGACTACGCGGGACCGGTTTTCATATTATCCAGAAAGGGCAGAGGTTCTAGACTAACTAAGGCATACATTTGTCTTTTTATTTGTTTCACGACTAGAGCCATGCATTTGGAACTCGTTACTAGTTTATCTACAAACGACTACATATTAGCACTAAAACGTTTCATTAGCCGGCGAGGTACGCCTCGCACTATCTTCTCCGACAACGGTAGAAACTTTGTGGGCGCGGAAAAGGAGTTTCCTTTATTTCTCCATAAGGAATCGGAGGCCATTATTGATTACGCTTCCACTAATAGCATTGAATTTCGATTTATTCCTCCTTATTCTCCACACTTTGGCGGACTATGGGAGGGCGGGGTGAAGTCATGCAAGTATCACCTGAGACGCATAGTAGGTAACGCGCGACTAACTTACGAGGAATTTTCCACGGCTTTGACACAAATCGAAGCTGTCTTAAATTCCCGTCCAATGTCACCTCTTTCCTCAGACCCTTCTGACCTTTCCCCCCTCACCCCCTCACACTTCCTCATTGGCCGACCGTTAACGTCGCCACCTTCAAGGAATTTTCCAGACCAGCCAACTTCGAGTCTGACACGCTACGAGCGCGTCGAGCAACTGCGGCAGCACTTCTGGCGTCGCTGGTCTACAGAATACATCTCTGAGCTGCAACAGCGAACCAAGTGGAAGACCAAGCAGGAGGACATCACCTTGGACAGCCTTGTCCTCATCAAGGACGACCAGTTGCCACCATTGAGGTGGCGGCTCGGTCGCATTCTACGTGTCATTCCAGGCGGAGACGGCATAGCACGAGTGGCTGACATCAGGACAGCTGCTGGCACGATCAGGCGTGCCTTCTCCAAGATCTGCCCGCTGCCTCCACAACCTGTGAGCGGCGACGCCTGACTCCGCGCCGGGAACCATTTTGGAAGCAGCGCTTCCAAGGCCGGGGGCATGTTCATGCCAACCGCTGGCGCCACCTATCATCGGCGCGCCGAACTTGGTGATCGCTGAGCATTCACGCTGGCACAGGGGTTCATACATTCATCACCACCACCAGGCGGAGCCAGTGTCGCGCGGATCCCTTCCACGGATTGCAACATCGCTAACTCACCGCAGCTATAAAAACTTTTTGTTTGTATAGAATCAGTCCTTTTTACCTTCTCTCTTCCTTCAAGTCACATCCATCATCCTTTACAGACCCCCGCCATGGCCATGGCGGTCTAATCCATCCACGCAGTCTGTAACTTATGTAATTTCATACATATTTCAAAATATAATTGTGAAACCATCACGCTCGCATTATTTCAACGACGGACAGACCTGATCCCCAACAGGTATTTAACCAGTTAATTAGAATGTCAATTGTTTTATTTATGTCCGCTTCATGATCCGCAATTGATTTATATTTTTTATCGCTAGTTACAATTATGGAGATGTCATCGGCAAAAAGGAAGCATTTATGATTTATAACATTAACTAAGTCATTTATATAGAGCAAAAATAAGATGGGGCCCAATATGCTACCTTGCGGGACGCCGCATTTCGTACTTACATATTCAGATGAATATTCCGTCATGTCCCTACTTTCATTAAGTTTTTTGACAGTGACTCTTTGTTGTCTGTTTGTTAAGTACGACGATATCCACTGAAGTGGAAGTCCTCTAATACCGATAGCCTCTAGTTTTTGTATTAAAATTTCATGTGAAACCAAATCAAATGCCTTTGACAGATCGAAGAACAGCCCTGTTGTTAGATGTTTGTTGTTAATATTGGTCAATACTTCTTTTAAGAGTGAGAAGATTGCTAAGGATGTGGACTTATGTTTCTGGAAACCGAATTGCTCTTTTTTAATAATATTGAATTTCTCACAATAGCTAACTATTCTCTGATACATGCATTTCTCATAGATTTTTGACATGATCGGTATCAATGTTATTGGGCGATAATTATTTATGTCACATTTTTCACCTTTTTTAAATATCGGTTTGACAACAGATATTTTTAAAGCGTTGGGAAACATTCCTTGTGAAAAGGACAGGTTAATAAGATAGGTTAACACCCCACTTATTTCATTAACACATGTCTTAATAATTCTAGTGTTTAGTTCATCATAACCCTCAGAGTTGGTATTGTTCAATGATAATATCTGTTTCCTCACTTCATTTTCGGATAGGTGTGAGGAACATCGAGTTGGCAGTTAGGATGTCACTGCGGCAACTATTTGTACAATTTTGGGGAGGGTTATAATTTGTAAAATGACTGTTTAAAGCAGAGGCTATTTCTGCAGGTTTGGTAAGTATGGTGTTGTCAATTTTAATGTGTTCAATGTTATCTTTAGGGTCCGTATGTATTTCGTTTCTTATTACTGTCCATGCGGCTTTACATTTGTTGTCATTATTATTCATGAACTTAATGTTGGCATTTCGTTTGGCATTGTGGATACACTTTTGTAATAGTTTTGAAAATGAAGTATATCTACTCTTATTTATTACATTTTTATTCCTATAATATTGAAATCGTAAGAAACGTTTCGTTTTAGAACTCTGTTTAAGACCATTACTTATCCACGTACGTTTTATCTTATTGTTTAAGTTTATCTTTACCCTAACTTTTGGAAAACACAGGTTGTAGAATAAACATATTAATTCATGGAAAGCACTGAATGCTGTATTTGCATCGCTTTCCATGTAAATATCAGCCCAGGATAGATTTTGTAAGCACTCACGGAATTTTTGTGTATTGACAAGACTGTAGTCTCGTTTGTAAATATGGTATATGGCGGGTTTTGTTTGGAACCTTAAAGGGAAGCTTAGCATTTGCGCTGTGTCGTGATCAGAGAGATGAAGTGGTAGCACTGCTGGGATTGCGTCAGATATATTACTCAAAATATGGTCTATACAAGAAAACTTTCGAGTAGCCACGTCAATGTGTATTTTTAAATTGTGATTGTTTGCTAAGTCCTGAAATTCTTGAGTGATTTTGCTTCTTTTCAAAGTATTTATATTAAAGTCACCTGATAAGACTATGCGTGTTCTAGATTTATATTTCTTGTATAAATCATGTAACATACTATCTAACTTAGCTAAAAATTGAGTTCGTCGACAAACATAATATTGAGCTTCGTGGAGCTCAAATGTTGAAATTTTACTACTTTTGTGCTCCATCCAGGCATGGTTATCCTGCACTTTATCCCCTAGATAAGTCCCCAACTATGTTGGAGTCGGCTTCCAGTCTAACTAGATGCAGCTGAAAACTGGTATTTTACATGGAACCGCTGCTTTCACCTGCACATAACCCTTGGTAAGACTTGTTGTCAGACTTTCGGGCCACTGAATACGTGTGACGACTGTCAAAGATCACAGCCCCTGGTTGTGATGTGTAAATGTTACGGTTTGACGTGCCTTCCGTAAAAATGAAACCCAGTAGTCGACACTAACAAAGTAAACACCAATCATTTTTAGGCACTTGGTTCCGAGGGTGGAGGATTGATGTCAACCATTGACAAGAGTAAGCCATTCTCTTCTCAAAACCAAATAAAACAGTCCTTTATCCTCTTCCCTCCTGATGGCAATATCTTTGCCCCTTCCCCGCCCCCTAACCCCAAAACCAATAAAAAGTATACAAAAATTTTCGCGCTCGCTGCGAAAATTGAAAACTAAAATTTTAATTGCAGTCGAGGGACCTGAAAAGAAATGTTCCACCGAACTGTCCCCCGACTGCAATTAAAATTTTAGTTTTCATTTTTCCATTTTCGGATACAATTACGGGACCTTGTTCTCATTTTATCACTGAAATCGTTCGACTTATTTTTGACTTTTTAATTCACTTTTTAACATGGCAGGCGTGTTTTTTTTATTTTTTAAAATATTTGTTATTTATTTAATACCTTTTAGTGTTATAGCGGTATTTTGACGCATAGACAATATGCCATCATTATATTGCTTTATTTTTCAGGAAAGCAATGTCGCGGTAAAGATAATGCAAAACTAAATCGTTTCAATCAGATCGTGGTTCGGTCATGTGGAGAGGATGAGTGAAAGTCGATGAACAAAAGATATTTACAAGGCAGATGAAAATAGCAACGCCGGGACGCCCTAGAAAGACATACACTGATCTTATTGGTGTCGTTCTTCAGAAAGGACAGGTGCGTAGTACTCGTAACCGGCGTGCGTGTATAGACACATGTATGAATAATGAATGTGGACGAGGCAAAAGGAGTATGTAAGGATCGTAGCGGGTGGCGTTCTGTAGTTTCTGCCTACCCCTATGGGAAAAGGGCGTGAGTTTATGTATGTAAGTAAATCTTTTATTTTTCGTGGATACCTACTAACTTTGAGATCTTAGGTGATTTAGTTCTTGGAGAGACTGTTTATCAAGGGATTAGCTAACGTGGATCTAAAACGTAATTACTGTGTCACGCGTCTAGATTTACTATGCTTCTGTTCAATGTTACCGTTTGTGTGCTTATCACGGGCCAACATAATCATTGCTTGCGTCGTTTGATTTTATTAAAATGTTTTATGAAGTGCTGCTACCCAATGAGACGTATCTAGGGGGATAAAGGGATAAAGCGTTGGTCAATTTTCCTTGGATTAACGATTTAGAAACAGAAATGAAAATAGAAGTAGAAGAACGTATTAAGCAGGACAGGCCGAAGAAAGAACAGGATGGATGCGCGAGCGCAGCGAGCGCGAAATTTTTTGTATACTTTTTATTGGTTTTGGGGTTAGGGGGCGGGGAAGGGGCAAAGATATTGCCATCAGGAGGGAAGAGGATAAAGGACTGTTTAATTTGGTTTTGAGAAGAGAATGGCTTACTCTTGTCATGGTTGACATCAATCCTCCACCCTCGGAACCAAGTGCCTAAAAATGATTGGTGTTTACTTTGTTAGTGTCGACTACTGGGTTTATTTTTGACTTTTTAGTTCACTTTTTAACATGACAGGCGTGTTTTTAATTTTTTTAAAGTTATTATTGCATCTATAAGATAACGCGACCCTATAGGTTATCAAAATATATTTTATAATGAGTTGGGTAAACCGCTTTTGATAATGACAGTTCTTATCAGTAAATATGCCTACAAGTCCTGTTTATAAGGCAAAACTCAGTATTTGCATTAGTATTCCAAGAACAATCGTTAGGAGGGGGACGCAGGATCGACCTCAGCCGCAACAACTTAGTATTTCTGAAAGTATACAATGTGTAGAATACGGTGTGTGCTGGCGTTGGTGGTGCTGTACGTGGGGTTTGCGCAGTCCTGGGGTGAGTGGTTTTCCTCATTATCTACATTAATCTTTGCTAGCTGTTGTTTAATCAACTTGAACCAAACCTATGCCAAGCGCGACTACTACGCATGAGGGCCCGAATTTTGATACCAAGATCGGCCAAACTGTTATTGATTTTTTTTCCTTCATGGCTTTACTTCGAAAAACGTAAATTAAAAAAAAGACGGGTTGCACTCCGGGAGTGCCGGCAGAAGTGAAAACTTGATTATTAACGTTGAGCATGTTTGATATTTTGGAATGGTTAGGGAATAATTTTGCACCAATTGCTTTATCAGTATAAAAGTACTATCATTTATGTGGTAGAATACAATATTCATTTATTGCGCTATCGTACACAAACATAACAATTTATATTACATTAAAAATTTAACACTTTAAAACTATTACAATTATTTTACATTAAAAAGTTTATCTCTCCGAAAAATCAACTTTCATCCATAATTTCAACGACTTTTTCACCATCATCATTACCAGAACTATCATCGCCAATCTCTAAAACTGATACGATAGGTTTATGGTAACTGAAGTAAGAAACGAACAGTTTTGATTCGAACCTATTTAAATGTCTAATAAAGACCGCATCAATAGTAGTTTTGTATTTCGTTGTGCTAAGATTGCGATCATTCGACATAGTTAAACCAAATTCATTATTTAAAAATTCAATTATTCCGCCAAAACTATGCTAACCCATTTATTTTTTATCAACTCATCACTTGGAAATCTGTAAAATAGTAAAACATTATGAGAAAATATTATTATATTATTATTATATATTATAATTTATCTAGGTACGTTACTACGTACATTCCAATTTTACTAATAAAATATATGACAGCCCGCTATTACTAATCTCATTCTATATAATTTTGACTGGCCTGTTGGTCTAGTGGTTAGTGACCCTAACTGCTATGCCGGAGGTCGTGGGTTCGATTCCCACCCAGGACAAATGTTTGTGTGATGAGCACGAGCATTTGTTCTGTGTCTGGGTGTAATTTATCTATAATATGTATGTATTTAGAAATATATAAGTATGTATATCAGTTGTCTAGTACCCATAACACAAGCTCTGCTTAGCTTGGGACTAGATGGCGTTGTGTGATAGTTGTGGAATATTATTATTTTAATCATAAAAATTGAAAGCGCAACGCTATATATTGTGCCTACCATTTCGCTTCTGTTTGATTAATCTATGACGCATGCTATTTGTCCCTGTCACGCAGCAGATCACGCTGTAACATACACGAACATTCGCGCAATTATTATTATTATTATTAATTATATTATTATTAATTATATTATTATTAATTTTATTATTATTATTATATTATTATTATTATTATTAATAATTATATTATTATTATTATTAAGCGCCCTGCGCTGCCTAAACGAAACAGTAGGCCCAGGCATACATTTTCGCCGCGCCGTAGAGAGGGGATAGCGGTCTACTCTCCATCCGTCTTACGCTTTTTCGATCAGGGTCACGTGTCCTGACGCGAGTTTAAGATTTTATACCCATTACAGAACAAGTTCCCAAAGTGCTCAACGCCGCTAAAGAAGTTTTCACTTCAAAAAAAATAAGAGCACGACATAAATCACTACGCGTTGTCCAAGGTTCCATAAGTTCCAAAATAAACTATTTTTCTTCTACATTTCTTTTTTGAAAACGTTGCCCTACACTAGGAATTTCTTTTGTGTCGTTTTTGCGTTTACAAACATTTAAACTCACATACACATACACCTAGACCCGGAACAGCTATCTGTAAGCCAAACACATATTTGTTGATATAATCAAAAATAAAAATAAAATATTTGTTGCTTTTTTTTCAGACTTTGCAGCAATTAAAGGAGATCTTTTAGAATTTTATACCGACCACGGTAGCACATGGTCTATACCTTTCGAATCTAAAAATCTCACTGCCTTATTATACGACGAAGTTCACGACATGATGCTGTATGTCGACAAACAAGACGGCAATGACGCTATATGCGGTTATGGTATATCTACCTTAGAAAAAAAATGCTTCACTGAGAGAAACTCAAGAGAGATTCACAGACTTGCTTTTGATCCGGTCACAGAGAAAGTGTTTTTCAGTGACACACTGCAGAGGAGCATTAATTGGATTTCTTTAAAACCTGGAGCTGTTAACAACACTTATGGAAACCTTCTAGTCCAAACGGGTGATGGGATCCCTACAGATATTGCTGTGGATAGCTGTGGAGGGTACGTTACTTTAACTTAGTATTCATCATCTGTCTAGCCTTTTCTCTCTATGTTGGGGTTGGCTCAGGTCTTACCAGGTAATTGAGATCATTAATGTAAGCAAAAAATAGGAAAGGGCCTAGAATTTAACCTTGGAGTACGCCCATCTTGGCTAAATCCCCGGAGGTCGTCGCCCCATGAACATTTACTTTTTGCTGTCTGTTTAATAAATATGAAAGCACTGGATGTTGTGCTTGTCTACAAATTCCGTGGGGGTGTAATTACAGAGTAGTGTGTTATGGTTAACGCAGTCGAACGTTTCTGAGAGACCATAAAAAATGTCAATGGCATCCAGGGATTCCTCCCAAGATTCCAAAATGTGAATCCTTCTTAAAACCAAACTGTAGACCATGCAGTCTAACAGGATGCAGTTGAATACCAGTTAGTTACATGGTGCGACTGCCTATCTGACCTCCACAACTCAGTAAGTACTGGATAATACGATACCTCTTGGTAAGACTGGTTGTCAGAATTTTGGTCACTGAAAAAGCTATAAAATAATAAATAAATAAAATAAAATAAAAATAAAAACTTTTTATTTCAGACAAAAAAGAGTCCATAGAATGTTAGTACAGTAAAACTTATGAAACTAGTGTTAGTAGTAAAAACAAAACAAAAATGGTTAATTCATAATGTGGGTGTTAACCCAGTGCTTGACGTACCGCGTGTCCAGCCTATCCGCAATAACAGCCAGGATGCTGTTGGAGCTGGCGCGCAACCTGCCAAGTGCTGCGGCGCATCGTTTGCGGAGTACGGCGTGAAACCCGTCTACGTGTGCGTCCGCAAACATACCTGACGCACTGCACCAGCGCGGCAGCCCCAACAACGCCCTGAATGCATTGTTATATTGGACGCGCAGGGCGCTGATAGATCTTTGCGTATAATGAGCCCACAGGCTGCAAGTGTAAAGTGATGTGCAATGCGCTCTGAAAAGTGTTAATTTCACTTGCGCATTACAACGTTTAAACCTGTGGGCTATCATATTCGCTCTGATTGACAGCGCCCTACGCTCCCTGTCCATGTCCTCATCGTCGCGTAGGTGATCCGTGACTATGTGCCCAAGATATTTAAAACAGGTGACTAGTTTCATGGGTGTCCCATTCAAAGCCACGGGAGGAACCTGATCCGGTGTCTTGGTACCTGCTTTAAATATCATGAGCTCACTTTTTGTTACATTGTATTTGAGGCCATGCTTAGCCGCGTACGTCTCACATACATGTACTAGCTTTCTAAGCCCACCAATCGTTGGGGTCAGCAGCACCATGTCGTCTGCATAACTCAGATTATTTACACAGATATTATCAATGTGGCAGCCGACATGCATGCTGCTGAGCTCAACGATTAGCGCATTAACATACAGATTAAACAAAACTGGGGATGACAACCCACCCTGTCTCACCCCACATTGTAGCGAGTATGGATCGGATAGAATGCCAGCCCACTTTACATAATTGACCTGACTCTGATACCAAAACTTTAGGATATTAATTGTCTCCCTCGGTATATTGGTCCTCTCAAGCTTATCCCACAGTTTATCATAATTGACAAGGTCAAAAGCCTTAGAGAGGTCCAAAAAACACGCATAAATGGGCGTTTTCCTACTGGTATAGTACTCAACAGTGTGCTTAAGGCTCAATATAGCACTCTCTGTAGAAAGTCCAGCGCGAAAGCCAAACTGAGCGTCGTGTAGGTGTATAAATTCTGTTAATTGAGCCTCAAGCACACTGTCCAAAACCTTTGCAATAGCGGTAGCTAGTGAAATCGGCCTATAGTTCGATTTTGCCGAACAATCTCCAGTCTTGTTTTTTTATTATGGGAGTAACTATAGTTTTTGTCAGTTCACTAGGCAGGTAGGAATGACTAATGCATAGATTAAAAAACATCGACAAAAGCCTCGAGATGTGAGGCCCTGCATTTAGCAGATGTTCGACGCTGAGCCCATCATGTCCCGGTGATTTCCCACCTTTCATATTTTTCAGAATCTTTTGTATGTCCTTAGCACTCACTCTTAGTTTGATGTTTTCACACGCGGGGTCAGCGTCGAGCATCGACTTAGAAGCGCCTAAAGGGGATTGCATGGTGAAGTGATCTCTGAACATGTTAGCGATCATCTTTGCGTCTGTGACACCCTCGACACTCAAAGGAACGCCAGGCCTGATGTTCAGTCTGTTGGTATGTTTCCAAAATTCCCGAAACTTATTTTTCGAATGCAGTGTCGCTAGCCGATCCATCTTTATTTGCTCCTGATGTTATAACAACTATCAATTATATCTATAAATCATAGGGTGGTCGCAGACTGACCTCTTAGTCTGCAGACACGAAACTTGCGGGGGCCGAGCGATGGCGGCAGCGAGGCGAGGCGGCGATATCTCAAGCGGGCAAACCGTAAAATAATAGACTGTAGAACCCGCGCAATGGAATGCTTTTATTTACATCGCCGTCGCGTCGCGTCGCCCCGCTGCCGCCATCACTCGGTTTCGTGCCCGTAGACTTACTCACATCTACCTTAATTAAATTGTATGTAACTCAATAACATTCCACAACGTGATAATAAAGTCAGGTTTTCTTTTTACAGATACGTCTACTGGATCAGCATAAACCAAACGCCACCTAGAATAGAGAGAGCTCGCTTTGATGGTTCCGGGAGAGAAGTGGTCATTAATTTAGAGTCTGGTTGGCCCTACAAAACAATAGAACCACACAGCCTCGTTATTGACCAGCAGACACAGAGAATGTTCTGGATCGAGCCTATAACTAATTCCTATTTTAATATTTCTTATGCAGATTTAAATGAAAACAACAGACAAAATTTATTGCAATTTCCGTGCAAAAGTGAAACGGCAATACCCCAACCATCGTCAAATACACTCGTCGCTTCAAATTCAGCGCTCTACTGGGTGTATTCGTGTACCATCGACGTCGTGGAAGTATGGCAAAAACCAAAGTATGTGAGTCCATCGGGTATTTTGAGCACTGTAAGTCATCTGCCAGTCAGTATAGCCACCAACTACAAAATAGAAGAAAAGCTTCCGAAAAATCATGTTTGTGAACCATTAAGGAGTCTCGTAGAAAATAAAAATGGGCCGTTTTGTGTTTATGGCACGAAAGTTATAGGACAACCTCGTTGCACTTGTACACCTGGTTATATCGGTGAGCGATGCGATTTTTCTGTTTGCGAAAACTACTGCGTTCAAGGAGACTGTAGTTTGAATGATGCGGGACTTCCTAAATGCAGGTAAAACTAATTCGAATCCTTGGATTAGTTTCGTTGTTTATTGAAACTAGATTTATAACATTGTCGTTGTTTCAGTTGTAAAGCTGGTTATTCGGGATACCGGTGTGAAGTGTACGCGTGCCATGCGTATTGCCTGAATAACGGTGTGTGTACCCTCAACGAGGTGGGTGAGCCTCTCTGCCAATGTGTTGGTAAACATGACGGATCCAGATGTGAAGGTGTTGAAAATAGCAGTTAAAATAACCAATGGTAGTGCTATGGTTGCAACCAACTGAATCGGAACCCTAGAATTATGAGCGCATCACTTTTTTTTAGTTTTCGCCTGAATCTTTTTATTATTTTTGTAAATAAAGAGTAATCTGACTAATTAAAAAATATTAGATAATTATTTTCGTCAATTTTATTTACTATCTTGACTATAATATTCACCAAAAGACACAGTATGATTATGCTATAAGCCACAGTTTCATCGAGTTTTTGGCTACAGAGCATCAGTAAAGAAAACAAAATACTGCTGACTGCTGACCATGATTTCCAGATCGGGCAAAGTAACCACTACATATTCAAGATTCGTTGATGAGGACTTCAACATAATTGTTGAAATGTAGATGCTAGCAGGAAACTGGTGCTCCGACACAGTGAGGCGGGGTCGCGGTAGGCCACGACAGGTGACGCGAAGGAGGACACGAAGGAGATGGCGGAACGAATTAAACAGGTTCCGCCAGAACTAAAAAGAGGACGCACGGGTTCGAGAAAAATGGAAGAAGTGGAGGGAGGCCTTTGCCCAGGAGTGGGAAAGAGCAAGCTAGAAAAAAAAATATGGGCATCCCTTTTTATACTATTGTGATGTAGTAGTTGTAAGGTATATAATAAGGTATCTTTATTCCATTATAGTCAGTGTATTCTCGAACCTCATTCGTTTCATTTGTCTCCTAAACACCCGACCTTACATGGCGACCGTGCCAGTAACAGTAGTCGGCACAGGCCCGCGCGCGTGTGTACCATAAAAGGACAAAATATTATAAACACAGTGCAGTTAATGTGGACTTTAAAATGAAGCAAAAATACACTGGGCTCCCTTACCGCAACATATTCGTGCAAGATTAATTATTTGCGAAAATGGGATCCACAAACAGCAAGGAAGAAGTAGTGATCGCTCAAACCGCAGGAGTCGGTAGTAATTCGGCTCGTACGCAGCAGCTGCAGGAGACTTCAAATACAATTTTGGTGGTAATATGTACTATATTAACGATCGGACTTTTAATAATAGTATACAAGCTGTATAATCGTTGTCACAAAAAGCAAATACAGCGTCGCCTAAATGAGGTGACATTGAAGCGATACTCCAGTATTCTACGCAGGCAGCAGGCATACATGGGTGCTGTACCGCAGCCTGGCAAGGCAGAAGTTCTCGACATATAACTACGACGGCGAAATCCATGGCATCATCAAGGCTTGTAATTCTACGTTCTACGTGCTAGTGTTGTGTTGGTGCAGTGAAAAAGTAGGCAGTGATGTGATCATTCCTAATTTATATATCAGTAGTAAAGTGAATCAAGGTAAAAATTAGTAAGGTTAAGATTACAACCTTTTTGTGAATTTTAAGAACTACCTGTCTCATGATGATGGTACGAGTATTTAAGTTTCATATTTTTACATATATGTATATTTTATTTTAAGAGAATTTTCTAAGTAAGTAATTAATAGTTTCTGCAGAATTATTATGTGCATTTTCTTGAAATTACAAATAAGTACATGAAATACGAAGTATAGAACAAGCACCAGTGACTAATTTAAAGGCTAATGTGTTATGGCTGAGGATTTAGGTATAATATTAAACGAGCTAAAAGGTATAAGAAGCTACTTGATAAAAATTGGTCCAAGTCGCCGACAAGGACAGATTTCACAGATAAAAAGAGCAGAGGCAAATTCTGTTTTAGTTAAGTATAACAAATTTTTAGAAATCTATAAAGAAAACTTAAAAAATTATGCAAGTTCCGAAATTACATTAATTAAAAAGATTTGTGAAGAGTTCGATAGGTTATTTTTAGAAATAATTTCTTTGTGTAGTTTAACAGAAGAGAAAGATATCCCACTACAAACCATGGCGGCGGATTCATTCGATTTAAAAACTGCGCTACATCTTATGCCCGTCATGGATGATAACATTAATAACACTAAGCAACTGATCGAAAATATCGAATATTACGATACTATGTTAGACACACCGGCATGTAAAAACAAACTAATTCAGTTTATATTGAAAAGTAGATTATCCCAGCGTGCAAAGTTATTATTGTCTCCAAAATATGGGACTGTCGAAGAGCTTACAAAGGATATGCGTAAATTACTACTACCACAAAAAAGTTACGTTGCTATTCAGTCAAAATTACAGTTTTGTAAACAAGAGAGTAAAACATTAACAGATTACGGCAAAGAGATGTCAGAACTCTTTGTAGATTTGACGATATCGCAAGCTGACAGTGATTCAGCCAAGTATGCATTATTAAGACCCATGAATGAGAAGTTAGCAATCAAGCGATTTGCGGATGGTTTGCGGGATCGTCGATTAAGCACCATAATTGCCGCTCGTAACTTTTCTTCTTTAACAGAAGCAATTCAGGCAGCTCAAGACGAGGAGAAACCCAGTAGCTCATCAGAACTTATAGGTACGTATAGACAGTCGCATTACCAGGGTCGGCGAGCTCAACGAGGTTACCGAGGTCAGCGAAATTTTGGCGCAAGAGGTGGTGCACAAAATGCACACTATCATCGGGGTCATCGGTCACAGGTATCACATGGTTATAGTAATAGCAATTATTATCGTGGTAATTATAATAATCGTTATCGCAAAACTTATAGACCACCGCGTAGTAACCGCGGCCGGGGTGTCGGGTTGAAAAAGGATATCAATGTCATAACAGAGAATAGCCAGGTAGCAACGAACACTTTGAATAATGAGTCGTTGAATCATTTTTTTTCGTGACTGATGTCATCTTCACGTGTAACGTTTTAAATAAGGTGTTGTTTAAAATTTGTAACTATAACCATAACATGCTAATTGACACGGGCGCTTCTATATCGGGAATAAAGTTGGAATGTTTAGAGCGCTTACAGATTCCTTACCATAAAGAGAGAGTTAGCGTAAAAGGTATTGGTGGATATTTGTTTTCAGAAGGATATGTGTATTTAACTCTTAATTATAACGAGTATAGTTTTCCATATAAATTTACAGTATTCAAAAATTTACCGTGTATTACTGAAGGCATTTTGGGTCAAGATTTTTTAACACATTACAGAGCTATTTTAAATTTTGAAGTCAACACGTTACAATTGACCAATGGCTCTAAGCTAGTAACATTATCGTTCGAAAATAACCAGACAACGCGTAACGGCTGCTATCTAACTATACCAGCACGTAGCGAATCCATGCATTACATTAATACGACATTAAAAGAAGAATGTGTGGTGTCAAATCAACAATTATGTGATGGCGTTTATTTAGCGAGTAGTATAAATAAACCGATTAACGGAAAAATGCCTATCCGTATTTTAAATACTCGAGACACAGATGTAAACTTAAGTTATTTTCAAGTAAACACTAATAAGTTAAATGAATACTATATTTGTCAATTTAATAGGAGTACTGTGGATTCGGAAAGGGTGAAAACTTTACTTTGCTCATTAAACTTAAAAGGCTTAAATATAGAAGAACAGAAATCGATAGAATGTATTTGTGCAAAATTTCCTGATATTTTCCATCTACCAGGGGATAAATTATCTACTACCCCAATTTATGAACAGACAATCGACATAAAACCACATACTGTTCCAATCTATACCAAACCATACCGAGTCCCTTATTCTCAAAAACCGGAAATAGAGAAACAAGTCAAAAACATGTTAGATGACGGCATAATTGAGCCATCCCGAAGTGCTTGGTCTAGTCCATTATTGTTGGTCCCCAAAAAATGTGACGCGTCCGGTAATAAAAAGTGGCGTGTCGTAATTGACTACCGCAAGTTAAATGAAAACATACAGGACGATAAATTTCCCTTGCCCAACATCACCGAAATACTAGATTCTTTGGCAGGAGCAATGTACTTTACTCATTTAGATTTAGCTCAAGGGTTTTTTCAAATTACATTAAAAGAAAACTGCAGACCTTGTACGGCATTTGCAACAGGTAACAATCAGTATCAGATGACTCGCATGCCGATGGGGCTCAAGTCTAGTCCCAGTAGTTTTAGTAGAATGATGACCATTGCAATGTCTGGCCTCAATTATGATAAATGTCTCATTTACCAGGATGATTTGGTAGTAATGGGTAGAAATTTGAGTATTCATAATCAAAATTTGATGGATGTCTTTTCTAGATTACGAAAAGTTAATTTAAAATTGAATCCCACTAAATGTACATTTTTGCAAAAAGAAATTCTTTATTTAGGCCATACAGTCTCCGGAAAGGGTATTTTACCAGACCCAGAAAAAATTAAAGTAGTAGAAAGTTATCCGAGGCCACAAAATGCTGACGAATTAAAGCGTTATGTAGCCTTTGCAAACTATTACAGAAAGTTTATTAGAAACTTCGCCGAGTTAGCATTTCCTTTAAACAAATTGTGTTGCAAAAACGTTAAGTATAATTGGACCAAAGACTGTGAGCATTCTTTTCAAATGTTAAAATCAGCCCTGATAAATCCACCTGTCCTCCAGTATCCAAATTTTTCAGAAAATAATGAGTTTGTATTACAAACCGATGCATCAGGTATTGCAATCGGTTCGGTGTTATGTAACGGAGATGGACGGCCAGTGGCTTACGCAAGTCGAGGTTTGAATAAAGCCGAAATTAATTACGCTACTATTGAAAAAGAACTCTTAGCAATAGTATGGAGTGTTAAATATTTTCGACCTTATTTATACGGAAGACGGTTTAAGATACAGACCGATCATCGACCTTTAGTTTATTTATTTTCAATGAGAGATCCAAGTAGTAGATTACTGAAATTTAGACTGCAGTTAGAAGAATTTGACTTTACAATTGAATATTTAAAAGGACAATCAAACACAGTGGCAGACGCACTGTCGCGAATAATAATTACGTCGGAAGACTTAAAATCAATGAATGAACATATAGTTAGTGTAATGACTAGGGCACAATTACGTCAATTAAATATGAATGATAAGAGCAATAATAACCAGTCGGTGGATAATATGGACACAAACTCGAGGCCTGATCAACCGAGAGTTGTGGAAATAATTAAAAAACCGAAGGATATTGTTGAATTTTCTTTAATAAACTCTAGGCAATTAAATGATTTACAAAAGAAAGAAATAATAGTGGAGAGATACAAATATTTTATATATGTGCCCAGTAAATCAATAATTTATTTACAAACAATTTCTCGATCTCCGATTACGCGAGTCGAATTGGTGAGAGATTTGTTATGTTTATGTAAAAAGTTATCAATAAATGAAATATGCATAATAAGAAACGACTACAATAAAGATTTCATAAGTGGGCTTATAAATGAGATAAAAAGTTATGAAAAGTGGTCCAGACCACGAATTTGTGTAGTCAGTAATGTCCAGAGAATAAATAATATAGATAACAGGCGTGTGATATTAAATGACTTCCACCTATTGCCCACAAGTGGCCACGCGGGCATTAGGCGGATGGTAAATAATATTAAAAAGTATTATTTTTGGCCAAGTTTGGAAAAAGATGTCGCTGATTATGTCTCTAAATGTGAGCAGTGTAAGAAACAAAAATATTCTAAACACACCAAGCAACCAATGCAGGTCACAACGACTGCCAATTCAGCACTAGAAAAAATATTTTTAGATATTGTGGGGCCGCTACCAACCGACTTAAATAACTACAAATATATTTTGACTCTACAGTGTGAGTTATCGAAATTTACGGAAGCGTACCCCCTACACAATAAAGATACAGTAAGTGTAGCTCGTGCGTTTGTTGATAATTTTATTTTAAGATAATATGGCATACCTAGAGAAATAGCGACCGATCGTGGGTCCGAGTTTATATCAAGTACTATGAGAGAAGTATGTCAAATCTTAAAAATCAACCAAATATCGTCTACAGCATACCATCATGAAAGTATTGGGGCGCTGGAAAACAATCATAAAGCGATGGGTGCGTATCTTAGGATTAATTGTGAGAATCAAACAAGTACATGGAGTACTTGGTTGCCGTATTGGTGTTTTTCTTATAATAATACAGTACATACGGAGACCAAGTACACACCACATGAGTTAGTGTTTGGCAAACGCTGCGTATTACCGACAAATTTAGAAGGACATACGGTAGATCCTTTGTATGCTCATGACAATTACGCTCTTGAGTTAAAATATAGGCTACAAGTAGCACAAAAAGATGCACATAGTAATTTAATTAAGAGTAAGATTAAGAGAAAGCATAACTATGATATTAATATAAACCCAGTATATTATAAAAAGGGTGATTTGTTATTATTAAAAAATATATCAGATAGTAAAATGGACCCTATATATTTGGGGCCTTATGTAGTTATTGATGACATGGATACTAATGTTAAAATTTTGAAAAGTGGAAAAGAATATGTAGTTCATAAAAATAGAACTAAACTTTATAAAAATGACTAAAGTAACCAATGTGTGTTTACTAAATAGGCCTCTCAAGTGTCATGTATATTAATTTAGAATTTATATTCTTATGTTATAGTACTAATATGTAGTTTATAGCCATAATTAGGTTAAATTTATATTACCTATATGATTACCAATAATATACCCTGCGCAGGTATACCATAAAACTTAAAAATAATAATCGTATTATTATTATTTTTTTAATTAAAGGGGAAGGTGTGATGTAGTAGTTGTAAGGTATATAATAAGGTATCTTTATTCCATTATAGTCAGTGTATTCTCGAACCTCATTCGTTTCATTTGTCTCCTAAACACCCGACCTTACACTATATGTCGCATCATGGGTGGCCGAGATGCGAAACATCGGGTCTTCTTCTTCATCCGACATAGTTTTACTTAGATGTGGGCACTGTTGTGGGTACTCGAGCGAAAAAGAATTTAAATAAAATAGCTTTATTTGAATAGGCTGACGGTTTTACATTTTACGAGAAACAAACACGTGCGTTGGTATTACTGAGCGTTTTTTTTTTTTTTTTAAGTTCCAAATTAAATTATTAGATGGCGCTGCCTGTCGGTTGCACCATGGCGCCATCAATCCACGACACGGCCATCCCTGACTAGCACCCGTCCTCGGGTTTAGTACCTGTGGACAAAATTCTCAGAGAGTAATCTAGCTCGGCTATCCTGCCAGTAGAAACAAGGGTTGATTCTCAACTATCATGATTTAAAATGCCTTGTTATTAAGGCTACATACACAGTGCTTTCTGCACAACATCATTCATTGGAAAAGATCCGATCAACAAGTTAAGAAAGTAGTTCTAACAATACTGTTACTCTTTATCATAATTCATAAGCAATGCATACTCAACTCATCAAACTTTCTTTGCAATCTGTGCACCAACACAGGCCAGAATCGCATCAACGACTCTTTACATAATATCTGCAACCACATATGCTACAACACAGGAAGCGCTCTGTGCACCAACACAGACATGAATCGCACCAACGACTCACAAGATCTATCGCAAAATGTGCGCCAACACATAAAGCGCTCTGTGCACCAACACAGACAGAAATCGCACCAACGACTCCTTGTAGACCCATCGCCACATGTTACTCATGAGGTGCGATCTAGGGTTATGAGTATGAGTGTACAAGCTATTCTTAATCAGTAGTGGTCTCACTACCACTGTCATCAACTATGACATCTAATTCTGGAGGAACTTGGTGATCGGGGATCTTCCTCACACGATGACGCAAAGACACTCCGAGCATAGCCCTCTCCATTGCCCTTTGGGTGACTTTGAGCTTTCTGATAAGGCCCATTGTGAGCGACCACGTTTCGGTCCCGTATGTAATCACTGACAACACACACTGGTCATAGACTTTCGTCTTGAGACACTGGGGTAAGTTGGACGAGAAGATACCGCGCAACTTCCCGAACGCTGCCCAGCCGAGTCGGATTCGACGATTGACCTCTTTCTCGAAGTTAGATCTACCCAACTGGACCGTTTGTCCCAGGTAGACATAATCGTCCACAACTTCGAGCGTGAGTCTCCGATCTTGATAGGAGTGGGTGTTACATGAACATTCAACATAACCTTGGTTTTGTCCATGTTCATTTTAAGACCCACTCTTTCGGAAGCTCTACTGAGGTCATCGAGCATTGTACTGAGGTCTTCCATGGTCTCAGCCATGACCACTATATCGTCGGCAAACCGAAGGTGAGTGATGTACTCGACGTTGATGCCAAGTCCTTTCCAATCCAGAACCTTGAAGATATCCTCCAATGCAGCGGTAAACAGTTTCGGAGATATGAGGTCTCCCTGTCTCACACCGCGCTGCAGAAGGATAGGTTCCGAGGTCTGGTCCTGAAGTCGGACTGACATGGTGGCGTTTTTGTACAAACACTTCAACACCTCGATGTACCGGTAGTCGATTTGGCACCGTTGGAGAGACTGCAGCACAGCCCAAGTCTCGATCGAATCAAAGGCTTTCTCGTAGTCCACAAACGCTAAACAGAGAGGCAGGTTATACTCTTCGGTCTTCTGTATAACCTGTCGCAGCGTATGTATGTGGTCTACGGTACTGAAGCCTTTTCGGAATCCGGCTTGTTCGGGAGGCTGGAAATCGTCAAACCTGCGTGCGAGACGATTCGTGATGACTCTTGAAAACAACTTGTAGACATGGCTTAGAAGTGAGATGGGCCTATAGTTCTTCAACCGGGCATTGTCACCCTTTTTGAAGAAGAGCACCACCACACCCCTGCACCAAGCCTGTGGCGTTTTCCCTTCGAGTATCACACAGCTTCTGTAGCGCCTTAAGAACCGGTTTGCCACCCGCCTTCAGAAGTTCGGCCGTAATTCCGTCATCACCCGGCGCCTTGTTGTTTTTAAGCTGTTTCAGAGCCATCCTAATCTCGTACAGGCTGACATCCGGGATGTCTTCGGTATAGTGTCGGGTCAATCTAGCTCTGGGGTCTTTCGCTAGATTTTCGACGGGTTGACTAGTTGACGTGTACAGCTGCCCATAAAAACTCTCGATCTCCCTCAGAAGCTCCGGTTTGGCGGACACGATCCTGCCATCGTCGGTCTTCAGTTTCGTGAGCTGGCTTTGCCCAATAGCCAGATCTCTTGCAAATACCTTGGAGCTTTTGTTCTGTTCCATTGCGTCTTTAATACGCTCGGTATTAAAGCGGCGGAGGTCGCTCTTCAAGGATTTGGAGAACCGTCTTTTGAGCTGCCGGTATTGCCGAGCTTCGTCTGAAGACTGCAGGATCATCTCACGCCGCTCCTTCATGAGCCTGAGAGTGTGATCTGAGAGTTTCTTGATCTTATTTTACGACGTATCTTAAAAAAATTAGAACTACTCGTATGGACAGTTTCCACGAACCCGTCGTTAAAATCGTCCACTGTGCTTCCTACTCATTCGAAGCGATTCTGGATTTCAAGTTGATAACTCTCGGGGTTTCGGATTTGGATCTGTGCTGGACGGAGCGTAGACTTCATCAGTCGCAACCTTTCCAGCTTTATATTGATGTTCAATGTGCTTCTTACCATGCGGTGATTGCTTCCGGTTTTCACCGAATTGATCACAGAGACATCAATTAACATTTGCCTTTTAGTAGACATGATGAAGTCAATCTCATTTTTAGTCGCACCATCGGGGCTCTGCCAGGTCCACTAATCCACTTCCTGTGCTCACGTTTTTTGAAGAAGGAGTTCATCATAAAGAGGCCCTCCTTCTCCATAAAACTGGCCAGTTGGTAACCCCGGTGGTTCCGAAGTCCAATCCCAAATTGCCCCACTAGCTGTTCATCCTCGCTTCGTTTGCCCAGTTTCGCGTTGAAGTCCCCCATGACAACGGTGAAGTAAGTTCTGAAACCATGCATGGCTTTAGAAATATCCTCATACTATACATGGTTTCTACTTCACCGTCGGGGTATGCCGAGGTCGGCGCGTAGACCTGTATGACCTTCAGCGAATATCTTGCAGATATTCTGAGTATAAGGTACGCCACCCTGTTCGACACACTCTCGATCTTCACCACGTTATTCACGAGAGACTTGTGGACGATAAACCTAACACCACCCTGTGTCCGCCCCCTCTCTTCGGACTTCAGATAATCTGACAATACTCCATCGCAGCCTGCTTAATTCTTCCTCGAGTTCCGCCAGCTTCTCGTCGGCCCGGAGTGTACGCGTGTTGTATGTTACCAGGTCCAGTTGTCGGTATGTTTGGTAGCCGGATCCCGTCCGGGGATTCTTAGCACCCCTTGCCACGCCGTCGCCTCGACCGCTACCGCAGCCGAGAGTAGACGGGCTGCCGGGTACTAGGGGCCTGTTTTGTTTAACGCTCATCATTTTTTGGGGGGGTTTGCCATAATCGCCACGCTTGGCAGGTGGGTTGGCGATCGCAGTATGGTTGTTACAAAGACACAGAGAACGCTTTAACCCATATATGCCCAGAATTTTGTATGACACCGATTTTTATAATTTTCGCATATCTTGTTCATTGATAACCATAAACAAGGTCTATGATAGTAGTTTGTAGTTTTCAGTTCTGAAAGTTAGTTTTTTTCAGTGGGTCGAAAACGACCCTTTGGACAAATAAGGTCGTACACTAGGAAATGCTGATCAGTCTTTATTATTAGTTTAGACAAGTTAGATATGAACTTTAAGGTAAGTAACGAACATGATTAGTTACTAACTGTTGCCCGCAACCTTCGTCGGCATGAAATTATTATAATAATAATGTTACTTTCCAATTTGAATCTAAGTTTGTTAACAATTTCAAGATTGTTTTTTTCAGAACCCTAATACCTTTTCAAAAATAAAATGACCTTTAGTTACTCCTTATAACATCAGCTATATATGCCAGTAGCTGTTCCCTCAAAATAAGTTCCGACAAGCAAAAAAATATGAAAAAAAAAATTGTTCTGTGTTACGTAACGTTTAATACTTTTATCAAAGATCAATGTCGGATCAATGCCGAATCGTAGCCCTAGACCTTCCTCGTAGTCAAGAGACTTTAGGGCTTCGGTTATGTCGTCTGTAAAGAGCATTGGCCAGAACCACAAAAATATAAATGATTATTATAAAGCATGGTATGTGCCCACAGGGTCGTTACCGACCCACGAAAATGTATCGAGTGATTGCAATTAGAAAAATATAATTAAAAGCAACATGCTACCAATATCTCTAAAGCACATATATTCAGTTTACTATAAAAACAATTTTGGCAGTGAAACAACATAATATACACAAAATTTTAACATTTTTATGCGCATGGGCGCAGATTTTTTTCAGAAATTAATTTGTACAATTTTGCACTGGCACTTGTCATGTGAAATAATTGCAAATTAGAAATGATATTGAACTGTGCTCTAAAATTGGTCTTTGAACTATATAAAGATGACGCTGTAATAAGAATGCATTCATTAGTTCGCGGTCTGGGTGCATTTGAAATAATCAAGTACTTTTGGGTCGTTACCGACCCCCTGGGCATATATGGGTTAACGGGGGACAGTTCTCTGGATCAATTCTTTACAGGTCCCCCGACTGCAATAAATGTTTTAGTTTTCAGTTTTCCATTTTCGAATACATTTACGAGACCTTGTTCTCTGTCATCACTGAAATCTCTTGACTTGTTTTTAATTTTTTAGTTTAGTTTTTGACATGGCAGGCGTGTTTTTTAATTATTTGTTTTTTAGTTTAGTTTTTGACATGGCAGGCGTGTTTTTGCCCATGGTCTTTTGTATAATTAATGGGTGATTCTCGCCATCAAACTAAAAAGCATATTTATTAGCAAAGGAACTGTAATAACAACCAAATTTAAAAAAAAAATCATCATCATATCAGCCCGGAATCACCCACTGCTGGGTATAGGCCTACCCTTTTTTCTGCCACACTTCCCGGTTCTGTGCGTACCTCATCCACGTGTTTCCGACGACTTTGACGATATCGTCAACCCAACGAGCCTTAGGACGACCCTGGTTTATCTGGCCTAACCTTGGCCACCACTCGGTCAAAGCTTTGCTCCATCGGCCATCTCCGTGTCTAGCCAGATGTCCTGCCCACGTCCACTTGAGGCGCACCGCCCGGTCCCCGACATCGTAGACTTTCGTCCGATGGCGGATTTCGGTGTTACACACTCGATCTAAGAGGGTTATGCCGATGATAAAAAAAATATGTCGTATTCACGTGAGGGAAACTGACCAGTGGCAAGTGGAAATATGATGCTGTCAAATTTACAAGGCACAAAAAAAAAACGGTTTTATATTAATTAAATTATGATTCCATTTATGGTTATTTTATGTTTCATATTTTCTTTGGGAATGAAGCGGAGGACCCATAATATGGGTACCCGTATCAGACTGAACAGGGTTTTTCAAAAGTTATTATCTATACTAATATTATAAAGCTGAAGAGTTTGTTTGTTTGTTTGTTTGAACGCGGTAAACTCAGGAACTGCTGGTTGGAATTGAAAAAATCTTTTTGTGTTGGATAGTCCATTTATCGAGGAAGGTTATAGGCTATATAACATCACGCTACTACCAATAGGAGCGGAGCATAATTGAGAAATGTTGCAATAACGGGAAAAGGTATTTCCTTTTTCAGAGCTTCCGCTGCGTGCGCTGCGAAAACGGTTTAAGTTACGCAAATATCATGTATGAAGGAATTGTTCCTCTTTAAAAGTTCTAAAAAAAAGTCCGCGACAGCATATATCTATCTTTTAAGATTGACTCACTGTAACCTTTTTTTACTGTTAAACTGTTAGGTTAAAAAGAATTATTTTTTGCGAAGCTTATTTAATCCATATGGTATTAATCTATATCTAAATAAATGTGTTTGTTATAACGGAAATTTAATATAGAATATTTGTGCCCTTTACTCTATACAGTTTAAACAAATATCTTAGAAGATATTATTATCGCAATGTAAAATTATCCGCGCGGCAAAAAATTCGCGCGTCGCAATGTAGGTACGGGGGATTCTGGCTGGCCTCCGGGAAATTCAAATTCAAAATATTTACTGCATCATAATGTTTACAAGTACAGAGTGTTATAGTATATTTAACAGCAAGAGATACCTATAGTAATTCACACTTTAATATAATCTAAGATAATCTAAACCATCTAAACTATTTTAATAAAGAGGAAAGATAAGATTTTTTGTTTGTTACGAGTTAGCTTAATTTATGTCGGTTAGTCGATTTATCGAGAAAAGTTATAGCTATATTTATGTGACGCAGACGAAGTTGCGTGGGTCAGCTAGTTGTATAATAATAATTATGATAACGCGACCCTCGAGATCGCGAGCTTCAGGTTATCAAAATGTATTTATTTTTATAATGAGTTGGGTAAACCACTTTTGATAATGACAGTTCTTATCAGTAAATATGCCTAAAAGTCCTGTTTATAAGGCAAAAACTCAGTATTTGCATTAGTATTCCAAGAACAATCCCTAGGAGAGACGCAGGATCGACCTCAGTCGCAACAACTTAGTATTTCTGAAAGTATACAATGTGTAGAATACGGTGTGTGCTGGCGTTGGTGGTGCTGTACGTGGGGTTGGCGCAGTCCTGGGGTGAGGGTTTGGCGCAGTCCTGGGATGAGAGGTTGGCGCAGTCCTGGGGTGAGTGGTTTTCCTCATTATCTACATTAATCTTTGCTAGCTGTTGTTTAATCAGCTTGAACCAAACCTATGCCAAGCGACTACTACGCATGAGGGCCCGAATTTTGATACCAAGATCGGCCAAACTGTTTTTGTTTTTTTTTTCCTTCATGGCTTTACTTCGAAAAACGTAAATTAAAAAAAAAATAAGAGCACGACATAAATCACTACGCGTTGTCCGTGCCAAGGTTAAGTACCTTAAGTTCCAAAATAAACTATTTTTCTTCTACATTTCCTTTTTGAAAACGTTGCCCTACACTAGGAATTTCTTCTGTGTCGTTTTTGCGTTTACAAACATTTAAACTCACATACACATACACCTAGACCCGGAACAGCTATCTGTAAGCCAAACAAATATTTGTTGATATAATCAAAAATAAAAATAAAATATCTGTTGCTTTTTTTTTCAGACTTTGCAGCAATTAAAGGAGATCTTTTAGAATTTTATACCGACCACGGTAGCACATGGTCTATACCTTTCGAATCTAAAAATCTCACTGCTTTATTATACGACGAAGTTCACGACATGATGCTGTATGTCGACAAACAAGACGGCAATGACGCTATATGCGGTTATGGTATATCTACCTTAGAAAAAAAATGCTTCACTGAGAGAAACTCAAGAGAGATTCACAGACTTGCTTTTGATCCAGTCACAGAGAAAGTGTTTTTCAGTGACACACGGCAGAGGAGCATTAATTGGATTTCTTTAAAACCTGGAGCTGTTAACAACACTTATGGAAACCTTCTAGTCCAAACGGGTGATGGGATCCCTACAGATATTGCTGTGGATAGCTGTGGAGGGTACGTTACTTTAACTTAGTATTCATCATCTGTCTAGCCTTTTCTCTCTATGTTGGGGTTGGCTCAGGTCTTACCAGGTAATTGAGATCATTAATGTAAGCAAAAAATAGGAAAGGGCCTAGAATTTAACCTTGGAGTACGCCCATCTTGGCTAAATCCCCGGAGGTCGTCGCCCCATGAACATTTACTTTTTGCTGTCTGTTTAATAAATATGAAAGCACTGGATGTTGTGCTTGTCTACAAATTCCGTGGTACACAATTACAGAATATTGTGTTGTGGTTAACGCAGTCGAACGTTTCTGAGAGACCATAAAAAATGTCAATGGTATCCGGGGATTCCTCCCAAGATTCCAAAATGTGAATCCTTTCTTAAAACCAAACTGTAGACCATGCCGTCTAACAGGATGCAGTTTAATACCAGTTAGTTACATGGTGCGACTGCCTATCTGACCTCTACAACTCAGTACGTACTGGTTAATACTATACCTCTTGGTAAGACTGGTTGTCAGAATTTTGGTCACTGAAAATGCTATAACAACTATCAATTATATCTATAAATCATAGCGGGGGCAGCTTAGCGTGCTTTCCGAAAAATGAAGAATAGTAATAGAATACTCGGTATTACTGGGTGGTCGCAGACTGACCTCTTAGTCTGCAGACACGAAACTTGCGGTGGCCGAGCGATGGCGGCAGCGAGGCGAGGCGGCGATATCTCAAGCGGGCAAACCGTAAAATAATAGACTGTAGAACCCGCGCAATGGAATGCTTTTATTTGGGTGCGCCAAAGTTCATCTAAAATTTCAACTCCGATATATGAAAATCCGAAAATGTTCTTCCTAACATTTTTTATCCTAACGATCGCAATTCCTAAAGTCTCTGTCTCTAATGTTTTAATTCCGAAGCATTCAACTTCATAATGTCAGTAGCAATAAACATCTATTACACTATTATTTGTTTTCCTATATTTTCTCAACATAACCATCTTTTACACTATTATTCAGTCATATCTTTTTTGTTTATATTACTTTTTATTTATAATAATCAGTATTATAAAAGGTCCCATTAAAATAGGTGGACAAAATTTTAGAAATCGTTTAGACCGCTAAAATAGGAACAATAGTAAAAAAAAATATAAGAAAAAGACATACTTTTATAGGATGAGTTTGTTCTAGAGTGCCGGCAATTTATTATTTGAAGTCAAAATAAAATCACTTTATATACTGTGTGTGATAAATTCTATACCAATCGAAAGTATGAAGCCCATAGAATATGCAAACGTTAGGTTGCCTATTCTTTTCCGGTCACAACTATCGGGCTGCCAGGTATAAACAGGTAAATCTATATTACTAGCATTTTGCAACGATCTGTTTATTGAATGAAAATTAAATGAAATTAAAGATGATTTTATTCTGAACACGGTGGTATAGGGTTGCCAGCGAAAAATCAGTCCAGAATTGCGGTTGTCGAATTTTAAAATTTAAAATTTTTTTGAACACTCTCTTTAAATGGGCGGACTTTAACAACTGATATGCTGTGTCCTCTTCTATCGCATGGGATGGTTGGTTGGGACCTCTCAGTCGCACACATTCACTCGGAGCAATATTTTACTTTTTAAATTTCGACAACCGCAATTCTGGACTGTCTTTAGTTAGGCTTACTAAACGCTGTGTTAAAATTTGTCCACCTATTTTAATGGGACCTTATATACTATGCAAAGATATCCATAGGTTAGGTTAGGTTAGAACTGTGACCAACTACGCGCGAGCCGAGCGAGCGTAGCGAGCGGTGCCGCGGCAGCGGCCGGCGAGCGCTACCTCGAGATTGGTCGCGAAATTTTTCTAAGTATTATTTTCATAGTCCCCCAAGACGACACTCTGACCTGAATTTCATTCATTTATTTCATTTCAAGACAAAAATCAGTGAAACGACCTTTAATCATTCTAAACAGTTGTATGAGTGAAAATATTATGGTAATTATGTTTAGGAATAAAAACGTTAGGATAGAAAACAGTAGGAGTTGAAATATTTTTACAATAACGATATTATGAATTAAAATTTTCGGAAAAATGAGTGTTAGGAACATCGCCAGTAGCATTACAAATAGTAGGTGAATTGAGTTTCGCGTACAGCCACTCACGCGGTTTTGAAGGCTTCTATTCAGAACCAGGCTAAGAGACACAAAAGAGGAAGGTAATGTACTCACGGGATACTGGGAGCTTGGAGATCACCACACTGTTGACGAGCAGTCGTTTTTTCACGGTATTTTTGAGTATTGTCTTCACGGAGAAGATGGGCCGGCCAGCCGCTCGTTATTTGAGTTCAAACTGAAGTTTTTTTTTTGTTTTTCTTCCATCAGAGGGCGCGAGCGATCCGACGATATGTTGCTTGAATACGCAGTCTTTTGGCACTCGCAACGTTTGAATGGTGCGTGTGGCGGCAGATTTGAATGAGGAATACAAGGAAGGAATGAGGATTGACTGGGAAAGCATCCCAAAGCCTGTTCAGTAGAAATTCAAACTTTAGGATGAAAAATTTTAGGAGTGATCATTCGGATTACAAATCGTTAGGAAGAACAATTTCGGGTAAAAAACTTTAGGTGAGCCAATATGGACCCCTTTTATTTACATCGCCGTCGCGTCGCGTCGCCCCGCTGCCGCCATCACTCGGTTTCGTGCCCGTAGACTTACTCACATCTACCTTAATTAAATTGTAACTGACCATGTAACTCAATAACATCCCACAACGTGATAATAAAGTCAGGTTTTCTTTTTACAGATACGTCTACTGGATCAGCATAAACCAAACGCCACCTAGAATAGAGAGAGCTCGCTTTGATGGTTCCGGGAGAGAAGTGGTCATTAATTTAGTGTCTATTGATTCGCCCTACAAAACAGAACCACACAGCCTCGTTATTGACCAGCAGACACAGAGAATGTTCTGGATCGAGCCTATAACTCATTTACAATTTAATATTTCTTATGCAGATTTAAATAAAAACAACAGACAGCATTTAAAGCATTTTTCGTGCGAATTTGAAACGGAAATTATACCCCAACCATCGTCAAATACACTCGTCGCTTCAAAATCAGAGCTCTACTGGGTGTATTCGTGTACCATCGGCTATGCGCAAGTATGGAAAATACCAAAGCATGTGAGTGCATGGAATATTTTCAGCACTGTAAGTCGTCTGCCAGTCAGTATAGCCACCAACTACAAAATAGAAGAAAAGCTCCCGAAAAATCATGTTTGTGATCCAATAACGAGTTTCTTAGAAAATAAAAATGGGCCGTATTGTGTTTATGGCACGAAAGTTTTAGGACAACCTCGTTGCACATGTACACCTGGTTATGTCGGTGAGCGATGCGATGTTTCTGTTTGCGAAAACTACTGCGTTCAAGGAGACTGCAGTTTGAATGATGCGGGACTTCCTAAATGCAGGTAAAACTAATTCGAATCCTTGGATTAGTTTCGTTGTTTATTGAAACTAGATTTATAACATTGTTGTTGTTTCAGTTGTAAAGCTGGTTATTCGGGATACCGGTGTGAAGTGTACGCGTGCCATGCGTATTGCCTGAATAACGGTGTGTGTACCCTCAACGAGGTGGGTGAGCTTCTCTGCCAATGTGTTGGTAAACATGACGGATCCAGATGTGAAGGTGTTGAAAATAGCAGTTAAAATAACCAATGGTAGTGCTATGGTTGCAACCAACTGAATCGGAACCCTAGAATTATGAGAGCATCACTTTTTTTTAGTTTTCGCCTGAATCTTTTTATTATTTTTGTAAATAAAGAGTAATCTGACTAATAAAAAAAAATATTAGATAATTATTTTCGTCAATTTTATTTACTATCTTGACTATAATATTCACAAAAAGACACACAGTATGGTTATTGTAGCATGTCTAATGCTACATCATCAGATGATGTCGGCCTTTTTGTTGGCAGAGCTATTACAACCTCGCGCATTTTTGAACCTTCTACTATAAAACGTCATTTTTCTTTTTCTCCTAATATACTTTAAATTTCGAGCCGTCATATGAGGAAGAAAAAAAATGAGCGATGGAAGCTTGTCATTCTAGTACGTGGCTTACGAGCGGGTTGAAGATCCCATGAAATTATTTTTATTTTATCTCGTTTCACGATAAAAAAGTGTCGTGTAAGTACTTATAGATATATCAGCCCCAAGGGAGGCGTGTTGTTTATTACAAATTGATAATTGATTTGGTGAAGAAGAAGTTCTACTTTCGGTCTGACATTCCGACAGACGTACAGTTTTTTTCTGCAGAACTATTGTAACGGTTGTAAAACCGTGAAGGCCGATCTTTCGACCCGACCCACCGGCCAGGGTATTAAAAAGCCACGCCGCCGCCGTTGTTAACGAGCGTACAGACGCGCTCGGCGAAGGTCAAGAAACGCGTCATCAGCTCACCACCAGGTGACTTTTGAGAGGTGCCATCGCACAGAGCACCGCAGCGCAAACCGCGCTGAGCATCGCAACGCAGCGGGAGCCGAAGATTCTTACCAGCTAAAACCTTTATTTTTTTTAGAAAGATTAATACTTTTTTCTATATTTTCTGTTTACTCTTAGTTTACCTAATTTAAATTCTAGCGTCTGCGTTCGTTGTTACGTATTAGTTTGCGCCATTTACTTATGTTACCAGATTGATCAATCCAGGTCCTTTTATCCTTTATTTAAGCGCATTGTCTGCCGTCGTCTTTTATTAGAACAAATACGCAGTAGCTAACAACATTTTTTTCCTTACTCCATTCTAAATTATTGATTTTTTCTAAATCGCTAAATTTGGTTTATTCCTAACAAAATTAAATTCCCTACTCGTAAGTTACGTGCCTATTATCTTTTGTACTTTTATACTTTCAAAATTTTTGTATTTTTTATTTTGTGTTAACTAATTATACATTTTAAATAGCGGAAAAGTGTTTCTTTGAAGTTTTCACGCTACATATGGCGCCCGAACTAAAGTGAGTTTATTTTCTCGTTTTTATTGGTTATTTGACTCTATTACTTAATTTATTTTTTGCCATTTCGTGGGTGGTAGGTAGCCCGCTTCCGTGCTAATTTGTTTACCCATTGTGTGAACTCATATTTTTCTGTTATTTCCCGTGTTTTATTTCCACAGGTCTGAAACGTTGTGATTTGTCACGAGTTCTGAACTGCAACACCGAACACGAAGCACATCATCATTTCTATTCTTGATTGTGTGAATTGTAATTATTCATTATACTTTAAAAAATTGTAACTATAAAACTGATAACCTCTTTTATTTTATCCGACTAATACATGTTTTACCTGATTTTTATTCTACTCCTTTAGCTAGCGGTAGTTAGAACCCGTATGGTATGTTTGTGTTGTGTGAATTTTTAGGCGTCGTGTTATAAAGGTAAGCTTGGTATGTGCGATTGTTTTGCCTGTTTTTTTGTTTTCTTTTGATTCCTAGCTTGGTGATCCTAGTGGCGGTTGTTTGCTGAATTTTCTTTTTTCTTTCTTGCTTTGGTCAGCTTTTCATGTGGAGCCTACTATTTTTGTTAGGATCGAATTGTCTCTTGTTTAGTAGTTGACTGTCTGACTCTGACGTTACATGGTCATACTATTCCTGTTTATTCCTTGTTAGTGCGTGCTTTAGATTGTTTTATATTTTTAGTCTTCATCATGTCCGAGGAAGCTTATTCCATTTATGAGACTCCGCGTCGTAGCAGTCCTATAATTTCACGACCTCCTCCCCCACCAATACCACCTAGAACCTCTCGTGTTTCCACACACTCTGCTTTACCGTCTCCAATCAGATCGGAAGATTTGCCACAGTTCGTCAAGCAATTCTCATTGTCCAAGTGTAAGATTTGTTTTGATGGAAATACCTGCGTACGTGACTTCTTCGCTAGCTTAGAAGAATGCAGTGTGGCTGACAAATTGACAGACAGCTACCTCGTAGGGCGTTTCCATGAGGTTTTGTCCGGCATTGCGTTGCAATATTATAGGACGATTCGTCGACCCGGACAGACTTTTGTCGAAATCAGACAGGCTTTTTTGAAGACGTTCGGAACCGCAGATTTCGAGTTCAAAACTGGACAGGAGATTCGTAACCTTAAACAGAAATCAAATCAATCGGTTATTGAATTCGTTATCCGTTTAACCTACCTTAACTCCAAACTCTGCAAGCCAATTGAGGAACCTGAGTTGGTAGATATAATCACACATAATATGCTTCCGAGTTATATACCGCTTTTGTCCATCCATAAGTTTTCAGACCTCAATTCTCTCATTGAGGCCGCTACTCATTTCGAGTCATTCGTCCAAACCCCGAAAGCTATCGCTAGTCTAGATAGTATACCTCACCAGGCGACTTGTTCTTCACAGGTTGTCCTACCACATAAATCTCATTTAAACAGTCCAAACCAAGGTGATGGTAAGGTTCAGAGCTGCCCAACTTGTAGCCAGACACAGCACTGCCTCAAATGCAATAAACCCGGTCATTCGTACCGCTCTTGTCCTTTTGTTACTGGCATGATATGCTTTAAATGTCGCGCTCCCGGTTTCATTACTCGAGATTGTCCAAAATGTAACCCAAAAAAACACTTAAACCACCGACGACACGCTTTTTTCCGTAGAGTGTCACCGGTGATAACCGAAGATTCAATTGATAACCGACCGTTTATTAAGATTTCTTTGTGCGACCAGGTTGTGAAGACTTTGCTTGACTCCGGAGCACAGATGTCACTCATCAGCGACAGTTTAATACGGAAACTTGGTCTTTCTTTGAACGCTAATTATTCTTGTCCTCGCGTTATATCGGCGAATAATTCGCCGATTGATATTCTTGGTACTGTTTTTCTCCCAGTCAAGTTTAATGGTACTACTTTTATCCATGAGTTTCTGGTAGCCAGTTCTATGTCATCCTCTGTGATATTAGGTATTGAATTTTGGAATAAGTTTGGTTTAACGTCTGTCTTTAGTCAGGCATTTGATAAAAATATTAATGGTAATATGTACCTGCCCTCTGTTCAGCATTCTACACCCCAAATTTCCTCGGTTAGTGAGGTACGTTATGTCCATCCTCGTAATGTACACCGCAAGGGTACACATCATATAGTTCCAGATGCCTTGTCCAGGATTTATGCCAGTCCTGTGACGTTTAATCAGGGTCTCGAGCATACCAACGATCGGTGGTATAGGAAGGTTTTTCTAGGTGCTCGTGATACACCACAGATGTTCCCAGCTTACACTATACATGATGGTGTTTTGCTAAGGCGCATGCCTATTACCAGCCCTTTGTCTCCTGATCCGTGGCGCGTGGTGTTACCCGCTGAAAAGGTTCCGTCTGCCATTTGGGAAATTCACAATAGTTTTCCTTCCATACATCCTGGCGTTACTAAATCCTATTTAAAGCTCAGGGAGACTTTTTATTGGCCTAACATGTTCCGTGACGTCACTAACGCGTTAAGGCAATGTGAAGTTTGTAAGGCTTATAAGATCTCAAACACGCAGCCTCGCGGTCAGATGTGCTACCCTAAGGAGGTATCCATGCCCTTACAGATGATTTCCATTGATGTTATTGGTCCGTTGCCCATCGCTTATTATGGGTATAAGTATATTCTGTCTATGGTTGACGTTTTTTCGAAGTATGTTTGGCTCGTTCCTCTAAAGAGAGTGGATGCTCTTTCAGTTATAAAAGCTTTAGAGTCAGAGATTTTCTTTAATTTTGGTGTACCGCGTTCTATTCTTTGCGACAACGCTACGGTTTTCCGTAGTAATCAGTTCCTTAATTTCCTCAGATCATTCCATATTGAGTCACCTACTTTTACACCATACTATACGCCTCAAGCAAATACGGTTGAACGCTATAACCAGAGTGTTGTGACATGTTTAGGAATTTTAGTTGGTGAAAACCAAAGAAATTGGGCTAGGATGCTGCCTAAGGTTAAGCTTTATCTTAATTCGTGCGTCAACCTAGCAACTGGCTTCACGCCTAATTTTCTCATCTTTGGCAGAGAAGTAGTATTAGATAATAGTCGTGCAAATAGTCAGACTCAAAGCTCTAACTTAGCGGACAGTCGGACTCGCCACGCCTCGAATCTTTCTTCTCTAGGTGAGGTTTATGCGAAGGTTGCGGATAACCTTTCTTTAGCTTTCCTCCGTAATTCGCGGGCTTATAACTCTAACCGGTCGGCTATCACTCTGAACGTGGGTGACACTGTATGGAGGCGCAATTTCTCCAAGTCATCTGGCGGAGATTTTTTCACTGGGAAGCTTGCTCCACGTTTCGTTAAATGTCGGGTTACTCAAGTTATTTCTAGGACCACATATTTACTACAGGATTGTGATTCCGACCATACTGGTCAATACCATATTAAGGACATTTTAAAATATTTTTTTCCTTTCCTCTAATTTATTCCCCATTTAATTTGTACGGAACCATGCGTTTCAAGCCGGTTGCTTTATATCTCTAAAAAAATTTCACTTGCGTTTGTTTTGTATATGAAGTTTAAATGTCAGAAAAGTTTTTGTTTTGGGAGTTCAAGTGTTTGAATTCATTTACCTTTGAACAAGTTTTGGTTAACCTAGTTCCAGCTATTTTTCACAGATGGCATAGGTTGTATGTTAATTGAGTTTGTGACGTTCTTATTCGTTTTTTTTCTACAGAGTCACATAACTTTACTTTCCTTTTATTATTTTTTAAGTTTGTTCTGTCATGTTATTACTCCTTTTTGCTTATGGGCGTAAGCCGTTCTTTGTTGAGCTTTAGTTACTCTCTGTGATTGAAGTCACACTTTGCCACAAGTCCCCGTTTGACTTGTTTTGCTTCTTTGACTTAGCCTTCTAAGTACCTCTTTGCTTCTTGTCACTTCAACTGGAGTCGCTTCATAAAGCATTTCCCATCTTTGTTTGAAGTTGCCATTTAGGCTTTGCTTTTGTTTTAGTACATATTCTAAGTACCTCATGATATAACTCTTGGTTATTCTTGGGTTTGTTTTTGTCGTTTTGCCTTTGATTATTTACCAATTAACTTAGGTTACCTTTTTTTTTGGGGTTAATTAAACTCTTCTTTCTGACTTTGGTCAAACTAGGTTTTAGGGGTCGCTTCGTAAGTTGACACTGTTGATACTTATGGAGTCGTTATACTCTTTTATTTTGTTACCTTCGAACTTCGAAGTTGTCAATATTAGATTTAGTTTTTACTAACGTAGGATTAGTAGTTTGATCTTGATTTATTTTAGTTTTTCAGTTTTTCTGTTATACTAAGCTGGTTCGTTATACTAATCAAGTTCTTTTCCATCGTTTATTTAATTCTTCCTTTCTTTACCGGACTTTCCGTCCTTTTTCTTGGAAAGGGGGTACTGTAGCATGTCTAATGCTACATCATCAGATGATGTCGGCCTTTTTGTTGGCAGAGCTATTACAACCTCGCGCATTTTTGAACCTTCTACTATAAAACGTCATTTTTCTTTTTCTCCTAATATACTTTAAATTTCGAGCCGTCATATGAGGAAGAAAAAAAATGAGCGATGGAAGCTTGTCATTCTAGTACGTGGCTTACGAGCGGGTTGAAGATCCCATGAAATTATTTTTATTTTATCTCGTTTCACGATAAAAAAGTGTCGTGTAAGTACTTATAGATATATCAGCCCCAAGGGAGGCGTGTTGTTTATTACAAATTGATAATTGATTTGGTGAAGAAGAAGTTCTACTTTCGGTCTGACATTCCGACAGACGTACAGTTTTTTTCTGCAGAACTATTGTAACGGTTGTAAAACCGTGAAGGCCGATCTTTCGGCCCGACCCACCGGCCAGGGTATTAAAAAGCCACGCCGCCGCCGTTGTTAACGAGCGTACAGACGCGCTCGGCGAAGGTCAAGAA
Organism: Diarsia mendica; assembly: GCA_949316265.1. Classification (NCBI taxonomy): domain Eukaryota; kingdom Metazoa; phylum Arthropoda; class Insecta; order Lepidoptera; family Noctuidae; genus Diarsia; species Diarsia mendica. Next base: position 5,731,730 of record OX438911.1, on the reverse strand, counting down.
ACGCGTCATCAGCTCACCACCAGGTGACTTTTGAGAGGTGCCATCGCACAGAGCACCGCAGCGCAAACCGCGCTGAGCATCGCAACGCAGCGGGAGCCGAAGATTCTTACCAGCTAAAACCTTTATTTTTTTTAGAAAGATTAATACTTTTTTCTATATTTTCTGTTTACTCTTAGTTTACCTAATTTAAATTCTAGCGTCTGCGTTCGTTGTTACGTATTAGTTTGCGCCATTTACTTATGTTACCAGATTGATCAATCTAGGTCCTTTTTTCCTTTATTTAAGCGCATTGTCTGCCGTCGTCTTTTATTAGAACAAATACGCAGTAGCTAACAACATTTTTTTCCTTACTCCATTCTAAATTATTGATTTTTTCTAAATCGCTAAATTTGGTTTATTCCTAACAAAATTAAATTCCCTACTCGTAAGTTACGTGCCTATTATCTTTTGTACTTTTATACTTTCAAAATTTTTGTATTTTTTATTTTGTGTTAACTAATTATACATTTTAAATAGCGGAAAAGTGTTTCTTTGAAGTTTTCACGCTACATTATGCTATAAGCCACAGTTTCATCGAGTTTGTGGCTACAGAGCATCAGTAAAGAAAACATAATACTGCTGACTGCTGACCATGATTTCCAGATCGGGCAAAGTAACCACTACATATTCAAGATTCGTTGATGAGGACTTCAACATAATTGTTAAAATGTAGGTGCTAGCAGGAAACTGGTGCCCCGACACAGTGAGGCGGGGTCGCGGTAGGCCACGACAGGTGACGCGAAGGAGCACACGAAGGAGATGGCGGAACAAATTAAACAGGTTCCGCCAGAACTAAAAGGAGGACGCACGGGTTCGAGAAAAATGGAAGAAGTGGAGGGAGGCCTTTGCCCAGGAGTGGGAAAGAGCAGGCTAGAAAAAAAAAATTGGGTATCCCTTTTTTATACTATTATGTCGCATCATGGGTGGCCGAGATGCGAAACATAGGGTCTTCTTCTTCATCCGACATAGTTTTACTTAGATGTGGGCACTGTTGTGGGTACTCGAGCGAAACAGAATTTAAATAACAATAGCTTTATTTGAATAGGCTGACGGTTTTACATTTTACGGGAAACAAACACGTGCGTTGGTATTACTGGGCGTCTGCCTAGACTGTCGGAGTTCAAGTGAGCGAACACTCCGTCCTTTCGCCAGTCCTCGCTGCATCCCCTCTACCGACGATCGTGTCCAAGCGGTAGGGCGCGCTTGCGTTTCCGGTAAACATTTATTTAGTTCCAAATTGAATTATTAGATGGCGCTGCCTGTCGGCTGCACCATGACGCCATCAATCCACGACACGGCCATCCCTGACTAGCACCCGTCCTCGGGTTTAGTACCTGTGGACAAAATTCTCAGAGAGTAATATAGCTCGGCTATCCTGCCAGAAGAAACAAGGGTTGATTCTCAACTATCATGATTTAAAATGCCTTGTTATTAAGGCTACATACACAGTGCTTCCTGCACAACATCATTCATTAGAAAAGATGCGATCAACAAGTTAACAAAGTAGTTCTAACAATACTGTTACCCTTTATCATAATTCATTAGCAATGCATACTCAACTCATCAAACTTTCTTTGCAATCTGTGCACCAACACAGGCCAGAATCGCACCAACGACTCTTTACATATCTGCCACCACATATGTCTCAACACAGGAAGCGCTCTGTGCACCAACACAGACATGAATCGCACCAACGACTCACAAGATCTATCGCAAAATGTGCGCCAACACATAAAGCGCTTTGTGCACCAACACAGACAGAAATCGCACCAACGATTCCTTGTAGACCCATCGCCACATGTTACTCATGAGGTGCAGTCTAGAGTTTCGAGTATGAGTGTACAAGCTATTCTTAATCAGTAGTGGTCTCACTACCACTGTCATCAACTATGACATCTAATTCTCGAGGCCCATTGTGAGCGACCACGTTTTGGTCCCGTATGTTATCACTGACAACACACACTGGTCATAGACTTTCGTCTTGAGACACTGGGGTAAGTTGGACGAGAAGATACCGCGCAACTTCCCGAACGCTGCCCAGCCGAGTCGGATTCGACGATTGACCTCTTTCTCGAAGTTAGATCTACCCAACTGGACCGTTTGTCCCAGGTAGATATAATCGTCCACAACTTCGAGCGTAGAGTCTCCGATCTTGATAGGAGTGGGTGTTACATGAACATTCAACATAACCTTGGTTTTGTCCATGTTCATTTTAAGACCCACTCTTTCGGAAGCTCTACTGAGGTCATCGAGCATTGTACTGAGGTCTTCCATGGTCTCAGCCATGACCACTATATCGTCGGCAAACCGAAGGTGAGTGATGTACTCGACGTTGATGCCAAGTCCTTTCCAATCCAGAACCTTTAAGATATCCTCCAATGCAGCGGTAAACAGTTTCGGAGATATGAGGTCTCCCTGTCTCACACCGCGCTGCAGAAGGATAGGTTCTGAGGTCTGGTCCTGAAGTCGGACTAACATGGTGGCGTTTTTGTACAAACACTTCAACACCTCGATGTACCGGTAGTCGATTTGGCAATCGAAGGCTTTCTCGTAGTCCACAAACGCTAAACAGAGAGGCAGGTTATTATACTCTTCGGTCTTCTGTATAACCTGCCGCAGCGTATGTATCTGGTCCACGGTACTGAAGCCTTTTCGGAATCCGGCTTGTTCGGGAGGCTGGAAATCGTCAAACCTGCGTGCGAGACGATTCGTGATGACTCTTGAAAACAACTTGTAGACATGGCTTAGAAGTGAGATGAGCCTATAGTTCTTCAACCGGGCATTGTCACCCTTTTTGAAGAAGAGCACCACCACACCCCTGCACCAAGCCTGTGGCGTTTTCCCCTCGAGTATGACGGAATCACACAGCTTCTGTAGCGCCTTAAGAACCGGTTTGCCACCCGTCTTCAGAAGTTCGGACGTAATTCCGTCATCACCCGGCGCCTTGTTGTTTTTAAGCTGTTTCAGAGCCATCCTAATCTCGTACAGGCTGACATCCGGGATGTCTTCGGTTTAGTGTCGGGTCAATCTAGCTCTGGGGTCTTTCGCTAGATTTTCGACGGGTTGACTAGTTGACGTGTACAGCTGCCCATAAAAACTCTCGATCTCCCTCAGAAGCTCCGGTTTGGCGGACACGATCCTGCCATCGTCGGTCTTCAGTTTCGTGAGCTGGCTTTGCCCAATAGCCAGATCTCTTGCAAATACCTTGGAGCTTTTGTTCCGTTCCATTGCGTCTTTAATACGCTCGGTATTAAAGCGGCGGAGGTCGCTCTTCAAGGATTTGGAGAACCGTCTTTTGAGCTGCCGGTATTGCCGAGCTTCGTCTGAAGACTGCAGGATCATCTCACGCCGCTCCTTCATGAGCCTGAGAGTGTGATCTGAGAGTTTCTTGATCTTATTTTACGACGTATCTTAAAAAAATTAGAACTACTCGTATGGTCAGTTTCCACGAACCCGTCGTTGTAATCGTCTACTGTGCTTCCTAGGCATTCGAAGCGATTCTGGAGTTCAAGTTGATAGCTCTCGGGGTTTTGGATTTGGATCTGTGCTGGACGGAGCGTAGACTTCATCAGTCGCGACCTTTCCAGCTTTATATTGATGTTCAATGTGCCTCTTACCATGCGGTGATCGCTTCCGGTTTTCACCGAATTGATCACAGAGACATCATTGAACATTTGCCTTTTGGTAGACATGATGAAGTCAATCTCATTTTTAGTCGCACCATCGGGGCTCTGCCAGGTCCACTAATCCACTTCCTGTGCTCACGTTTTTTGAAGAAGGAGTTCATCATAAAGAGGCCCTCCTTCTCCATAAAACTGGCCAGTTGGTGACCCCGGTGGTTCCGAAGTCCAATCCCAAATTGCCTTACTTGCAGCTCATTTATTTATATGACGGCGGGAGCGTGGGCGTAGCGATAGCTGGGTCATCTTCGTTATGGTCTCTTGGTACGGGTTCCATGATTAAGTTGGGTACTCGGGCAAACCAATGAAACGTAGGTTTAACTTGAATTACAGTCAGACACTTTTATTACACAGCAGATATTTACAATAGGTAGTAATACAGAAACTCAGACTTGTACGGTGGACGTGACAGTTTCGATCTTAAGATCTGTTCAGTATCGTATCAGGTATTAGCAATCCCTGTCTAGAATTCTGCATCGACTCTGTCCACGTTATTGGCGGGAAATTGAAGTGCCAACTCACGGCGGCCACAGTACAAATCAATCAACCAATCAGAGCCGTCGACCAATGAGAATCGAGTAACATTTCGTTCGGAAATGTTTACATGAAATAATAATTAAAAATGTGTTTTCGTTTTGAAATCGCTTGCGACGACACGGCCAAACTGACGACTCACACGTCATCGTGTGTATCTGTAACAATATTCTCATTTGTAGCAAAATCTTTGCTCGGCTTAA